>CAJFCJ010000007.1:1508872-1866221 GCA_904063045.1 Dimorphilus gyrociliatus
GTAACTAGACGGCAATAATTCGAAATTATCAAAAAGTTTCGTGCATAACATGTATTATATATCTTGATGAAATTAATACAGTTAGACGTCTAAAGTAAATCAATAAATCAAGCTTTAAACGGACTTAGAGCGATCAACATTTAAAAGTTTCTCTGCAACACCTAAATAATAAACAGTTTGAGCGATACCAAACAATGGAGCGATGACCATTATTCTGCAGGTTGCCCCTTTGAAAAATGCTTTTCCTCCCTCTATTCCCCAAGTCTTTCTGAAGCAGTCGATTATTCCTTCGTATGTTGTTTCTCCCTGACCCTTTGAGAGTGTTTGCAACCTTGTCTTGACGACATCGAAAGGATTTACACTCAGAGACGCTATGCAACCAGCTAAACAGCCCCCAACGAAGGTTACATAAAATTTAGAACTACCATCAGCTCTCTTTGGTCCAACGGAATTAAAATGGGCAAAGAGTGGGAAATATATTGCGCTAAAAGTGACGTCGCGTAAAGCGGTAGCGCCACACCCTTTGTATAGGCCAAATAAACCTCTTTCTCTCAATAGCTTCAAGGCAATGCTAGTGGCAGTCATTGTCGTTTCTTTCGTCGTTGTTGCATATGATCGGCTAGAATGAAGCTCTGCAGACGTCTTTTTCATTATTACTTTTGGTTTTGATATTTTCCTTCCGGCATCTTGCATTTGAATTTTTAATAACTCCATAGGGGTGGTTACAGTAATTTGACATAGGCCAGCTCCCCCTCCAGCTAACATTTCTCGGAATAGCGTTAGTTTTCCTTGTTTATTCTGAAGTTTATGGCGAAGAATGTCATTACCAACTAATTTAATAACCTTTTCTGGCGTTATTAAAAGAAGATTGACAGCAGATCCTATAAGATAAAATGAATTACTCAATTAAGTTCATTTTGATTTCTATATTGAAGTTATACGAAATTAATGTGTCATACCTTTGTACATGCCAAATATTCCCTCACTCTTGGCAGTTTTAACAAAACAATCAAACATCGAATTGTACATACGTTGGCCATTGCTCGTTATTTGTTGATTTTGAAGTCGAGTTTTTACGAGATCAATTGGGAAAACACAAGTAACACCAATAAGACCGGCTATACTTCCGTTTATAACACGAGGTAATAAGCTGAATTTGAGAATAATGTTAAATAAGAATATTCATATATATATAATTTCTGTCTAATACTAAACTGGAATCAAGAAACGTTTTCCTCAATCTAGACTGAAAAATAACATAAGTATTTTCAGAGTTAACTTTAGTAAATGTATACATTGGTATACTGTATATTATCGAGTAATGGCCAGTTCTTAGTAACTTGTAATTGTTTTAAAATATTGATTGAGTTGAAAAAAACCTTTAATAAACTTCAATTAATTAAAGTAGCTAAGTTTGGCTTTTTACTCAACAAGACATTTACGTAAATTTTGTTAATTTGCGACTCTGAAAGATTAGGTAAGGGCATTGATTCGTCAAAAAAAGAGTATTATTTCTTGATGTCTACGTTAATATTCTTTTTTCACTTTCAGTATTAATTAAATACACGTTAAAAGTATATACAAAAGGCTTTTTACCCTTCTTTTAAGCGAATCAACCGAGAGATGTATATAGGGACATAAGGAAAGAAAAAAATCAATAAGCTTTTATATCTATAAACAAGCCAGCGTCACTGTATTAAATATAGCATATAGAAAGCTACCTACTCAAAATTTTCATCCATCAGCTTTGTTGACCTTGGTGAATACGATTTCCGAAAGTCTCTGCAGTAACAATATAAATATGAAGCTATTTATAAATAATATATAGGAAAATATTTTAAAACTACAACGTCATTGATTAGCAGCTGAAAACGATATCTCTGAGAGGCCAAAATATTCCAAGGACAATTAAAAAATAGAATAGATAATTTTAGTTTGTTCAAATTGATTCAAACTTGGCTTTTGTTCAATCGATAACACCCCCCTCCCCCTATTTCAATAACAGTTTAATTAGATTTGAACATCTAATCACAACAAAGTAATTTTGCAAAAAATGGATATAAAATTCACATATTTAAACATATCCTAGCACATATGTAGAATAAGATAAATACATATTAATTATTGACAAAAATAATCTAATTCTACTCTTATTGCTGTGTTAAATTTCTCATACATATGCTTCTTACATCTTAGCCTGTAAACTAAGCCTATACGACTAAAGCTGAAATTTATTAAACACGTGCAGCTATGGTAAACTAAATAAGAATATAAAATTGAACAACAGCTATTGTTTTTCTTCAATTTTGATTACCTTGGAAGTTGTTACTTCTGTACTTTTCAAGGAATGAGAAGAAAATAATTATAAATAGTCCTTCAACTAAGACTTATTGGCGACTAACGTCATGGTGGCGCGGTAGACTGTTGTCACGTGATCTGATAGTGAACAACTTATCAACTTGATTAGATTCTACAGCAATATCTAAACATATTTTAATGCTGTAAATAATAATATGTATTAATTAAAAAAACCCACAAATTTTCCTATAAATCTCTATTAACGGTAAAATTTACTTGTTCTTTCCGGAAGTCTTACAGCCTTGCATGCCAAAAAGGTCAAGATAAAAAATTTGGTGCTAAAATCCAATAGCTTACGTATTTTGATTACAATTCTTTTGAATATATATTAGATAATACTTTATCAGCCTCTCGAACATGTCAGAAAAAAGCGATCATATGGAACACACGCCCTCAAGCACTGAGGATGATACACTCTCTCTAGCCACTGTAACTGAAAAATTCAGTCTTTCTCCTACAGTAATTGGAATAGAATTGTTCGTTAGTGACGATAAATTTTCGTTTCTACCTGGTCAATGGTAAAATATTCATTACTATTCACATCATTCAATTGAGTTTTATTTTTGTAAAATATAGGATTGATACACACATTCCCAATGTGCCTGTTATTGGAGGTTTTTCAATGACATCAACTATTGACCACTACACGAAAACCCGAAAAATAGGCCTGGCAATTAAATACAGCGAACATCCACCGACGTATTGGTTTCATAATAAGGCTAGTCTGCTTAAATTAATATAGTCTTTGTACTAATGTAAATACAACAAACTAAATTCTAGTGTAATGTGGGAGACAAGGTACAAATTAGAAGTGGGGGCAGTTTTTATCTGAAGGGAGAAGATAGCAGCTCTCCACTATTATTATTTGCGGGAGGAGTTGGAATTAACCCTATTTTATCTATGCTATCAAGTGTTGCAAAAGATGCATCTTCTATTACATTATTCTATTCGGCAAAGTCTATAGAAGAATTGATTTTTAAAGTAAGATTGTAAAGATTTAATTAGGTTTATATCCATTAAGTAATCAAAACAAACATAGAAAGAAATCGATCGAATATGCCAGATCAACGACAACTTCAAAAGATGTTATTTCATCACGCAAGAGAAGCTTTCGCAGACTGAAGAATCCATTTGTAATAGGCGCATAAATTGTAATGATGTCAGACGCGAAATTCAAAGACTGCTCTCTTTCGATTTGAAGCCAAAAGCATTTATTTGTGGTCCTACTTCCATGATAGATGACGTAGAATCATGGCTTAAGTTGGAAAAATTTGCTCAAAATCAAATACACTATGAAAAGTGGTGGTAAGGAATTTCTTCGCAAAGACAAACAACCCAGGTTTTGGCACTCTTTTTTTTAAAGGTAATTAGGGGGGAACTTAAAACTTTGTTTCTTTCTGTTCAGAACTTTTGTGTCTTTTTCTGACAGGTGATACTGTAGGAATATCCTCTCCCCAATCGTCTGTAGGTTTTGTTAGATTCCTGACTCTCTGTTATAATACAGAATATTATATGATTAATAAGAGTCTTTAATTAGTTTATATAAACGTACTTGTAAGAAGGTCTTGTCTTTATCCTTCGTACTTAACAGGAAAATAGCAGCCGCCGGTATTGATGCAACTGAGGTAAAACTGATCATCCAACCGATCACTTCAGCCCAAACGGGAAATTCATAATTATCGTATCTACTACGCTTAAATTGAATGAAGGTAAAGAGTGATATGACGACTAAAGCTATCGGGGTTATAAACTTCCACATTACAAACCAATATACTCCAATTTTCTTTTCCAACATTTGATAGATATCTTTCTTGAATCTATCATAGCCATATACCCAAGCCAACACCAAACATTCCGTTAAAGCAATTATTAATACTGAATAACTGGCTGAATAGTTATCCAATAGCGTTAAGACATACATTCCGCCCTCAGTACAACATGGTAGACCCAATAAAAATAAAACTATGCATAAAATGATCAAGAGAAGCGTAGGTCGAAGTCCGCTTCGAAATTTATTGGGAAACAGATCCATCAAAGTTGTGTGGACGGTATTTAGAATTGCAAATTGTGTGCCTAATCCCAAAGTTATTAGCATAAGGAAAAACATCATCGACCACAAAGGAGCAACAGGTAGTTTTGTCACGACTTCTGGATACACTATAAAAGCTAATCCAGGGCCTTCGTTTGCCACCTTATCGATATCGACATTTAAATCATTTGCCATGTAACCAATGATAGAGAATATTACCAAACCAGCAAAAACTGAAGTTAGGATATCCCCGATTGATACAATAAAAGCATCTCTGAGACAATTATTTTTGAACTTATTGTAAGAAGATAAACAAATCAAACCTCCCCAGCCGGGAGCCAATGAAAAGAAAATTTGCACAGCTGCATCAGCCCAAATCGTTGGCTGAAGTAGCTTTTCCCATTTGGGTGTGATAAAATAAAGTAACCCGTCGCTAGCTCCAGGTAATGTTAAAGCCTTAATCAACAGTATCGTTAATACAACGTAAGGAAATGTTGATGTGAAGTAGACTGCTCGACCTGAGGATTTTATGCCTTTTATAAGGCAGATGCCAACAAGAACCCATGATAACAAAAGATATCCTGCAATGGGCCAACGAATTCCTCCCAAATTATCGATCGATGAGGAAATATGGAGGACATGTCTATGAAAATATTCATCACTTGGGCTTGTGTCATTCAAGCTATATTTGGCCAGTGCTGTTATATTTTCGTACTCTGGGGAATCCCTTGTATAACATATGGAATTATACCATGTTCCATTGAAACTGGTACAATTTGTGTGTCCTGGATCACTGGCAGTTCGAACTCGACAATTTTCCGTATTCCAGACGTTTCCGCATTCGGCCCAAGGTAATTTTGACGTAAAGGATGAAAAGAAATAGTAAAAGGTCCAAGATATTATCACATTGTAGTAGATTGCCACGAAAAATGAGACAAGCATCATACCAATACCAATTCCTCGAAATAAAGGACAACAATTCCAGATAGTAATGACACCACATTGAGCATATTGCCCGAAAGATGATTCCAGGAAGAACATTGGAATACCCGTGAGACCAAGCATAAATACGAACGGAAAGAGGAAAGCACCTAAGAGCATAAGGAAGTATTTATTGGTACATTTGTGAATATATAATTATATATGTAATAAAAACCTCCTCCATTCTTATAGCACTGATATGGAAATCTCCAGACGTTTCCCAATCCTACAGCAAACGATAAACAAGACAATATAAAGTCAAGTTTTCCCGACCAATTCCCTCTTTCACGATTTTCGTCGCCTTCTTCAACGTAAGAAGAGGTTGACTTAGTGCGTCTCCTTTCTTTTTTCTTTTTTTTAAGCATTTGAAGCTTCTCTTCATCTTTCAATTGAACAGTTTTCTGTGGTGGTTCGCTAATGAAAACTTCTTCATCCTTCGAATTCCCATCCTATCAATTGTACGTTAAATGCACTTAAAATTATTTAGTATTCAAAGCACAGTGCAAGTTAAAAAAACATTAAATATATTTACGCATTTAGGGTATTATATTTGTGAAGTTGAATCGATTTGCTAATAGGGATATGTAGGGGGAGTGTATGCTTTTTTATAGGGAAAACAATGAAATTTAGGGATTCTAAAGTTTGCCTTAGACCATTGTAATATATAGATTATTCATGTGTTAGGCCTATATTTTTCACGTGGAAGTTAACATTCATTTAATTATACAACAAAAATTAATTGAAATTTTTCCATACCATTTTAACTCAAAGACTTTATTTCAAATTTGTTTATAGTAATAATATACGAGATTCATTGCGAGATTCAGATCCTCCACGCCATTTTAGCCATTTACATATTTGATGGTTTGCGTCAGAGAAATCCGGTTCCGGTTCATCTTGCATCGATTTAGTTCAGACTACATTCACTAGGTGTAAATAAATTAAGTAGTTTGTGAGCGTTGTTTGCTCTGCGAAAAAATTTCGTATAGTTCATTTATTTATATCATGTTAATTGCCGAAATAAGGGATTTTCATTCGAACAATTCAAATTACCCGCCCTAAATGATAGCCTATCAGCCAAAGGTTGCACGTGCATTCATATAGGACTAAAGCAAAGCTCTTGATTTAGAACTAGAGTTTTAAAAACTTCTAAAATAACCTTTAATTTCTGTTGTTGAGGTATTAAAAGTATTTTAAAAATATAATAAAATTATTTTTAAGATATATTCGCTGAATAAAGTTTATTCTTCGAGTATCTGGAAATACGTGTGAGCGATAAATCAATTGAATAATACTAGTGACATTTTCAGTAAAGATGACCTCAACTATTTATTCTTCAATTAAGAAATGCACAATGTTTGCTTGCTATAGAATATTTAGAAGCAATAATGGAAAAAAGTAAGAGTTGTTTTATATTATTATGTAAATTAAGACAAATAGCGTCATAAAAACATTTAAAAAAATGGATCGAAGAAGCTCTTTTCGTGTACCAGATAGAACTATAGTTATAGCAGTTGACTCAAGCGATAATTCTAAGCATGCATTCAATCGTTACCTTGAAGAATATTACAGAGGAGGGGACGAAATATTAATAACTCATATCCCGGAGTTACCCAAATTTCCGACAATTCAATTCAGATCAGGACTAGTACTGCCAACCGATGAATGGGTAAAGAGATTGGAGGAGAAGCAAGATAAAAGCTCAAAATTTTTAGATTATTACGATAAACTATGTAATGAGAAGGGTATAAAACGAAAGATTATTATCAAATTCGGCCCTGATAAACCTGCCGAAGAAATTTGGAAGATTGCCCTCGAGAACGATGCAAAACTTATTGTAGTTGGAACAAGAGGTTTAGGTCCTTTAAAAAGAGCTCTTTTAGGATCCGTTTCTGAACAAGTCGCGAGATTTGCAGGTTGTCCTGTTTTGATAATATCAAATAAGAAATAACTGACGATTGTCTTTTACTATTTGTTTTCTTTTTACGATTGACTTTAATAGATTACATGTCCTGTATAAGTATATAAACTAGTTTTTTTTCTAGAATCCTAGCTGGCGGTTTAGTCACATCGGGCATTAGTGCCTACTTAACTTTTTCTTCACCCATAGTTAGTAATTCCTAAGTATTTAAGTATTTAATGTTAAATGATGCTCTAAACAGTTTGCTGATAGCAAGAGCGAAATAGCAAAATTCATGTCGGTGCCACTAACGGACTATGAGACCTTAAAAAAGGTTATTGTTCAAAAAACTCCTCTACTCCTTACGTGAACTTACTGTTAATCATTTTGTAGGAGTCGAAAAATGACATGAAAGCTAAGATGGAGCTGTTTATCATGGAGATGCAAGGTGAAATTTGCAGAAAGTTAGAGAAACTAGATGGAAAGCAAAATTTTCAAATTGACAAGTGGAATAGAAAAGAGGGCGGAGGAGGTATAACATGTATTATGAATGGAGGCGACGTCTTTGAAAAAGCCGGCGTTAACATATCGGTTGTTCATGGTGATCTTCCGCCGGCTGCAGTCGCTCAAATGAAGTCGAGAGGTCATGATTTGAATGCTGACAAATCTCTACCGTTTTTTGCTTGTGGAATAAGCTCAGTAATACATCCGGTTAGACAATAATCCATTTTGAAAAATATCTGTTAGTCAAATTGTCAAGTTATTGCTTCTTTTCAGAAAAACCCTCATGTGCCTACTATTCACTTCAATTACAGATATTTTGAAGTGAAAAATGAGGATAAAAAGATTTGGTGGTTTGGGGGTGGAACTGATTTGACACCTTATTACTTAAACGAAGAAGTAAAAATTTTCTTTTACAAATAACGATAATTTTAACGAAATTTTCTTGACAGGACTGTAAACATTTTCATAAAACCTTAAAAGCCGCTTGCGATAAACACAGCCCTACATATTATGAAAAATTTAAAAAATGGTGCGATAATTATTTCTTTATTAAACATCGAGGAGAAAGTAGAGGAGTAGGCGGGATATTTTTTGATGATTTAGAATCACCGAATCAAAATGAAGCATTCAAATTTGTACAAGTAAGGCATTATTTACATTTTTAGAAGTGTATTTCACTTGTTTTTTTTTGTTGAAGACTTGTGCTAAAGCCATACTTCCATCGTACGTTCCAATTGTAGAAAAGCACAAGAGTGACTCTTACACTCAGGCTGAAAGGTATTATCTATATAATACACTCTGATTATACCATGTTGCTATATTACAATTTTATTTCTTTTACTTTAGAGAATGGCAACTTCTTCGACGAGGTCGTTATGTTGAATTCAATTTGGTGTACGATAGAGGAACAAAGTTTGGTTTAATGACGCCAGGCTCAAGGATTGAAAGCATTTTGATGTCTTTACCTACTTATGCAGTAAGTTTTCTCTTTTACCTATTTTTATGCTGACTATCTGATTTGTTTTTCTTTCCAAGAAATGGGAATATTGTCATAATCCAAAACCAGAAAGCAATGAAGCGAAAATATTAAAAGTTCTAAAGGAGCCTGTCGACTGGATTAAGCAATAAGACGCAGAGTTGTTTTCATTCGAAGTTTCCTTTATTAGTAGATAAATAATCTTGGCTTTTTCCAACAAATAATATAATATTTTGACACAATTGTTATTGACAGTTATTTATACTTTTTGTATATCTTTGTATTTTCATATTTCTTTCATCAGCCTACTTGCATATTAGCTTTTGAACCTTAACTCTAAATGATTTTCGAACAACATAATAGATGATAAAATTAGTTGCTGAATTTGTTATTACCAAAATATTGTTTACCCCCATTAATATGGAAAAAGGTGTATGACAATTCTCTTGAATTTCCCAGACTGACTTTACAATCATTTGAATTCTATCTGGAGTGTGACAGACTAGAACTTGAATTATAATTATTATCATCACATAGGTAAGACTTGAACAATAGCCTTCGGTATTTACTCTAATGTTTGATGGTCTAAGTGCCCTTTGACGAATTTTCATTATTATTCTTATGTTGATAACGGCCAGAAGAATTAGAGGTAGAATTAATGCAATGGAGGTATAAATAGTTTCATAAACTTTCCAAGTGATTGAATTGGGTCCATATATAATATACATATCCATAGTTTCCATGTCCATTTTATACTGAAAGAAACGCATTAGGTTGGATAGAAAGGATAAAATCAAGACTATCGTCACTTGCGTTTTAATAGCTCTTACTGTGTTTAAACTGCGGGCTTTGAAAGGCTTACAAACAGCTATATGTCTGTTAATTGCAATGAGTAGAGTAATCCAGATGGTTGCCAATTGCAGTACATTAGCAAAAGGGGTTGCGAAGTAAGCGATGAGTTGCCCTGTCTGACCGCTCAATGAGAGACCATGACAAATGGATAGAACAGCAAATGCTAATGCTAAAAAAAGGTTGTCGACCACTGCCAAGCAGGAAAGTAACAGGTTCGCCACTCTATGAGATTTTTCCTTGCGCAACACAATCACTGAAACAGTGTTACCAACTAATCCAAAAATGCAAATAGGTGATAAGATCAGTGTATAGATGATAAAAAATTGTAATTTGCAATCATTCTCCGAATCCTCTGACGAAGAATTGATATTTAATTTCTTTTCCGAACTATTCATACTTCCAGCATCAAAGTTAATGAAAACTTCTTTGGACAATCACGCCATCTAGATACAAGAGATACAATAAATCATAAATTTTTTAAACTTTCTTTTTTCGGATATTGCAATACAAATAAGAGAGAATTTAAAATTCAATAAACTAGAATCCGCCCGTAATTAAACATACATACTTCTCTAAGTAAAAAATAGTATATATATGGAAGCAGTTATAGAGAATTTGATATTTAATAATCATTAACTAATCTATATATGCAAATAAGAGATAAGATTACCTATTCGGGCTTTACCGAAAAGCAGAGTAATTATTTACAATTGGCTATTAATAATGCTCGGGAAGAGAGAACTTTTCAATAAATTGTATTTGATATTTGGATAATTAAAAGTAAAATTTTTATTATAAGCCTTAAATAGTTTTTGTAATAAATAGTACAGTAAATCATTTCCAATAAACTTTGTATATCTACACATGCAATATAGAAAATATTATGTCTACATGTTCTATTTATATTCAATTAGTATATTCAAGTAGTTTAATTAGTAGTATATCATTCGTTTTTATTAACGTCGTTAATTTAATCATGATAGTACAAGCCAAAGTGTACAATATACTGGCACGAAATAATGGATATGTTTGATTAGAGTAAACAGTAATAAGTAGAGGCAGACCTATATACATGTTATTGAAACCGAAAGAGCATACTTTTCAGCACCTAAACTTTGGAAATCAAGTAGCACATGAACGAATAAGCGTATAAAAGCGTTCTTTAAAAGTTGGAAATGTTAGTTAATCTATTTTGCATAAATACAAGCAAGATTGAGCAAGAGAGAGTAGTATAACAAAATTCTTAAAAAACAATGCATTAGAAAAGAGTTTTGGTAAGAGAAAATATCACAATTCCTTAAGCTTTTGTAAGAGAGCTTCTGCTTCGCTTAAATCGTTGGCTGGTACGTTTTCTTTTTGGCGACGCGAAGCTTTAGATCTTACAGGGGTGTCAGCAATTTCATCGAAATTTATTTCTTTTACAACACTCTGAAAAATTTCTCAATGAAATAAAATTTATTTAAGATTTTCATACTTACATCTGTTGTAGAGTTTAATAAATTTTGACGCGATCTAGATCTCTGCAATGCTGCTCGTCTTTCAGCTGAAAAATTCAATGTTTTTTAAATTGATTCTAAAAAATTGACAAACTGCAGAGTGAAAGAACATGCATATGATATAATGTAAAAAAAAAGTGAACGTAATGCATTAAGAAAGAATTTTAATATACAAAGAATAACATATGGAGGAAGGATAGCAACCATAGGGAAGATAAATAAATATATACAAATAAATATATACAGGATATATCTGTATATACATATATATATTGTGGTTATATATTAATGCTATTTCTAAATAGGAATCAGACCAGGAATACTACCTGATGCTCATCTGGTCGCTCTTTAAATCTTAAAGAGCGTTGTCTGTTCACCATTTTAATTCGATCTAATCAAAAACACAGTAGTTCTATATATCATATACAAAAGAACAAGAACCGATAATTTTCACAAATATGCAATACTAAAAGTACTGTTGATTAATACAGAAAAATATTTACCTCCTTGAGCTCTTGGAGTTCTCTTCTTTCGTTCTCTCTTCTCGCCATGTTGAAAGATAGCACCAGTGTTTAGTAAGTCTTGTAAGTTATCGATAATATTTGTTTGGTTATCGTCAATAGCTGTAACATCGAGAAATACTTTCTTCTGTCTCTCAATTCGTTCTTTCTTTTCTCTGTGTATATAATGGAATTTAGAATAATAGTTGGAGAAAGATTTGTAAAATCGAACCGTTCAGCAGCCTCTTTAGCCTCTTTCTGCCTCTTCTTTCTGTCCTCTAGCTCCTTTTTCTGAGTCATTTCGTCTCTAATTCTCCTAAATTCTACTACAAATTGCTTGATATCATTCAAGCAGCTATCAATGCCGTATTCGTTGGTTTTAAATGCGAAATATTTGGCCATAGTTTCATACATATTTTTTTTGTTATTATTCAACGTTATGATAATATCATACTTTTTCTCTGCCTCAATAGAAAATTCCTCCATAATAGGCACAAAGCGGTCATCAGCTAAAGTCTTTTTCATCTTTTTAGCATTTTGAACATCTGCTTTTAGTTGTTTTATTGATTTGGCTAATGAATTCAATTTTTGATCTATTTGTTCATCAGCCTTACTGGCAGCTTCGAATAAATCATCAAAGTCATTGTAGAATGTCAAAAGATCGGGAAAGTTTTTCTCTAAATAATCAACAAGAAAATGCATCATTGTAAATGTTGGATCCACAGTACTTCTTGTATTCACTAGGGATGGTAGATATTTTATATGGAAGCCAAGGGCCTGAGCTTTAGCAGAACCAGAATTGACGTAATTCCCTATATATAGGATAGCTTCAAGCAATTGTTTAAAACGATCAGACTTTTGAATCTCTTCCAGGGCATTAGTTGTACAAAATATTTGCGGTTTTATATCATTAACGATTTCTTCAAAATTTAATTTGAATATTATAGATTCGGTTTTATGCTTAACTTCTTTGACATCGCTTATTGTACATAAGAATTGCTCACTTTCATACATCTGGTCATAATTATCCTTAAATGATGCAACAGTGGCTATCATCTCTTGATCAGGTAGTGTGTTTACAATTTGTTCAAGATTAGTTTCTTTACACTTTTCTTCATCAATTTCTAATAGTCGACGTCTTATTTCCCAGAAAGGAACTTTAAGTGATCCAAGTAGTAGTCCTAAAAAGAATTAACAAAGACGTCAAATTTATTACATAGTGTTTTTGTACATTGTATACCGAGATTTTGATTTGTCTTCGAATCAAGAGCAAATAACTTCTTTTTCACAGTAATCTTTTTAGCTTCACTTGGTGTTGATCCTTCTTCATTCGTGTTGGCAGAATTTACTTTTTCTGAATTAAATTAAGTCAGCATATGAAAGAAAAATATACTTCAAGACTTACTAGGAGCTCTTGTAGAGAATAGTTCCTCTAATTTGCTATTGAGTGCACTATCTTCAAATTTTTCCTCTCTCATATGTACCCATAAACTTTCTTTCTCTAAATCGCGTGCTGATACTTTATCCCAATGTAATTTTAGCAAAGGAGCCTTTAGTTTATATTTCTTTTTTTCTTTCATTCCATGTGGTAATGTAGGTGGACTAAACAGAGGGGTTCCTGGCATAGGGGGACCTGGTATTCCAGGTGGACCTGGTATACCTGCGAAATGGTTTACGGGAATTAAGAAATCTAATCATATGTCAAGTATATCAGCAAACCTGGACATGGTGGCGGCGGGGGCGGTGGGGGGATTCCTGGTCCACCTGGAAATGGTGGAGCAGCAGGAGGCGGAGGTGGAGGCGGTGGAGCAGGAGCTGTAACAGGAGGGGGAGGTGGGGGTCCTGGAGACTGCTTGTTGAGGGATGCCGTAATAGCTCCACCCAATAGTTCCTTATTCTATGATTCAAACAATCAAGTTAGGTCTATAAGTAATTTTGCTGATATAAGATAAGAAAATTTACTTTTCCCTCCAAATCTTTCATCTTCGTTTCATATTGTTCTATTTTACTTCTAAGAGTATCTAATTCAGCTTCCATTTCCCTCTTTTCAGCACCATCAAACGTTTTCTTGCTTTTATTTCTATATTGTCGTTTCATTGAGTCGTCATCCTCTAACTGCTCTTCAGAAAGTGTTCCTAAATGAAATTAATACAAGTTATTTCAAAGACATTTCAAGACAGAGATTTTAAAACCTATCAAAGGAGTAACATCAAGTTCAAATCTTCTGGTATATCGAAAATCAGGATCCACGCCATTCTTGTGTAGTACAATTTGTACTATGCATTCTTCAATCAATTTATAATATTGGGGCCTAATAAAAATATCATATATATTTTTAAAAAGATAATTTTTAAATTATATACCTGATAGCTTCGTCGTCGCGAATCATTAACAAATGCTGTAAAATAGAGACAAAATATGGCTCTGAAGGAGTATCTCTCACAGTTTCCGTTAGCAATTGGGAAATTTGCTCGGGATCAGTATTTAAGAGTTAAGAATTTTACGATAAAAAATTTTAAACTACTTAATCATAAAAATCAACAAAAGGATATTTTAATTCCTCCATGACACCCTGGGCTCTAGTTGCATAGTCTTCTGCGTCTTCATTTCTAACCCCTACGAAACCCTGAATTTGAGTTTGAATGTCTTTGTGATAGCAGTCAATTTTCTTTTCAGCAGTATCCATATACTCCCTAAGACCATATCGATAGAATTCATTCCTGAGATGAACACGAAAATCCAAATCTTCAGCATAAGTAATCAAGCAGTTAATGAGTTGGAGGCAAACGGTCTAAAGGTGATATTGAAACATATGTAGATTACTTAAACTATCGTTTAATGGGCAGATTTCTTACTGTAAGAGTAGCATTCTCCGGCTTTAGAGTTAGGCCTTCAATTATCGGTGTAAATCTTGGTTTTTTCGTTGTCATACTGCAATCTGTCAGACCGGCCAATACTTTTCTATGCCTGCGGGAAGAAAGAAGTCAAAATTTGTTGTTAAGTGCTTCTTTAGGGACCTACCCTGAAGGAGGGACTATACAAAAGACAGATATTAGTCTTACGGCTTCCAGCATACAATTTGCATCGTGAGGATCAACGGCTCGGCATATGAGGTTTATTGCTTCGTCATTATTCAAAACATCAGTCAGACCTATCTGATTGTTCAGAATACATCCTATTACTATGGAGAATAAGATAAATATTTGCAAATGCTTACTTTATTATTACTGTACGATTTCAGAGCTTTTAGGCATTCCAGTAGAATAGGTTTATAATTTTCAAAATCTTGAAAGCTGAGTCAAAAATATTACATTTTAGACAATCAGAATTATATGACACAACATCGTTACCTCCTTGAGTAAACATTTTCCATTTGTTTTAAAACTGTAGATAAGCCACCCAGATTTTTAAACTTTTCGATAGATTCCAACGGACTACTACGTAAAGTAACAGCTGTTTCTCTAAGCAAGGTTTCCCGTCTTTTCAGATCTAGATTAGGATTCTCTAGCTCCTCTACGAAACTGCTAACATCCTGATGTTGTTGTCGCTGAATAGACAAAATAAAAAAATAAGTGATTTCCTTATTTCTAAAATCATTACTAATTGCAAACTTACTGCATAATGACTAATCACGATTTGCCTCATTGTCTCTTCTTTAAACTTTTTGTCATCGTAGTTTATGTTCATGCTCTCCTATAAATGATTACGCTTATCAGTGTCAAAGAAAAATGTATAATAATGGACTATCATAAAAGCTATCCATAATAGTGGTAATATTTTAATAACGTATAGTTTACCATAGCCTGTTTGAATTTCTTTTCCAATTCTTTTTTATCCATACTTTTTATCCAATCAGGATTAACGGAAGGCAAAGATTCTGTACTTATATGGCTTTGTTTGTGCTTGGTCTTCGATTTACCAATTGTCCCAATTTGAAGCTGTAAAATAAAATTTTAGTTTAGTTTGCACTTAACTATAATAAATTAAAAATCTCAAATAAGATAATTATAGTCGCATTTTCAACCTCTTTCTCATCATCAAAACTTTTTTTACTACTGCGACTGTTATTGCTATACATAGAACTTAATCTTCCTAAAATAGACCCAGAAGAAAACACTGAGGAACGCCTAGTCAGTTTGCGTTTTGTTGTCATGATGTACAGCTTATGCTACTCTAAACGATCCAGAGAGCAAATGTAAACCAAATTATTAATTATGTCTTTAGTGGCCGATTGTAGGCCTCTAAGGTAATATATACTACATCCGTTAGCTATCATCAGTTATAGAGGGAGAGAAATTCCCTGACTATTTACTGCATATAACGGAAAAAACTTACGAAGCTGCTCGGTCGTTTCTTGTCCATAGTTCCTCGTATGTATGTTTAGTATTTGAAATCAATATCTGAAATTGGATAAAAACACGTCATATTAAACAATTGATAAATACTATAAAAAATATTATCGAAACATATAAAAATAAGTCAAATATACGACCGTATTGAACTATGTAAGCTACTATAATACTTTTCTCCAACATGATTAGATAAGATCATAATACATCTACATTGTTTTGTTAAAACTTAATTACCTGCCGTTTAAAATTTTAAAAAATAATTCATTACTTTTTACAATAATATAGTAATTAAGATACTATAATTTTTTGATTTAAAAAACACTGTACTACCAAAGAACGATGATTAAGGAGAATTTGAGGAATCGATTCACTGAGAAAATGTAGGAGGTCATGAGTCGATTAAGTTGTTAATTATAAGTGCCAAAGTTTTATACTTTTTCGCTGATCAACTATTTATTCCAAATAGGAAATCACACGTAAAATATTAATAAATTCGAACTTTCCAAAGCAAATAAGCGTTACGAACAAGACGAAAGGTATCAAAAGGCGGTTTGAAATTTTTTAGATTCCTAATTTAAATATGGCGCTTTCAATGTTAACGGCCGCCATGATTTAAATTAAGTTAGGCGAAAAGTTGCTTCATAGTCTGAATGTAAACTTTTACTTGTATGGAAGTCGGTGTGCTGCGACAAATGGCGAGCTAAATTTAGAATGTGAATACTGACCAGGCAATGCTTATTTTCGCGCGATTCATTTCATCGTCTTAAGATATGTCAAGCTATGTAAATAATCGGATTTCTATTAAGTGTCTGTCCATGAAATAATTCCATTGGTAAATTTATTGACTTTTACATGAAGCTACGAAGAGAAGTCAGATTGTTGATAAAAAGTCATATTAGTGGACATCTGTTGAGATCAATAAACTAGTGAGTATAAAAGGGGCTCTCAATGATCTTTTGTACGATATTTTATGTATTGTTCAGTTGATGAAGCTCAATGAGACTCAAACGTCGGACATTGCTTTTTCTTTTTGTAATTTTAATAATAACAACGACATGTTATCTGGCTTTATATCCCTTGGAAAGTCAAGAACAGTCAATGAAAACGAAAAGCTTTATGAACAGCTCTGATTCTCATCACTTAGCTGTTATTGTGCCATTTCGGAAAGCTTTTGACGAACTACAGGCTTTTTTGCCGCATATGGATAAATATTTGAGAAACAAGAACATAGATCATACGATTTACATTATAAATCAAGCTGATAATTTAAGGTTTAATCGGGCGTCACTTATAAACGCAGCCTGGCACGAAATCAGGAAAGAAGGAAAAGCCGATTATTTAGTTATGCATGATGTAGATTTACTTCCTTTAAACAAAGATTTGCCCTACGGATATCCCCGCAAGGACGACGTTGTTGTCCACGTAGCCTCTCCACAATATCATCCTCGCTATCATTATAAAAAGTTTATTGGTGGAATTCTTTTGATGAAGCTGAAAACTTATGAGCTAGTGGATGGTATGTCGAACAGATTTTGGGGATGGGGACAGGAAGATGACGAACTATTTGTTCGACTTCGAGAAAAAAATATCCAAATTCTTCGACCAAATAATTTAACAACTACTGATCAGAATACGTTTTTGCACTTACACGACAAAATAAAACGACCAAGAGACGGTTTAAAAATTGGCGAGCAAAAGATAGAAACGAGGAGACGTGATAGGATAACTGGCTTACACGATGTTTCCTATGAAGTCGAAGAACGACGAATATTGAATATCGATAAAGCTCAAGCGACAGTGATTAATGTTAAATTACACTGCGATATTAAAGGGACGCCCTGGTGTATGATACCTACGAAAGGGCCTTCGAAAGGGAAAGCTCCAAGAGCCTAGGCAAAATATTTTCGTAAGGTGCTATTTTTAATGAAATCAAGTCAATTCTTTATCTTGAATTATATATTATATTAAATCAAAAGTCATTTGGATATCATAATAATTGTTATATTATATATTATTTTGAAAATAAAGCTAAATTCTGTCTTAGAAGAGTATTAATTTGTTAGTTTGTGTAAGTAATAAACAGTATTTATCACTTTTAGCTAATGGCTTATAATAGGATTCGCTAATTATCTATGTCCTATTATAAATATAACTGTTTGCTCATATATACAATATATATATATATACATTTAAATATGTGTATACATACTGATGCCCATCTAAAAATTTATACTGCAAATGTATAAACCCCCATCTGTACAAATATGAATGCGCTACTACATGAATACTTTACAAGATTTATTACTTTCATAAGACATTTAATAGTTCCAGTAAAAAAATGAATGAAAATAGGTTGCCTGTGGGATAAATAAAGTTAGTGAATATTTTCAATCGGTAACCAATTCTGTAGAATTCGTTTAGATTTAACTAGGAAGAATAATTTTCTTTACAAAGGAAGCGTTTAAAATTCTACCATACACTAGAAAACATACAACTTAAAAACATCGGCCAACAGTATAGAACTCTGTTAACAAAAAGAATAGGCTAAAGCTTTTACTATTGAAATTCACCTCGTGTCATATAAACATTAGGAATACAGTTTATTAGTATATGTAGTTTACGACATGAATTACGTGTTTCTCTCCGTTGTATGTTTATACTAAATGTATCTCAAACAGATTAGCACTTAAATAATTTCTAATGGAATTTAAAATATTAACTATAATTTCTTAAGAAAATGTTTTTTAAATTGACTTGGTTAACTGTGAGTATGAATACTTTACCTACTGTAGCTACTTTAACTTTGCTTTTCAATAAATATGTAATGACTAGTTGGTTTATTTTACATCTCTAATAACGAGTTCTAATGGGGCGTCAAATTCTTCTACTCTTGTCTCAAAAACTACAGGTAACAGAGTGAAAAACTTACTCTGAATAGTACTAATACTCTGATAAAAACAATAGTGTCACAGTCAATTACTTCCTATGGAGAGGTCTCTTCAACAGTTACTCAAAATCCCCCGACTACTGAGTCATATGAAAGTAGTTCAAATACAGTAGTTACACCGGAACTAGGTGATACTACGAGTTGGAATGAGAAGACGACGGAGTCGGTGACTACGGCAGAGTCGAAAGTAGCGACAAAGTTAACCTCGACAGGAGTGATAAAGTCGACTACAAAGTTAAACTTGACTACACAGCCTCCGTCGACGTCCCAAATTAGTAGTAGAAGTACTGCTCAACTAAATCTGACAACGGCGAAGGTGCCGACTGCTCAGTTGAACTCTACTGCAAATTGGACAATAACGACGCAATCGACTGCAAAGTCAAATCTGACAACGGCGAAGAGGCCGACTACTCAATTGAACTCTACTACAACGTCGGAATCGATTTCAAAATTAAACTCGACTACACAGTCTCCGTCGACGTCCCAAATTAGTAATTTAAGTACTGCTCAACCAGGAATAATATCTACAAGAAATGTAGATACCACTACGCTTGGAAAAACTACAGCATCAGGCCAGGATAAATCTGACAAGGGAACAGAAGCAGGACCAAATATACAACATATTCTAATTGGAACTATTACAACAATATGTATTTTGTTAGTTTTTATATCAATAATGATATTTATATACTTTAAGAAACTTAGGACAACACCGACAGAAAAGATAAGAACAAGGTAAGTTTTAGAATATATTTTTTTGTAAATGTCAATTTATATTATTTACTTTTATAGTCGTCCTATATTGGCAAGAGATTTTGTTAATCATGTTTATGAATTCTCGAGGGATAGTAACCTAAAATTTTTTGAAGACTACGGTAATTTTAAACTTGCAAAAGAGAACGCAAAAAGTTTCATTAAGGCTGCAGAGTTACCTGTTAATCGGCCAAAAAATCGTTTCACAAACGTTCTAGCTTATGACGACACTCGCGTAAGGCTTTCATCCGTTGATGGAGAGGAAGGATCCGATTATATAAACGCAAATTATGTACCGGGCTATTCTATGAGGAGGGAATACATAGCAACTCAGGGGCCTCTACCCGGAACGACTGACGACTTCTGGCGAATGATTTGGGAGCAGAAATGTCGGGTTATAGTTATGATGACAAAATTTAAAGAAAAAAATGTGGAAAAATGTTACAATTATATGCCTCAAGATGATGAACCTGTAGCACGTGGTGATTTAGAAATTGTTGTGTTGCCAAACGGAATTTCTCAAGAAGACAATTATATAGTTACTCGTCTTCGTTTGTCTTTGGGATGCCAGGAGAGAATAATCACTCACTTCAACTATCTCGATTGGCTAGATAAAACCGCCCCTTCAAATTATGATAAAGTAATCAAATTTGTTACAATTGTGAGAGAAGAAGCAAGTAGGTTTTTTGTTGGTAGAGACCAATCCGGACCCGTTTGCGTTCATTGTTCAGCAGGTGTGGGAAGAACGGGATCTTTCATAGTCCTTGATCGGTGTTTACAGCAACTTAGGGATAATCCAAAGTTGAATATAACAATTGATATTTATGGCATGGTGTGGGAAATGCGCCAATACAGATGTCTTCTTGTTCAAACTGATGACCAGTACGCACTCGTTCATAATTGTGTTGCCTATGCTATTGAAACAGGATATCATAAGCATTTATCAACTGGAGATCAGAATAATTCTGTATTTATAAATGGAAGTTTTACAATGAATGGAGATTTTTAAACTCATTCTCTGAAGTCTTTATAGTTAATATTCCGCTTTGGTTCCGAATGGAACTCAATCTGTTTATTTGAAAGGAAGGTTAAATTATTTACTTTTCCCGATTTAAAACTGTAATCAAAGGACGTTTTTTTTTTAATGTAAATAATACATGACAGAAAAGAACATGCAACTAAATGAATGAGTTATTCATTTTAAGTTTAATTAAAAATTTGTTATTTTAAATAGTCTTTATATGGCTTAACGGGATGAATATTTTTACATTAAACTTTCTTCGTTCGGAAGACTACTAAAAGCAGCAGCTTCTTCAAATTCCTCCTTCAATTCCATCTGTCTTTTCGCTTCTTTTTCTAATTTACGAGCTAATATGTTCTCTCTAGTATGACGTACCAGGAAGGATAAATCATTTTGAAGTAGTCCTGTATTATTATCGTTTGAATTGTCATTTCCTACTAGAACTAGAGCCCTATTCAGAGGAAAGAATTCATAGTTCTGTTTTTCGAGCATTTTCTTTACGTGCAGATCAAGAGCGGTATACTCATTGCGTTTCGTTTCTTCTAAATATATAAAGTATTGTATATATGTCCAAAGATAGTGTTCATTTTTAACATGATAAGAAAAACCTTTACCAAAATGCTCAAACTCGTAACTATTTCGATTACAAATGAAACACACTTCGTTCATGTCCTTCTCCGCTCTCCACTTTAAATCCCTAAGTTCACTGAAGGTATCGACAATGATACCGAAGGCAATATTAAGGCCTATTGTTGTAAAGAAGATAAAAAATATTACATGATAGATTGTTAAATAAGTGAAATTCACAAAATTATTCTCCAATGTGTGCCTTTTCAAATTTTCATTGATATCTCCGATAACACCATAACGAATTAGGGTGACAGTACACTCATACAAAGTTCTACAATATAGCTCATTTGTTGGATCGAAAGAACTTCGGAAAAAAGCAAAACCGATTAAAGCGTATATATAGAGGAAAATCGAAGCCATCAAAGCTACACCAAGTAACGAACGACCGTTCTGAGTCACTGCAGTTATAATTCCCTTTAACATCTCACTGAAGGTAACAACGTGTAAGAGATGAATTGAGAAGAAATAACCATAATATATTGTTCCGAAAGCTGACATAACTAGCAGAAATCCGTAGTATATAGTTTCAAAACTGATTAATTTTTTCACAGATTTTTGACTTTTCTTTCCATCAATAACTTCTAAATCGTCTATTTCATCGACATTTTCTCTTTTTTTAACGAGATTACTAAATGTATCACATGTAGGGAATTCTAAATTGTTACTTATAAAGTATGTAATAAAAACAAGAATCATAAAAACATTATGAGTAATTGCTAAAGTCCAAAATGTTATTGAATAAGCGTCTTTTGACATTGTAATAACAGGCTCTGAACTGCAAACATATTCTTTTTCAGTAATCTTTTATACAATTAAAATCCGATAACTCACTCGTAAACGACACTAGGTATAGCTGTGGCTCCCGACGGAATGTTTTCAGCAGAACCACTTGCCCTCCAAAATATAAGCATCAAAATATTTATAGCCAAACTTAAAAAGAATACTATGTAATTCCACCATCGTCTGCAGAATTAAAAACTATAATTTAAATCGCATCTTATATGGAAAATGCTATCTAAATAATTAATAATTACGATTTGCCCACAATAAATTTTGTAAAGGCTGAGGAGAGAATCCGTTTACGATAATTAATATCATTTATTATAATAGTTGACCATCTCATGAAATCCCTTATCTTATTACCGGGTGAAGATCTGTCGATATTCCATTTTAACTGCTCTTTTATATCTTCTCGAATAAAATCCTTGTATAAGAGGATAAAAACGATTTAATGTTAACCTATGAAAAGAATACTTTAAACCAACTTCTGCCGGTTTCCGGAAGTAGACTTTTTGTAGTAAATCATCCTTTATAATTTCAATTGAACGAGTGTTCTTACGAAAATATTTCAATGCTCTTATCTCATTCTCCGGGCACTTTGATTGAATGCCTAGAAAAAAAATCGAAAGACATTATATAATCATAGTATTACTAAATTAGGTAGAACGAACGATTTATTCTATCCGGATCTACGTCCATCATCCGAGCATAGACAAAATAGTAATGGAAACCAACGTTTTTTGCTAGATCCTTTTTCATTTTATACCCCTGTCTATCAGAATTAAAATACCACCAGCTTTCTCTATGCAAGTCGTAGCACTGGCATATTAACTTCATAACAGCCTCGAGATCCAAACTAACGCATACATCCTGTATTAAATCCAACACTTTTTAATGTAATAGTTATATTTAAGGGTTAAATAACAATAAAAAACCTTAGCAACGCTATGAATTTCTGAATTTTCTTCTGTCATTGAAATTAAAAGATCTGCGACAGCTTTCTGCAGTTCCAGCGATTGAGCGATTGTTGAGTCGTCAACGATTCCTAACCGTAAGATGTAATTTAGATATTCAATAGCCTTGTTGTCCAGTAGCACAATTCGATTCTCGTTGTTACCCTGATTTTTTGGAAAGCCTATAGTTTTCATGATTTTTCCAATAAATTCATTAGCAAAAACTATTGTGTATGTTTGTACTTAATGAATGTATTATTATATTTCTTATTGCGTATTTGATATTTAAACTTACGGCGGTCATTTCATTAAGTGTCGAACATAATTGTAGAGCTAAGTCCAGATTAGAGCCATTTAAATGGGTATAAATTGTAGCGAAAAAGTGGCATGTATCAGATACGATATTAAATGATCGAACGTTATCTTGCTGATGACGCATGTAATTTTGCATTCCTTCATGTTGTCCATCGCAAAAACTGGCTAATACTTGCAGAAGAAGAATAATAGAACGGGTATCTTGCGTGTATTCCTTTTGCATTTTTAATGATTCCTGCCATCGCTGTAACGTTCCAAACGGATATGTTATTATTTAAGGGAGTCTAGAGTGTTTTTATTTTCTTTTTATTAAATAGATTTCTAATAGATGGAAAAATATACCGTTCCCTCTTCAATTTCCTCATTTGTTGATTGGGGTAGGGGTCCAACCCTTTTTAACTTATTCAACTGTGACTTTATGCGAGTGGTAAATGGTTGTGCTTCAGAAGCGGAACGTTGCCTTTCAACGTCTAAAGCCGTCATTAGATTTAAGGGATTTTCTGAAATTTTTTTCTTCCTTTGCAAGAGGCGTCTAATAACGACAATGATACATAAACAATAATCATACTCTATCTCTAAATAGCTATTGTATAAAAATAAATAACCGTTCTTTCATTAGTTCTGACTCTTCAGTAAACAGCTCTCTGATGACAGAGAAGAAGACTTCATCCTTAGTGCCTTGGAAGAAAGTTAAGGCTGCATCTTGCGCTTTAGCATTGGCATTATAGCATATGAACGACATCAAAGCAACAATTTCACGTATGATACTCTTTTTACGACAGTGCATTAGCGTCATTAAAACCTGAATAAGATCGTTCTCGATATAAAAGTCTTGTAATTCACGTAGCTTTTGTAGCATGCTAGAATAAATAAAAAAAAATTATCTTTAGATAGGGATGGGAGAGAGAGAGAGATAGGGATTTAATAAAGAAGTCACTGTAACACATTTGCGTCTACTTTACTTACACTTTGTAAGTGGCTAGCAGGCGATCTCTTTGACTATCAGGCATTAATACTATCTTATTGTGCAAAGACGCTCGAAGAATTTGAAGGCAGTGAATAATCAAGTCATCATTTACCAATTCGTTCTTTTGCTCCTTAGCGACTTGAGCCGAATGCCTAATCAGGCAAAATGCCAAATGTATTAAACGTACTTCTTAATTAGGGTTTACAAACTTTAGATAACATATAACCAATAAGCAATCGTTGTATTTTAAATTAGTTTTCGTTTCTTTCCGATCTATAAATACTGTAACTTGCAATTGAAATCCTTCGAAGAGAGGTAATGACCACGGGGCACTATCTGGGATATACGCTTTGTTCCGTAATTTATCTTTTACAGGTCCTATTTGAGCTTGGCAAGTATTTGGTTTCTCCAACAGCAATCTACAGTTTGATGAAAAAATTTGTAGCTGTTTGTTGAGCGATATTTCTCTTGTGTGAGCTAATAAAGTTTCTGTGTTCATCTAGAGGTATACCGTGAGAGTTAGAAATTAATATGCATATCAGTCATAACAAAGAATCATATACTCGTCTGATCATGGGGGGACTTTTTGCTTTAGTAATCCTCGCTTTTACAGCCTCAATTTGCTTTTATTAGTAATTAAGATTAGCAGTGACTATAAATAGAATAATCTCAATAGTGAAAGTAGGCTTACCTGTTCATCATATCCAACTTTAAGCATGATAGCTTTAGATAAATTTTGTAGTTTTTTTACAGACATTCCAAGTTGAGCATTTGCAACCAAGGGCACAAGAATCTAATGTAAATAAAGAAATGACAAACACGCTTTATCAAGCGAGAAAACTCTCTCGATGACACTACACTTTGGCACAAGGCAAGTAACCGTCAATTATCTTTTTTGCAAATGTTTACTTACTAAAATATTTGGAACAGCTTTCCTAATAACGTTATGTTCATCGTCATAGTGAATCCTATCTTTATGATATCTATGTAGGAAGGTTTGCAAAAACGGCAATATCGTTTCTATGAAATACATAACTTTCTCTTGTAGCCCGCTCGAATCCTTCCTGTCACTGTTTATTGTATCCCTTGTTTATTCATCTGTTTATTTCTTAATACGGCATGTAAACTCAGAATATATATTTTTTATGTTCTTTACAAATAGTTACTTCCTAATGCCAAAATATTTCTATATAAACAAACTAACTAATAGACATCAAATTTTTTATTAAAGCGCTATTTTAGCATCAAATTTAATAATTATAAAAAATAGAATTACTGTGAATGTAAAGAACAAAAAAAAAAGATATTTCTGAAGTTTTTAATGCTTTTTAATGTTTTTTTCTTTTTAGATAGAAATATATGATAAGGTAACATCTGACCTTTCATCTAGTCTGTAAGACAAAGACGAGATTTCTTCTATACTTTTCTCTGCTAAAGCCTTTTCTAGGCTTACAGCTTCGTCCCCTAAATCTTGTACAAACTTCCAAATAAGCCTATGGAATTAGTGATCATTTATTGCAAGGTTTATACCCGAAAAGTAATCGATCGTATAAGGAGGCAATTACAGAGGGAACTATACGTTCATCGCAAATCTCTTGCTATTATTCATACGAAAAGCTTAAGTGCAATAGGGCACGCGAAATTCGATATATTTCTTCTGACTAACAATTATGTTACTGTTTGTATTGAATGCTCCTGGTTCAAACACGTTTTAATGACACTTTTCTACTTCCTAAACAATCCATTTTTCGCCCTTTACCTAAACAAAGGCACAAATTAAATTCTGCATAATGATATAATTATCGACAAAACTCGCCAGAGCGCCCTCTAGCGGAAAACTTCGCTTTGCACCACTCTTACTCTCCTGTCTGCCTATCCCTTGTCTAGTTTGCCTCTGCTCGATAGCGTCGGTGATAAAGGAAATGCAGGCGAAAGTTCTATTAATCTTTTCCTTGCTGACAATTCTCTATGTCACGTCGGCAAAAACTCATAAAGGTTTGTATAGTTTACCTAGAACTCGCAAACGAATAAAACATTAGGCACTTTGTTTGAAAGATGATTAACAAAGTGTTCCTAATTTCTGCAGCTAGATGCGGAAAATGGCAGAACAAAGGTGAATGCAATCTACAAAAAGGGAAAAGTTGTGGTAAAGGATTTCAGTTGCAAGAACGAAAATTAGCCGCTACGGCAAAGTGTTCGGAGGCTCCAAAAGAAAGGAAGAGAGTGTGTAAAATTTCTTGCAGGAAAAAAAATAAGAACAATAAAAAACAGAGTTTGACTCTTGAAGGTAATTCGATATTCCCCTCCTATCGTGCCTTATAATTCTATTTGTAGGTTGCAAGTACGTGACGAAAAGAGCTTCCAGCTGCTTGGAAGAACAGGAATACGAATTAGTGAAACATAATTCAACGACTTGTATACCAATGATTAGTAAACTTGTTTCTTGTAAAGGTAAACAAAGAGGGAGGAACAAAAAAGGTCAGTAGCAAATGTCACTGATTAATTTATGACAAATAGGGAATAAATCCATTATATTTGCTTTATGTGAAATCCGGCCTTGATAAAAAATGTTTTGCAGATATTTGTATAGCCAATGATAATTTTATTGAAAATATTTTTCTTTCTTTAATCGTACAGCTTGCTATTATTCTATCACGAAGAACAACTGCACGGATATGTCTAAATTCTACAACATAACTAAAACCTTAATTAAAGGCAAACCTGAATGCGATAAAATAAGAAAAGAAAGTAAGCTTTGTCCTGCTCATGGTGGTCCTCCTTGTAAATATCAAAAGAGCAAATGGAGTGATTGCGATTTAAGAACATTTACCAAGGAGAGAGTCCGACAGCTAAAATCCACAAAACGTATTTCGGATTCAAAATGTCGAAAGGAAATTGTTGAGAAAAAGCCTTGCATTCCCAAGAAGATACTTACAGTGTGCAAATATAACGCAACTAAGATCTCTAAAGCCGTTAAACGTTTGGAATGTAAAAAGGATGGACGCTTTACTCGTTCTGAAATTCTGAATGAGAAAGAATCGTCGAAAGATTGTCCATTTTACATAAAATTTATTAAGCCGTGTAAACGTCGTAAGGAGCCGAAAGCTAAATGTTTTTATGATAAGAAAGGAGGTTGGACACCTTGTACTCTCCATAAACGATCCGTCGTTGGCGCTTTAAGAGGTAATGAGAATGCCTGCTCGAAAGAGGAAACTATTGTGGAGAGTTGTAACTAATTTGTTATTTGTTCATTTACTAACAATTTGATTAGTTTGATTTGCGTAGCAAAACGAAAGCGAAAGTATATACATTTATGTACGTTATTCATGTATATCCATATTGTACACATTGCTCAGTTCTTAAGATGGGATAATTTGAGCACAGCTTTTCACTCTGAATAACGATTACTCATCCCTGAAATAGTTCATAAAGGCTTCAGTTTGAGATATTTCTCTTCTTTTTTTACATATATGAATTATTTCAGGATTTGAGTGGTCTAATTTCAAATCCTCTTGCGTCAAGGATGTCAGTAGTTTATGACATATTATTTCCCCATTAATTGATTAATTAATTGTTAATGAATATCTATGATGACTCTTACTAAACTAGTTGACTAATTAATGATTAATGAGCGTTGGAGATAATACCCATACATGACCTATATAAACTGACTGCTTTAAACCAGATTTTTCCAGTTCGACTCTTTGCTCGAGTTACTCTGATCTGTGTACTGCTTTAATTTTCGCTTGTAATATTGTACATTGTATACCTTTCAAATATTATAACTTATATATAAAGCATAATACTACGCAAAAGGTTTCAGAAGTATACAAATTAATTATTGTAAAACTATAAATATTAACTAAAGTACTGTGTATATCAAGCTTACAAAGTGTAAACTTATGTTATTCGTTTATAAAGTGTAATAATTAAAAAAAACAGACTGTTCCTCATTTTGTAGTTGCTGTCAAGTTCTTTGTTTTTTTTTTCTTGTAGAGATCGTTTATGAATAAAATAAAATATAGAAAGACATCTTTTTTTTTTTTAAATGGAAAATCTCTAATAATACTCTTCCAACCGTTTTTTATGCGCTGGATAAATTGTTTAACTAAAGAGATTTACTTACTTGTTATGAGCTATAACCGTTTCGAACAGTTGCTTTTCGTTTACGGAGGGTACAATATAAACCCACGTCAGAAAATCAATAAAGGGTTTCTTTATTGAAATTTGTATATCGTAGTTGTTTAAAATAGTGAGTATCTCCTCCAAGGGTAAGACATTCTCGCAGAAAGACTTAATGTACTTTTCGTCACCCTGAGTAGAAAAAAGAAAAAACAGTGTGAGGTTAATTCGTCCCTGGGCAAAACAATGATGACTCTAGCTTGGATACAAATATACTTAATGATAAAAACCTTGGCGCAAAAAGCCAAGAGTTGTATCAAGTTTAAAAGATACTCTAAACTTTGGGCTCCTTCTTCTCTTAAGAGAATTTTTCTTCTGTCGTGTGCCTGTAATTCAAGTGCACGAAAACCGATGGGGAAAAATTGCATTACATATTTCATAATCAGTATTTGATTTTTCCGAATTATATGTTCATCTATGCTAACGCCATCTACGGATACAAGAATGGAGAGAATTTTTGCAAAGAGAGGATATTTTTCTCCATATTTCGATAAAATTTCAACCAGTTTATTTATGGAATTAGTACTTATTCTCCAACAAAGTCTATAGTTCTGGTAGAAAATCTAGAAATTATTGACAAGTGTTAGCTCAGTTTGATTTCAATTCAAAAAATGAATGTAACATACGTGAAACAATAAACTTGCTAATAATTCAGGCTTTTGACGAATGATCAGCAAAAGATCTAGATGATTAAATAATAATTCCTGACATCGTTCATTTTCAATAGTTAATTTGATTAATAATTCCATAATACAAGTAATGACTGTGACTAACTTTGGGCCAAACTGTTTACATAAATACAAACAAATGCAATAAAAATAACCTCATTTAGTCATGAATTTTCAATCTTATACCATAGTCTCACTCCTTTGAATTTTACGAAGCAATTCCATAAGTAGCGAAACAACTCCGTGATTGATTAGCATGCCTTGCGCTACTGGATTGGAAATGGTTGTGTCACAAGGCTCTAAATAATCTCTGTGATAAATATATATATACATATATATGTGTGTATATATTAAACATTAACAATATTTAAAAACAATAAATTCACTTTGCGAATTTTCTCAATACCGAGCAAATATCATCAATATGTTCAACGTAAACTTGTAAGCGTACTAATCTACGTAAGATGGGAACATGCTCCTGCAATTCATTATTAATCTCTTTGGTTTCTTTTGTTATTAAAATCTGTTGTTGTTTAAAAATATCAACAAAAATATACATTTCACTGAGATTTTTTTAATAATATATACCTGACTTTCGATACCATCCCTGAATAAATGAAGCGGAAATTCGTAATAATTTCTTATGGTAAGAAAAGCCTTATTGATCATTTCCGGTTCTCCAATCTTGGAAATATTTACCATCTCTTTCGGTAATTTAGCATAGAATGGAATCGACGTGTAGTCAAACATTTTCCCAATTTCTTTCATTAACAACTTTGTATATCTTATTCTTTTGCTATCATCTCTAAATTAACAATAAGAATGATAGATAGAATTTTATCAATTATTAAACCTAGTATGTTAATTTACTCTTTAATGATCTTCTCAAAATCTTCACCAAGTAAAGCACTTAAACTTGATTGGACTTCTCCACTCTCGATTTGTTTGAAGAAATGGACAAATTTCTAATTAATTTAATTCTAAATTTTAAAATTGTAACGTATTTTTGTTGATGTAAATTTTAACCTTTAAGGTTTTCTTTTCCTCCAACTCCATTATCATTGCTATGGTATCCATAATTCTAGTATGAAGTATATTATTTTTTTAAAATATACTATAGATTGAGTATATCACATAACAAAAGCTTATGGGCTTTTTCTCTCCTTAGATTACTTACTGACAGTAAATATCCGTGATAACTTCTAGGTTTTTTTCAAGTTTTGGTCTGAAAGAAACTTGTTTTTTCATCTTCTTTATATTAAAAACCGTTTGAAATGTCGATTGATCCTCTTCAACACCTATTATTCTACCCTCAGAAGTTAATAGTTGTTTTATTTCTGCGTTAGTGTAGTAACCGTATTTCATGAGACAATGACTCAACTGAAATAGCTTGAAAGACAAATAAGATCACTATGTTTTTATATAAAATATTATATATCAAAGAATTTACTTTTACAGCAAAATAGTTTTCTCGAACGTGAGTTTTAGCAACTAGCTTGAAGTTTTTTGAGTACTCCTGTATAAACTCTTTCAAGTGGCCTAAAGTCGCCAATTTAGTCTTGTCTAACTGTTTTAGATGGGTATTTTTATATTTTTTTTTAGTTTTCGTTATTGCTTTAAGTGTTTGCAAGTAGGAAAGAAAAGTTTACATACATATTTAGAGCTTTGAAGTGCTATTTCATCTGCATTTGGTAGATCTTCTTTCAAAGATTCGTTGGAAAAAACGTTACTTATGCAATCGATAAGAGACGTATTACTACCCACTTCAATATAAGCGTCTGAATTAAATTAATGAATTTAGTAAAGTTTAATTCATTGTTAACAGTTATCAATATCTTACTTGTAACAAGTGAGCAAAATAGTGAACGTATTAAAGGATCTATCGACTCATCTTTAATAATAAGAAAATAAACATCCCAATTAATGAAACCCTTTTCTATTAGTAGATCAATGCAAGTATGGTTTCTGTTCATGCAAAATGCTTCAAACAATTTTAATTGGTTACAAATGTAGTTATAGTCGTCCAAACGTAGACTAAAATTTGATAACAATTCAGTTGATCTTTTCCTTTTGATAAGAATTTTACCATCCGAAACAAAATATTCAAAAAACACATTTTTAACTTTTAATATTTTTTGACAAATTAGCGTTTGTTTTTGGGTAATAGCGGCACCTTTACAAACACATAATACATGTAATAGCTGTAGATATAATGGATCCTAGAAAAAAAACCATAACAAACGGAGAAAAATATCAAATTATCTCATTTAATGCAAATTAAAAAATTAGTCAAGTACCTTTGTAGATTTCAACAATTTAATAAAGCTTATTATTTGCTTATTTGTAATTTTTTCGATAACTGATTTTTTATCTTTTATCATTTCTATCACAACTTTTGCTACATCTGAGTATAAATAGTCCTATTATTTCAATAAAAGGATAATGATTAAGACAATATAATTAAAAAAATAGTCGAAAATAAATATTAAATACCTCCTCCGCTAACCGGGATAAGAGAAAATCGAAATAGTTTGATATATGCAAGCAACTTTCTACATTCATATCTTTAATACTCGTCAAAATGACTTTATAGATTACACGATATATTTGCATCATAAAGTCTTCTTTCTGATTGGTTTCCAATAATTTCAAGAGAAGATCTAAAATCTTTGGGAGTTTAAAAATAAACAAAAATGTAACTTTCCGCAAACAGAATAGGCTTTTTTATACAATTTGTCAGATAGTTGTTTTTGTTAAATAGCTTTTGAAACAGCAAACTACAAAATCAATATGGTCTTACAGAATTGGATCATATATCAGAGTTTACAAGAAAAGTACATTTCGTAATACTATTTACACCTCAAATTAATCCCATAAACCTTTAAAGGGAAAGATAATATAATTTAAATATTCTAAAATATGAGAAAAAAAGTAAACATTAAGATATCTAACAAAGAGATAACTTTTCTATAAAACTAAAATCAAAATATACTAGACGCCTACAATAATAAGCAAAATGGGCGTCACATAAATTGGTAAATAGAGGAGATGCAACAGTTTCCATCTACAGATAAAATTAATAGATTATATTCGAGGATATTTTAATAAATCTTCAAGTCGTACTGAAGTTAAAAGGATTTATATTTTATGAGAAAATATTGGGATATAATAGAATTTTCTTGTAGAAATTATTGAATAACGCAATTATCATCTAAAATATCTCTTTTCCCATCTTAATAACTAATTGGTTATTTTGAGAATAGAGATAGAAACGCTAAATAATAATATATTTTCTTACAGTCGATTCCCTCAATAGTTTTTGTGCTTTTCGATGATAAGGCGTTGAGCATTTCTCAACAAATGCATTCAATTCTTCCAAAGTCTAAACCAACAGTTTAACGTTATTAGAATATTTAAGAGAAAAAAGACATAATATTACTAATAGTATCTTCTGAAATTCTGTATAATTCAATTGAACATTTTGCTGCCTTTGAACGATAATATTTCTAAGACAAGGAATAAGACCAATAATATAATTATAATCGGCAACGTTAGCTGGATCTACTAAAATCATAGTAAAGGCATCGGAATATTTTATTTTTGATTTGGCAGATATTTGTTTCAAATTCCCCTTATCCCAAGAATTTTTCTTCCTTTTATATACAATTACTATAAAAAGAAGAGGAAATAGTAAATTTTAACTATTCTACTCTATTCAACAATGTACGAAAAATAACTCACAGCCTTCTGAGCATATCCATAAATTTGTAGCCATGTGCTGAATACGAGCATCAGACCAATCTTGCACTATTCCTGATTGTTTTACGACTGGATGTAAACTGAAAACCGTAGAAGGATCTGTGCCATTGTCAGTTAATACTACAACGTTGTTTGATATACAGAGATAAAGCCTTGAACTCATATGTCGAATTCGAATAGGTTGTCCCCAAACCAGTAAATCACCTATGAATTTAAGAAAAAAAGGCCCCATTTACTATAGCTTTTATTAAAGGACAAACGCCGCGCGTCTCGTCAAGTCTTTACCGTGCAAAACGCTAGTAGCTTGTTCAATTTGCCAATAAGAGAAGCAACGAGTTGATTGATAGAGGCTCTTAGAATCAAACATATCACATTCTCGAACTCTGAGGTGAACTGGAAAAATCGCATCGTTTACAGTCGATAACTTTATCGTGAAAATGATAATTACCATCTTCGAATTGAGGTTCCCCAAAAATACCTTCGGCAATTAAATTTGCCTGTAGATACTTGTGACGAAATTGAATAATAGATCCTCCCTGTCAAAATCATTGATTGTTTGATTAATTTAAAAGCTGACCTTTGAATACAAACTATTAAAGCTCCATCCGTTTCTGAGTTTCTAAAAGTCTTTCGAATAATTGCAAAATCAGAACTTTCTAGCGCAAGATTTAATTCCGACCTATGCAAGTTTGAAATAAAATATTTAACGAGATGTTTTTATCATGGATTATTAAATTAAATTATTCAGAGAGGTAGCTTACCAAGTACAATCGACAAAGGAATAAATATCACATCTATCGCTTACATGAAGGTATTGCCCATTCAATTTTTCGCTTTCGAATACCACCTCATCCCCACTTCGAACAATATCCCCTTCCGCTTTTATTCTATAACGGGGCATGATACGAAATTGAGCAGTTTTACCATTGTGAATCTCCATTTTTACCTAGTTTAAATGTTAAAGAAGATTAACTATAAACACAGGGATTAGGGAGCAAATCGAACTTTTAGTTTATTCTTATCTCTTAGGCTGGTTGTTGACGTGTCAACTTGAATGAATTTATTCGTAAACAAGTGTCGTAATTGAATACATTCCCCGTAGCGTATAAGTTTTCCCCTCAGTCTCCTTTCTTCGGCTACATTATCTTCATTTTCAGTTTCAGCCGATCGCTGTTAGAATGGCTATTTAATTTAAAAAGCTAAAGAAAAAGCACATCTTTCGAATACCTTTGCATCTTTAAGGGCTTCAGATTCTTCACCGGTCATCAGAGCTTTACCATAGCTTTCCTTTAAAAGTCTATACTTTTTATTCAACTTGTATCGATTTTGAGGGCAAATTTCAAATGTAATCACTGTTCAAAAAATTAAAAACTTAACTAATCAGGCTATATATCAAAATGAAACTGGATTAAGAACTTTGCGAATCAGGGATATCCTTTGGGCATAAAACATCTTGATTATTAAACACAAGTAAGCCATTGTATTGAGATCTAATGGAACAATTATTTTTTTAATGAATTGACAAAAGAAATATTAATCATACGAATAAAATTACCCAGAAAGTTCAGAGAAGACAAATCCAGAGTTTTCAGACGAAAATAAACAAACGTAATCACCAATATGAAGTGAATCTTCATATTCAGCCATAACTAACAAACTAACAGTATAAAGTTGTTAAGAATAACGGACTATTACATCCATATTTTGTACTATAAAAGTCTTTTTTCTTTGACTGAAACTATTTTTACATAATAGGTCAGTATAATAGACTATAGGCTAATCCACGAAAAATTATTCAATGGTTGCTATACCACGTTTTAATATGACGATCAATTCTTCAATCAATATATCCCTGTGATCATTGATCTTACCTCACTAGGCATATATAACCCAAAATGTTTTATCGCCGTTTAAGGAGATAAGGCTCCATAATCCCCAAAGAGGGAGACTCTACGCATATTTACATATTCACTATTATATTTTAATAAAATTCACTTATGGAATGAAAATAACACTGGGAATTAATGAATATGTAAAACGTGTGATCTTCTGATTATTAACAAGAGAAATAATATATTTAATCCTAAGTGTAAATGTTAATTTGGTTATTTGTATAGATGACGCGCGAAATCAATTCAAATAAGATCAAGAAAATTAAGAGGGCGCCTTGGTCTGAACGGTCGCTAAGGGCTTGTTTATCCACCCTACAAAGCAGACAACAACTTGAATTTAAGTAAAGTGAACATAAAGGTAAGTATTTTTTTTTAAAATTCACTTAAAACCACTTAAGATTGTTGAATTTGTAAATAAATTTTTAACACTAACAAAGTGTTACTTGGTATCTGTCTGACTGTGTTTGCATGAATCTTCAGTAGATACCTAATAGCTTTCTCAACTGACGACTGGGTGTGAATTCGAAAACTACGGTTTTAAGTAGTCTTTTATTAAACAACACATAAAAATTGTATTTTGTTTGATAACAATATTGGGTTCTCAGTATTTTCCGTCTAGACAAGTGGTACTTCATAAACTAGTTTTAACTGTAAAAAATATAGTCAGCGATAAAGAAATTGTTGTAATATTGCGTAAAATAAATCATAAAGTAGTAAATCAATAACATATTATCTCTTATCGAAATTCTTTAAAGAGTAAAATCCAAAAGTAGATAATTTTAGAAAAGTATAGGCCTCATTACTTAATCCATTTAAAAAGGCTGTTACAGTCCAAGATTATCCCTTTCAGCCGATTAGACGCGCTAATTGAAAGGCACAACTTGTTTACTAGACAACAGCAACGAGAAATGATATATTTTTCATAAGTTCTAGTAACTTTTTTTAGTTTAAATTAAAATGTTTTTTGCTTAGCGGCCGCCAGGTGTCTCACTTGAAGTGTTTCGTGGTTGCCTCACGACGGCTTTAACAAGTCTTTAGCTTCATCTTAGGCGTTTATTTAAATTGAGATTCTTTCAGAAAAGAAATGGTCTACGTATACACGAAACCCCGAGGTCCCATAGCTGCTATGTACAGCAGTCCTGGACCTTGTTATGGCTTGAGGAGTCTTGTCGGAGCATATGACCATGATCCTCGTAGTGTCCATTCAAAGGGACCAGCCCATTCTTTTGGAATCCGTCACGGTAAATGGAGAGATGATGCGGGACCTGGTCCAGCTTATTTTCCTGACCCGAAAATATACAAGTGACTATTTAACTATTTATTGTTCTATTTTTCTTATGCGAATGTCATTACTTTGATAATAGGGACGGCATGGACGGATCTCCTCATTACTCGCTCTATAGTAGACCAAGGGACTCGGCAGCCTTTAAGACTCCCGGTCCTGGAACTTATTCACCAGAAAGAACCGGACCAAGTGCCAAAAAAATGCCCCCAGCATACACGTTTGGTTTAAGACATCTTCATAGAAGAACTGATAATACACCAGCCCCTAACAACTATAGTCTACCGGCTCAAATGGGTAGAACTATACAAAGTGGAAAACGTCAGGCCCCTATTTATAGTATGACTGGACGTAGTAAAAGAGGTGAGTGTAAAATTAATAATGTAGTAACAAAAAAAGTTTTTAATAATTTATCTCTCAATCTCCAGGTGGCTTCCACGAAGACCTTTCTAGAACTCCTGGTCCTGGCGCCTACGGAACAGCTAATCCCGATATTTATAAATTGAAAGGACCCACCTACAGCCTCACTTCAAGGAACATGATGCCATCGGATGCCACAAGGAAACCTGGTCCCGGTGCTCATCAATCGGAGAGGGTGAGTATAAGTAATTCACCATTCGCCACTATTTTCTGTTTAACAACTATGAAAAGAGGCGATAAATTCTATGCCCCATAAGGCTTTGAATATTGTATAATTATTGATTATGGACGACTTTTCAGGTATGGGCTCATAAACGAGCAGCCCCAGCCTTTTCTATGGGTATACGACATAGTCAATGTAAGTAAAATTTAATTACAATATTAATTAGTTATTTAATTACGTTTTCATTAACCAATTACAAAACTATATGTATCGCTTTCATTTCAGATATCTGCCCTCTTATTCTTAACGTCGACAATTGTTAGGAAGGAAAATAACGTCATTTCAACACTGTTTTATAAATAATATTAGTACATTAATTTTCTATTCTATGCTGTCGCTATTTCAGTTATCAATCTTTCGCCAAACATATTATATCAGGATATTTTTTTTCTTCAAAAAAACAAAAACTAATTAAAAAGTTCATAAATAAAACTCTGCTTATCAAATGTACCAGGAGAAAAAAATATGAAATTTATATTAACAAATATACAATATTCAATTCTCTTGAATAAGAGAATTATCCGCTGTTTTTGTTACTTCTTTTTCCTCTTCTTCTTCTTCTTCTTGTTTTTCAAATTTTTTCTATTGTACCTCCTTCTTATTAATTCTTAAAGGAGCAGTATTCTTTTTTATAGTAATCTAATTCTTAATTTTTAATGATGACAAAATAAACATTCATTTATTGTCCTCTTCCGTCGGTATTTAACAGTTTAATCCAGATTTAATATTATCTGGTTATTAAATTCTTTGATCTCATCGCTAATTATTGTGAAAAGATATGTTGATTGTCCACAAAGGATTAAGTTAAACTGGCAAAAAAAATATGTTAGCTCATGATTATTAATCCTAAGATTTTAACACCAATCCTTTTTAGGCTGAACCTTTACGCTCCAGTATCGACTTCTATCGATTTTTCTTTGACTAACAATACCGATTTTACTTCAAAAATACTTTTTCGATTAAATCAAATAGACCGTACAGTAACTAGTCTATTAAATTATTCATTCTAGATTTTAATATTTACACATATACTATCAATTGCGGATAAGCCGAAGCAAGAAAAAGATATTAAAAATTATCGGATAAAGTGAATGAGCTCATTATTCGTAAAGATTTTATTTACAAATAAATACATTAAAAATGTAACGTTTTTGCCAAAAGGCATATAGAAAATTCTCGACCATCAAAACAGAGATTCGATATCGCGTCTACACTATTCAAAAAAAGGTTAGTTTTGACTATAACGAAAAAGAAACCGTAAACTTGGAACAGAAATTGACTTGTCCTTCGTTTCAACATAGCAGAGAGTTGGAGATAAATTCACTATTTGATGCAGTTTTCTTTGCAGAATACTGACCCGTTCTGTAAATAAAAATTATATTATTCAATTGTAATTATTGAATAAGGAAATACGATTAATGTCTTTAAAAAGTTTCCATCTACCGGTTTTTTCTCTTTAGTATTTACACGGTAGATGGCGCTCATATGACTGATGTTTGACAATGTTATTATTAGATAATAAGTATATGTTGTATATATTTAGGTCTTTAAAGTTTTAAATAGAAAGACTTACATTACAAGAACAAACTGTACAGTCATCTGACCTCCATTGCAGAGAGTGTCTTCTTATCAAATTATCGTGTATACAATTTCTATGGTTGAAATTTGTTGATACGCAAATTGGACAACAAGTATCAGGCCGATATATTTGTTTGTCTTTTGAACAATTCAATTTTGGACAAACCACAGGAGAGCAGTCGACGAAACCATTCTAAACAAAATATTTAGCCATTAATTAATTAATTAAACTTAATTAAGCGTACTTAAATAAAAATATCTATCAAAATACTGTAGAGTTGTTTTGATATATTAAAAAATGGAGGAAACTTACGAAACATTGACAAATTTTACAATTGTTTTTCCATTCAAGTCGACTTGGCCTTCTTATTCCATGCTCATCTAAACATATCTTTTCCTTGCGACTGCATTGACTTTTACAACAATTTCTCGTATCTTTGCCACATTGGCATTCATCATAACGACTTTGTATTGTCCCATTCTAAAGATAGAAATAAACAAAAATATTATATTTAGAAAGATCGTTTGATTTATTAGAATGGACTTACAATGCAAGTCATCGTTCTACAAGACTCTTCTCTTTTCCATTTATCTGTATGATTGTGATACAATCCTTCATCCATGCATCCTTTGAAGTTTGAACCTTCTGCTTTACATTCAAAACTTCCCTCTCTATTCACGCACCGAGTTCCAAAAGGACAAGGTGATTTAGTTTTACATTCATCTATGTCTACGCATTCTTTGTTCGACTTTTGTCTTTCAAAACCTATTTTACAGTTGCATTCATAAGAACCAAATGTGTTCTTGCACAATGAATTTTTTCCGCAAATCGAACTTCTTTGTAAACATTCGTCAATATCTACCAAAGTTTTTTTTGTTTACATTTAAAATTTTACTGAAATGGTAAAAAGAACTATACCTTTTCCACACAACCTTCCGTTAAATCCTTTTTTACACTTACAAGTATTCCACCCAACACATAAACCTCCGTTTCGACAGTCTTCTGTACATATTGCTAAAATTAAAACAACACTATTTATAGACGGTAAATATAGGTTTAAGTATTCGCTTACGTCGACACATTCTACCGTCGCCGTCATAGCCAGGTAAGCATTCGCAAACTTTGTTAATACATTTGGCGTTCGAGTTGCACTGAGAATCTTCTTTGCACGATCTTATATCAACACACTGCCCGTGACGATTGTCGTATCCAGTTGCACAATTACATTGGTAGGAACCTGGTATGTTTAAGCAGGAATGAGGATAGGGACATTTTTCGTATGTTTCACATTCGTTTATATCAATGCATCGTCGACCGTCTCCTCTATAGCCTTTTTTGCACTTGCACTGAGCCTCACCCAAATGTATGTGACAAACAGCGTTTCTCGAACATCCAGCCGCTTTACAGGCATCTTTTTTGCAATATCGTCTACAACAAGAATTTGGAACCCATACAGGATTGGAACACTTCAACTTTACAGGACAATGTTCTCTCTTAGTCCTACTTATTCTCATGCCGTTACTGCATTCCCATTTTTCGCAAACGTTTGATCTAATGGTTGTCCAAGTTTCTCCTTCGAAACGATGGGCGAAACCCGATTTTACTGGACAATGCTCTGAAAAATAAACGCGTGGGCGTTAAGAAGGAAAGAAGAGGGTCAACGAGTGCGTTGGCGGCAAATTGGGCAAGTGGGTTAAATATATGTTCAGCAATTGATTCAATCAGTCGATTGGCTCGCTTCGTGGGTGTGACTAGATAAGCGCTCAGTTCACGAGACCGTTATAGAGAGCAAGTGACGTCATGGGGGGCCTATTTCCGAGTGCGATGTTTGCTGATAAGTTTTCGCGGAGATCTATTTATAGAAAAAAAGTACAACGCACTTGAGCAACGTTCACAGCAATCACTTGGTCCTCTGTACGTCCCATAAAGACAGTTTTCCAGTTTAGGACAAACTTCTCTCAAGTTCAATCTCTTAACGAAGCCATTTCGACATTCGTACCCCAAGCATTGCTTATCATGAAATTTTTCCAAGTTTCTATACTGTTTACCATTATGAAGACAATATTTTCCAGATTCGGTTTCTTTTACCCATTTAAGAGTCGACTCTGCTGAAGTTAACCTTTTTTCTAATTCTTCTATACGCTGCTCCATTCTTTTTGTTAGTTCTACGAGATTGTGAAATTGTTCACAGGAGGGACAAGCTATTTATAAAAAAAACATAATATAGCTATATATATATATATATCGATGTTCACTTTTATCAAATTGTGCTATCTTGAGAAGAGAACTTACGAATATTCGAATTCGGACATTGTATTGAGTATCCATTACTACCGCTCACTATTATCATTTCTTTCAAATAACCCTGAAAGTTAGAAATAGTTAATAAATTAGAGAAATTAACTAAATTTTAATTTTCAAAACTTCTACTTACTTTAAAATATTGTGCAACTCTCAAATTGGGATAATTACTGTTGTCAATACTGATTAGACTGCTAAAAGAAGTCGGTCGTCGATAAACTACAGAGCAATTGACTCTCATTTCTACGTGATTAGGCGAGAAGGAAAGCGCCAGTCGATGAAGGTTACCATCGGCCAGCCGATAGCTTAAAACTTCGGTCAAATCTCCTCCAATGTTAATTCTAACTTCGTCTTTTATGCCGCTTATTTCTAAGCGGAACATAGAACCTAAGGTGAGAATAGAAGTCGTCGTAAGGGGACTTTGTCGAAAACTAATGAGCAGCGTGGAATGAGGTCTGGAAAAAAGATCCGCAGCTTTCCGAGCAGTTTTACTCGAACTCTCAAAGAGGAAGTCGTTAATAGCAGAAACGGTATGAGTGGAACCGTGGAGGAGGATTCGTTCGACTAGATCCAGTGGTTCATCCGGCGAAAAGCCATTGTCTGTCAAGGACACATATTTCTGTCATTTTGGATAATTAACCGAATTCTAACCGAAAGGAATGTGTTTTATTAAACGCCGTGGGGGATTATTTGGCGATGTAAACGTCAATATTTACCGGGAATGCGTCTATTAGGCTATCGGTAGCAAAATGGAGTAGAAAAGCGCGATCATTTACCGTGTAAACGGCAAGTGATTGAGTGTACACATTCGGGAATAGCAACATGTCACTTACAACAAGCGATTCAGTGTGAAAGACGAGTATAATGAATGAGAAGAATGTTATTGAAAAAATGTCGTGAAAATTTAGTTATGCCTTTTCCCAAACGACATACCGCAACAATAAATGTTTATTCCCTAAACGCATTTTATTATTTATTATCAATTATAAGAAATTATAAACAATTATAAATTAATTTATAGTTTAAGAAATCTTAAATAGCTACTTTCGGTATGTTTCACAACTTGTAAAAACTTTTATACAATATAATAATTAAGAAGATAACTACTCACCTATACCAAATGAACAAATGAACTGAAAGAAGAAAACAACAAAGCCGATAGTCTTATATAATTTGTTCATCTCCAGATCGGGATCGTCGAGGCCGACAGCATGCCCCCGTTTGGCATCCTTTCATTATCTTGGGCGCCACCTAGTTCTGGAATTCACGTGTTTACGCCAAGTGAAAAAGATTTGAAAAAGCTTCAATTGCCGATTCATTTGTTCAATTCAAATCGATTGAAGAAGCTAAAAAAGTTCGATTGTGCTCTTTAAATTGAGTCCGATTTTGTAGGCAATTTACTTGTCTTCAATTCGCCCCACATTCTTCTAAATAAATACTCTTACATATACAACTTAACAGTCATTGTTATATATATTTATATATATATATATATTTATATATATATATAATTTATATTTATATATATATATAATTTATATATATATATATATATATATATATTTATTTATTTATTTATTTATTTATTTATATTTATAAAATAGGATATTTAGAAAATTAATCTAATTTTTTCACTATAAAACTATTTAATACTATATAATTATTTCGAAAATCTTTTCTATAATATATAAAAAATCACGTGTTTGTTATACTTGTGTTACGTTCGTAATTAACTTTTTATATATAGTATAATATAAAATGACGATCTACGCCAGCGAGTACAACTTACATCGGTACGTATGTTAATTTATTTTTAGGGATATACAGGTATAAATAGTAAGTGCTGAGTTTTAATTAATCGTAAATACTTATAGCTACGTCATTAAGTTTTAGTTGTCGAAATCATAACAGAAACTATCCTGGATAATAGGCCTAATTATTTTTCGTAAAGTGTATTGACAAATGTCGTTTAATATCGCCGTCACAGCACTCGATTTGGCAAGTTTAGCGAAAATATAAATTTTTGCAGATATATAAAATACTGAAAATATTCAAAATTATAAAAATCAAACTCTCGGACATAACACCATTTTGTAAGTCTCCTTATCCCTCGATATCGCTAAATATTATAGGAGCAGTATATGGGCTGTGATGGACACCAAATGAGAATGATGGAGCTATAGCTTTGTTAATGACGACCTAATACAAACAAATAAAATTATTTATAAATTTACATAACTTAAAATAAGATTACCCTTTCTGGTGAATGTGCTCCTGGGCCCGGCTTCCTGGTGGCGTCACCTAGTAGAAATATTTACTGTTACAATATAACTTTTTCTGAAAAGATTATGGTGTCACCTGGTGGAACATGACGACTTGTCAAACTATATAATGGATCTCTTCGCCTGTATGAGTTCGGATCAGCAGTGCGATAAGTTCCTGGACCCGGAGTTTTTTGTAAATCTTCATCAAATCCCCCTGTTTTGGATCTTCCATACAGGCTATATCTTGGCGCCTGCTCCTTATCTCCTTCGAAGGATTTACCAAGAAGGGTTGGCAGAGAATAATTATTAGGAGCAGGATTACTGTCTTCCCTTCTTAAGTTTGTTCTCTTCCCTAAAGAAAACGATGGAGCTCTAGGGGATGCCGATGGCCCAGCATTTTCCGGGGAATAAGTTCCGGGTCCGGGTGGTTTAAAATACTTGGGAGTTTTTGGTCGGGATTTTTGAGTAAAACTGTAAAGCTCCCGTTATAAAACACATTCTAATTTAGTTAACTTTTATATACCTCGGAGTACCATCTCGGCCATAACGAGTATGTCTCGCAGAGGGATAGTGTACAGGCCCTGGACTCGAATCCTTTGTTAAATGCCCGTGTCTAATTCCGAATTGCCAAGCAGGCCCTCGATCTTTCGAAACATCATGCCTTTGAAACCCGACTGTTGATGGTAAATTATAGGAGGCGGGACCTGGGCTGTTATATTCAGCCATAATAGGCTGTCTTGGTCTCGTTGGTGTGTATACCATTTCCCTATTTGGAATATTTATCAGATCATAAGCAATCAAATATTTTCATAAAAAATATTTCGATAAGATACCAATGGTACTTAAGTAACATCAACGTCATCATAATAAAGTGCTCTTTTATTTATACCGAAAGAGAAGATTAACTCGTCCATAAATCAATTAATAATATTCAATAATTGTGATATATTATTTCTCTCTAGTAATACACTAAGTGCTGAACAAAAAGACCTTCGGGCAAAGGATTATGTATAAATTTCCTAATCCATTGGTCCTAAAGATCGAACGTTTTAAGTGTTTGCACACCACTTCTTAATTCCAGACTATATACGCCTTCTCAAGTGTTATTTATACACCATTCGCGCTGGTTTGATGTTTTATTACCTGTCCTAATCTGATTTTTTGTTATACTTTCAATCATGGAGGTGTAAAGCTGATTCATCTTTTTTTTTATGTATATATATATATATATACAAAAACTGATATCTTTACGAATACAATTTTCAATGAATGGGTAACAAACACAAGCATTGCACAATAAAATTGCTGACATCTCGAACTTTTCACCTTTGTAGCTATAGTGATCAAAATTATCAGGCCTACTATAAGACGTAAGCGAGAATCTAATCAGTTGATAATTTCAAGAATTTTCAAACTATTGTCCAATTACTGGTTAAATAAGTTACATTTCATATGATTAGGTTGTCATAACAATGATATCTCCGATCAGCTTATCGTAAAAAATATGTAATTTTTTAATAGAATTTTGAAGGGGTGAAAAATTTAAAGTGAACATCGTTGAAATTCATTGAATAGTAAAAGTATTTCATATTTAAAAAAGCATTTATAACAACTTCCGATCATAATAGACACAAAAATGTTGAATAGAAAGAAGTCGGTAAAGTTTGAGACTTTGAGCAAACATTTATTAAGTTAATCTTATTTGTTAAGCTAAAAGTGAAGTAATAAAATGATTTCATTGCTACCTTTTTATTGCAGCTTAGAAATTAACTAACCTTATACGTCGCCGTCAAAACGATGTCGAAAATGAAATAAGCTATTAGGTCTCCTAGGAAACTACAGTAGATGGCGCTGTTTGAATTACGATAATAAAGGGATTAATAGACGGATTAAGTGACGTCTATGTGTAACTAAGTGCCATACAACCCCTTTCGTAGGCGAGTAATAAGATTATGTTTCTTTTAAATGGATATTTCATTTAGAACTTTATTAGCAGATAATTATATTAATCATAAAGGCAACGACTACAAAAGACATGAAATAGTTAGTTGAGTTCATCCATTTGAGGAAAATATTTAACAAAAATGTCTTCGTGTACTTTTTTAAATTCTTTTAATCGCCTTTTCTTCTCCTTTAAACTCATTTTGGTGTCATCGAGTACTTGGTTAATGAGAACGGCTAATGATTCTTCTGTACAATTTTTAATTCGATCTTCATATTCATTCACATGTACCTTTTCACAAAATTGAGTAATAACATCTTCATCGCATGATTTACCACACGCTAATGCCAAAACTCGCTTTTGTACTCTTCTTCTAACGAATTCGGGCACTCGAAATATATGTTCAACATGGCGACTCATAAATGAAACAAGTTGAATTCTCTGATGGGAAGTTAGAAGTTTGTTTTTTAAAATGGCGTCACTAAAAGCTCTCTCTACGACAACTCTATTTGTCTCCGTCCGACTTAGCTGTACTGAATTGTCGTCGGAGGCTATTGACATAAATTTCAAAATTCTCTTTAATTTTTCTCTCTCTGAGGGTGCTAATATCAATATGGCTAATTGTAATGCTTGAATGGTGTCGTTTCGCTTTTCTTGCATGATAAGTCCATATATACAAACATGCAGATCGGCGAATATGGGGGGCCATACAGACGTAGGTGTCTTTTCTAAATGTTGTCTTAATACGTGAAACAGTTGAAGACGACCCGCTGTACCTGAACAATCAATGTTCGAGCAACTCAATTCTAAACATTCAATACATTCAAGTGCTGATTCCTTCCATTGATCTTCATCCTCATGCATACAAACAGAGGATAGAGAATAATCTGCTTTTCCCTGAAAAGCAAGATTAGTCACCCCCGTAGTAGAAGTTTGAGGAACCTCATAGCTTAGAATCGAATCCAGTATAGGTAAATCTACAATACGTAAGAGATACGATAGCGCAACATCACGCCAAATATCTTCGGCTGCTGTTATGATAGAAAAAAGATAATAGAGATTTTATTTTCTTTATTTGATAACTTACTGTTTGTATCGATAAGAGATTCCGTTGTCCTCCTAGACTTTTTTCGAAGATAAGGAGTTAACGAATACGACCCTCTTAAACTGCTTTTTCTAGTTACTGAGCTAAAGGCCGATTCATTAACAGTTTTTAATTTTGGAGAAGCGTAACTGTTTTCCTTATTTTCACAAATTCCTTCAGGTAGTTTGTAAAATCTATGAGAATTATCCTCAAAGATAGCACTCTGCTTGTCCTGAAATGTAGACGCAGACGAGACAACGCTAAATATCTCTTGAGAGTCTAAAAGAAGTTGACAAAGCTTAATAGCTTTTGCTCTTGATATAGGCTGAGTGAGAACTGCCCTATTCATTTCAAGAGTATCTAGAACTACGTCTACTATTGCTGTTCCAGAGAAGCAGTATTCATAATGCCGCAGGCGAACTCTACGTTTCTTAATTTCCACTCTCTCATGAACACTATTTACGACTTCTTTCCATAGATTTGTAGCTTTAAAAGGGCCCACTAGAAAAAAATACAGAAATATATATTAATGAAAATAACAGTTATTTTCTAATCTTACTGTCAAAATGTTCTAGTCCCGTTAAAAACTAAAAAGCGAATGATCGTTAAAGTCTAAATTATATAACTGAGGCTCTATTGACCGTTGAAATCACCGATGCTGAGAAACACTATTGAAAGACTTTTTAATAGCATCAGATAACAGACAATAACCGGTTGCAAATACAATACTCTAAAGGACAAACTGCCACTGATCTTAAGCTTTCGGCGAAAGTTTTCGTTTCAATCAGTAGACTAACACTTTTAGCTCTTGTTAACACTTTCTCTTGGTGATTTCATAAAAAAATTTAAATCCAAACACTGACACTTTAACAACATACCTCTAATGTTAGAATTCAAACTTATTGAACTGCTATTTAACTTCTGCATACTTTTCCCTCTTCGGTTACAAGTTTTGCGAAAAAAAGATTTAAACTTAAATAAATCAAGTATCGTAGATCTTTTCTTAAGCGACATTTCCGATTGAATGACGTTAGAATATAACCAAAATGACTTGAGGGAAGTAACTTTAAATGACTTGAATACCATTAACTTAAACGACGTTAATTATACAATACAATGACTGCTGTGTTGACGCTACTTTCTCTTGTTTTCCTTTTGAATATGATAGTCTCGAAACTCTAATCAAGACTCTCCTATGTTAATTTGGTCGTTTTAAAATATTATAATGCTAAAACGTTATTTGAAGTATTTTTGTATTATTTGAATTAACAATAAAATAAAATTGCCATAAAAAAAGCACACCTGACGATGGTACGTTAAAATGCACATAAGAAATAGAGATTAAGTTATAATTTTCATTAAACTATGAAAGTATCACAACATAAATATCTACATAAATATAGAATGTTGATAATATACCATCCATAGCGATAACTTTCAGGCTTTCCACAAAAAACACTGATCACTTAGCTAGCCCACTTTAAACAGCCGCCATCTAACTTACCTGGTAATGTGGTTCTTGTCTAAAACTAACAAAACTCGAATAATTTTTCAATGATAAACTTAAATTCTTTATTGTAAAATTTAGATAGTTTAAATTAATTTCGTTCCGATTAATTTTCGTGTTTTTAATCAATATTTTAATAAAAGTTCTTTCAGTAAGATTTAAAAAATTTAGTAGTACCCTAATTTGGTAACAAACATGTCTTGCAAGATTGATGTTTCGGGTTTTACCGAACTACCGAAACTATCTTCAAATGAGGAGTATCTTGCTTTGAAAAAAAAATATTTTGTACATCTTGAGAATATGAAAGACATCATTGAGGAAAAACTTCATCCAGAGTGGCCTGACTATTTACCTTTAGCTCTCCTTTGCTTAATTCCCCCTACATCACCGGAATTTGGCAAAATAGGAGAATATCTTAGGAAAATGACAAATCATGCGGCTCTGTCATTGATTTACACTTGCCAAATGTTTGAAAAAAACGAAGTATTAATAAGAAATCCTAATGGAATGGAAATGGCTCAAGAAAAGCCTTATTCATGGGATGATTATCTTACCTTTTGGGGTAAACATTATATGAGATTAAATGACAATGAATGTGCAAATGTCAAAGAAGCTGGCTGTAAACTTATTCAGGATGCTAAAGACCTTTTTAAGCGAAATCCTCGAAGAGAGACTATAAGATTATTTTCATCTCGCTTGCAATCAATTTTCCCCCAAAGTAGACCAAAACGTGATGCAGCAAATTCAGGGACACATGACAAGGACGGTCGTAAGGACACACGTAAAAGAAGAACATGCAGAATTAATCAATTTTATGATCATAAAGGAAGACTGAAAAAAAGTGGTCTGGATTTGTGCGACTGTTTAGATGTTCATTGCCCAGGATGTGCCTATGAGCAATGCCCACAGTGTGAATCTTATAAATGTGTGTATGAATGTAGGATAAATAGAAAATATGTCCCACATAATTATTCAGATGAACATGGAAACATTCTTAATAAATTTCCTGTTCAGTAAGAGTTCTTTTATGTTCTCTATGGGATTTAGTAGTACCCATTACTAATGAAAATATATTGAGAAATCTTACGAAATACGTTATAGTACTTTTAAAAAATAATATACAATAAAATACAAATCAGTTAAGATGAGTGAACAACAAAATAATGATGATCTCCCTAAAAGATCCAGCCCAAAGCCGATTAAAACTTCAGATGTGGAAACTTCGCCTGATTCGAAAAAACAAAGAAGTGCTTCTCCGAGTTTCTCTAACTCAAGCGATCATTCAAACCCGTTTATGGTTAAGCGTTAGTGCCTTCTATTCGAATATTCGAGAACTTTTTTTAAAAATCATAATTTCTTAATTTAGCATCTCCGCCTCAATATGTGATATTAGAAGAAATTATGAAAGCTGCGGAAGGAGTGAACAATATGGCGTTGGCTCATGAGATTGCTGTTAATTCGGAATTTACAGTACAGAAGCCTGAGCTATCCGAGAATAGGTATATGGAAGATATTTTCTCTTCTTGTCTAACTATAAATGTCTCTTATAAGTGTGTCGAAAAAAGTTGAAGAAATAATGAAGAAAGCTTTTTGGGATAGTTTAGAAGAAAAATTAAAGCAGGAAAAGCCAGACTATTCACATGTCCTAGTTTTAATGCAAGAAGTCAAAGAAGTAAGGAAAGAAATTTCCAATTATACACCTAATATTTATTCAGTTTTTTGTTGCTAGACAACAGAGACTTTATTACCCCAGCATAGTCCAACTTTGAAAAATCAACTAAACGAATTTATGGATCTTGAACTTATTAAACAAGAGATGGAGAACGATTGCTTTGAAATACAGAAAACAGTTAAATTCATACTTGAGCTTCTCTCAAAAATATGTGCCCCTGTTCGAGATGAAGAGATAGCTGAAATAAGAAATACTGAAGGAGTCGTCGACATTCTGAAGTAATTAATAAAATAATTGTTTATGAATTTATTACATTATGAATACATTTCTTTTTCAGAGGAATATTTAAGCTTTTAGAAAATATGAAGTTAGATTTCACAAACTTTACTATTCAGCAAGTTAGACCAATTATTCAAAAGCAAAGCGCTGAGTACGAAAGAGAAAAATTTCAACAATTTCTAAAAGTACAAGCAGAGCACGGAATTGATGGTTTAGTATATACGAAAAAATGGATAGAAAATACTCATAAGCGTTTAAATGATCAGGAAAATACACAAAATGCTTCCGCTGGTATCATGCCTCAAGAGTTATTGACTGAAGCTTTCCTTGATCTCCTCGATAGAGCTCCCAATGAGGAATATCCAGAGGTATTTTATATGTGAAATTGTACTAATAATGATATTTCAAATCTATTGAATAGACGCTGTTAATGGACGCAGCGCGTCTCACCGCGATATCAGATAAAACAAGACGGCTAGTTTTAATGGCCTCCATCGTCTTAATGACTTTCAACTCTGTTGGTGCGTCTATAGCTGGCTTAGAACAATTAAAACTAGATCTTCGTTCTCATATGGAATCTATTATGTCTGATTTCGCCTTTTCCGATATTAAAGAAAAAATTTCGTCCAACGTTTGTGAGCAAGTGGTCAAAGACGTTGATGATGCTCTACAGAAGCATGGCTTTTCTAAGTTAACCAGCGAAAAGAGTGACTTACTAAAACATAATGTGCAACATACTTTTGATAGTGATTCCCCTGTGAGAAAAATTTTGTGGCAACGATTTAGAAGCTTTCTTAAAGGACTACTACTCACATTTTCTATGTCACAAGGACAAGTGAAGATACCTCAAGGTTATATACTTGAAGTAATCGCTATTTACAATTATAATTTTATTAACTCTTCAATAGGTCTAAGTGTCGTAGCAGAACCTCTTGGAATTATATCTGGTCAACTGATACACCTATGCAGACACAACAGATCTACTTTTGGAGCTTATTACGCTGATATAATAAAATCTCTACTTCAAATACCGGCAGATGGCGGCCCTTCCGTATCGACCTCAAAAACTGCTAATGTTTAACTGATTAGGATATTTTTATATGCGACTTTTCTTAAATCTTATTATAGACGAAAATTTTAATACAAAATTGTGTGCTTGATCGATTAATTATAGTGGCAAAGCAATGAATACAACGTTTATCGAAGTGGGCAAACATTGTTGACAGCCTATTTCGTTCTATATCAATAGCGCCTTTAAAGTTTGCATAATCATGTATTGTTAAACGGATCGATTACCTGTCGACAAGCTTTCATTTAAAGTCCAACTCTTTCTTGTGAACGGCTATTGTAGAAAATTTTTGATATAAAAGTGACTATTTTGTACGGTAAGTGAATATCCTATGGTATATATAATAATATAAACAAAATATTTTAAGAATATTTCTCAATCTATCGGCTTTAGTTATCAAATATTTCAAATACTTGCCTACGATATGCCCATTCGATGGACCTGTCCTGGCAGCCCGGACTGCACCAAAGTTTTCTTGTACGCTTCTCCTTTAAGAGCCCATGTTCAGGTATGTCGACACGCTATGGAAAGGAGAGTGAATTCGAGTGACGATGCTAAAAAAGTGTTGGATTCAATTTTGGATGTAATGAGTGTTGTTGAGGATCAACAAAGGGGTAATATCACAATCTGCAGACGTAACAAACCATTCCATAGACCCACATATCCTACTTATGCTCGGCAGTGGCCAGAAACAAACGGATACTGTGTGCCAAAGTTAAAACATGATTTATAGAATGATTCTACAAGTATTGCATTTATTAAATACAAATCGATTACATCAAAAATTCAAACGAATTTAGTCTGTAATCAACTTTGAAAAAATCAAAATCTCTTTGTGGCTATATATGGTAACTCCTTTATAATTGTTTGTTTAGTAATTAACATTAAATAAATTCTAATGCGAAATAAAGAATTTATTCCCCCTTCCCACCCAAAAGTCACCTTTTGTTTGATTGTTAATTAATGATTAATAAAAGATATTAAGTGATAATACTTTTTTTAAAGCCTGATTATAGATATTATTTTTCAGCTACAATGTAATCAGTGATATCTGCAGGCCACATTATCTTATTGAAAGGTGGAAATATTTTTATGACCAAAAGCTTTGAAATCATTAGGAGAATTATCGATTCGCAAACAACTTAAAAACGTAACTGTCAACTTTTTCTCAATGTTCATAACAGCTCTTCTATTGACATAGATCATTGTCTATTTCAATACTGGGTCACTCGATTAGATAGACCGAAAATATTGATTTCAAATTAACTGAAAGCGTCTTTTGATGCAATAAAAAATATCTTATTCCCTTTCATTATGCTAATTTTATTGAAAAATAGGTGATTTAAGTGTTTAATTCTTGGTGCTAAAATCCTTACAAATGGTTTAATTGCTTTTACTTAATGAATAATAACTTTAAAAAATACTTTATTGCTAGTCGATATTTTTCAAATAAGTTATATTACAAACCGGTCAGTTAAAAGTGGTTACCGAAGGAACCGGTTACTTCGTGCACAGTGAATGTCACTAAGCCTATACAATGAGCAAGATGGCTGCTTCCATAACGCCAGCGAATTACTACTATCGAAAATCTAGGTAAGTAGATAAAATTTGCCTTTTATTTTTCGATTAATCTATTTATTATACTTTTAGCGGTCCGTTGACAAAAAAATATTACGAAGATGCAATGTATAACATGTCAAGTTTCAACCTTAAAATTTCGAATGAAAGAAAAATGAGACTACCATTCTTGGATAGTCAGACGCGTATTGCACAAAATCATTGCCATTTGTGGGCATCTCCTCATGAAAGGGAACCTGGAGCTGTTCTAGGTCAAATTTATACATACCCACAGCGTAAATGGAAAAAAAGAAAGAGAGAGACACCTAGTCAACAGGATTTAATTACAAAAGCTCACGAAGGTAAAATAACTGATGAGGATTTACAAAGGATAAGCACTGCTGAAAATCCGGCAATTGTTGGCATACGATGCAATATTGAAAAACAACAAAGTCAAACGGTAGATTCTCCTAGCAGGGAAAATAGTCGAGATAAGTGGTACGTTGAAGACTATGATGAGTTAGATGAGCCCCCTGATGCTGGGGAAATAGACGATCCAAATTCAGACTCTTCAGACTTCGAAGATCAATTTGTTAAGAGAAAACGCAAGAAGAACAAACAAACAAAGGTAACTTCCAACAAAGGTTTAAAACCTTTTACTATGATTTTGCTGTTTCAGTCTTATGGAGGGAGACCAAAAAGCAAAAGAACAGCTCGGTCTACTATGGAAGGTGATTTTGAAGATCGAGAAAAACCATATAAATGCGAAAGTATGTCATATATTTATATATATATATAACATTTAAAAACAAGTTTTCTAAAGCTATATTTTTGCTAAAAATTAATTTTATTTTTTATAACAAAGATTTCTTACTTTTTAGGTTGTGGTGCTCGCTATAAAACCAGAGCAGGTTTACACTATCATATGAATCATTATCATGCCCCTCATCATCCAAGAAATGCATCCCCACCACAATCAACATCTCAAGATACCACCGAAACTGTTTCTGGTGAGTAACCCAGAATTTGTTCCCAAGTGAAAAGATTAAGCAAAAAGTATTGTTATCTTCTACAGGAAGGTCAACTCGGAATTCAGCACAGCCAGCAACATTCTCTCAGCCCGCTCCTCCACCAGCAACTACTCAGGCATCACGCTCTGAAGTTGATGAAAAGGCTGAAGCCAATGATTATTGTGATTTTTGTCTTGGCGATAAGAATAAAAATACGCATACTGGCATTAGAGAAGACTTAGTTTCTTGTTCCGATTGTGGCAGATCTGGGCATCCTTCTTGCCTTCAATTTACGGCCAATATGATAACTTCGGTCAAAAAATATGCTTGGCAATGTATAGAATGTAAAAGCTGTGGCTTGTGCGGAACGTCTGATAATGACGACCAACTTTTATTTTGCGATGACTGCGACAGAGGTTACCACATGTATTGCTTAAAACCACCTCTGTCTGAACCACCAGAAGGTAAGATTTTTGTTCCGATTATACTGTTTATCTAATTAATATTTATTTATCAGGGAGTTGGAGTTGTCATTTGTGCATCAATGAATTTCATGGCGGTAAAAAAGACACGAAATAACATGCTTTCTTCTACTTTTCTCATATTGGTTTTATTTGATAATATAAATTTTATATTATGAAAAATATTTGTATAATCCATCTTCTAGACAGATTAATTGTATAAAAGAATTTCGAGTTAGCTCTGCTTTTACATTTGTATTTGTGCTTTAATATTTTTATTGGTGCACCTTGATCATTTTGTTGATTTTCTATGTATCTCAGCCCATCGTTCAAGTACTTTCTATACTAATTAAATTATACTCAAACAAAGATGTTAAAAATCTGTTACTTTAGAAATACAAATAAATTTGAACGAAAACTGGTAATATTTCGCCCTTCTATTTATCTCAGGGTCGATATTGTAAGGTTTTTAATATTTTTCAAAAATATGCAATCTTCACCAGTTGAAAAAACGAATACTGGCAATGGAAATAATTGGAAAAGTGTAAAAAGAAGAAGGAAGCAGATATTAATAGCTCGAGATGCATCAGTTCCGGTCGATTCCGAGAAAGAAGTCCACAACAATGCTCGTGAAGATTATGAAAAGTTTAATAAATTAAATAAAATATTCTATCAAAGATCATGGGTTCGAGCATCTAAGAGCAAGAAACGAAAGACTTTAACTGCAATATCTTACGCAAAGTTTAAGAAGAGCATACCTAAAATACTTAAGAAGTCAAAAAATACGAAGCTTTCTCTTAGGCCTAGGACACCTACACCTCCCTTACCCCCTCCAAGACTTCCTTGTCTGGAAAATTTGGATTATAATAAAAATTGTAACGAAACATTATCATCTTTTCAGTTAGAAAATAATGAAATGAAAAAGCAAAAGCGTAATAGGAAAAAGCTTAATGCAGGAAAAGCAAAACATAATACGAATGACACAAAAACCAAATCAAAGATACCCATGAAAAAGTTAAAACGTTCAAAATTCGGATGCTTTTTATGCAGAGAGCATTCATTAGATCGTGTGTATGGCCCATACGATATTGATAATTTGAAAGTTCATATTCACGAGCACTGCTTAATTTGGTCTACAGGTGTTTATTTAAAAGAGGATGGTGAACTCGAAGGATTAAAAGAAATTGTAAAACGGCAGAAAAAGTGTTCAAAGTGCAACAAAGTCGTTGCTACAGTATGCTGTTCAGTAAAGAGATGTAACGCTATATTCCATTGGCCTTGTGTGAAAGAATCGAGCGAGCATATAAAAAATAACAATAGTTTTTTAGTAAACTGCCGCAAACACACTAAGATATAATACATTTAAAAAAAAAGAAACTTTATTTAGATTAACTCATTGTTTTTCCCATTATTTACAAGCTTCAAATGTTGAACATTTTATTTTTATACTAGATGTCGTAGCGGACAACTGTAGTTATGTGTTTTCATAAGTGCGAGAATATACACGTATCGTTAAATAAGGCTGAATGTTTATCGCACAAACATTCTTTGTAAACTGTACATTCAACATACTTTTCACTTACGTCAGGACATCTACTATTAAAGATAGAGAAGAAGAGATCATCTTAATAAATTATCTGGTAAGTTATATTTAAAAGTGTTTGATATTCGTAGAATCAAAGTCGTAGGGTAGAGTTAATTTTTATACGATTAGCTTCATCCATTAGTAGAAGGTATCCATCGATGAATATTTAAGTTGATATGCAATACCTATCGATCACATTTGTGGATTGAATATTCCTTATCATTAATTATTCAGTTATCAATCACTGTTTTGTTGATCGTCTTCTACTATTGTTTAAAAGTGCATTAATTAAATTTCAAGATATTTACTAAGTAAATTGACGAATAGGCTAAATCATGAATTTTGCTGTCTAATAATCTGTAAAAATATTGACACTTAACACTGTACTAGCTTTTGTACAAATTGGCGCACATAAAACCAACAGAGAAGCCGACAAAATTCTTTTGATTTTATTCTTGATCTTGATCAATAAATATACACCAGGTACGATAAAAATTGGAAAAGTATCGTGAATCGAACGTATCTTCTACACTCGGCCATTTGATATAAGGTTTTTTTTTGTAACACTCAATCGGGATATTTGCCGTCCTGCTTATTAGCGATACATATTCGTTACATTTCATGGACGGTATGTCTGGTCGTCCTATTAGCGTAGCAAGCGTTTTTGATTGGACTGATGCTCTACCAAGGAATAAAGTTAATCCTCCACCTGGAAGATTCGTTTATAGGAACAGAAAATCAATGACAAAAGGAGAACTAGAAATTCTAACAGGCTTATACAATAATCGCCTGGAAAAGAAAAAATCCAAATGTTTCAAAAATTTACAGTCTGTTACCAATTTTAAAGAAAAATTGATAAATTCGTCTAAAAGGCAGGAGAAGGATATCAATAAAGAACAAGACTCTACTCCTACAGCTCCAACAGGAATATCTGGTCCTCCAAGAACTATCATTAACATTAGGTTACCAAGAGCACATTCTCCACCGGCCGCCCCTTGCTCTAGTCCGGAGATAACAAGACGATCAAGTGGTGAGGAACTTCCTTGATTGATTTAACTGCACTTAGAGTTTTCGCAAGAAAAATGAACTAAATTGATTACTACTTGAAGAACACTCAATAATAAGCAATATATTTTTGTTTGGTATGAGGTAAATTCATATTTCTACCCTAAAACCCCCATAATAAATCAAATTAATCGTATTTTTTTTGTGCTCACCTTGTATATATTAGTAAATATTATTAGATAAGCTGCAAATAGGAAATGAAATTATGAATAAAATAAAGCATTAAAATAAACATAAAAGAAATATCAAAAATTTATCAATTGTTCTTTAGAGGAAATATTTTGACATAAAAACAAAAAGACATAGATTGTTAACAGCTCAAACAAAAAATATTTATACAGCTTAAAAATCATATATTTTAATAATAAGCCACAGACTTCTATTTAGAAGATTGAATAATAACCGGAACACACATTTTAGCCTAAATATGTTTTATAACCTATATGCGGAGTGATCGGAAAGCCTAATTTCTACGAATCTAAAATCTGTGTATAGGATAAGGTAATGTCGTAGCCTGTTTTGGATTTCCCGCCGTTAACTGATAGCCTCGCGGTGAATTGAAATGTTACGACGCCATCTATAGTAAAAGGTTTATCTCTTTCGCTTATGAAAAGGCTGATAAACGGCGTAGATATGTTAAATATTCGAAATGCGGCCCGTCACAACCAAAATTATAAGTTAGTGGTTGTTGGAGGTGGCGGAGTCGGCAAAAGCGCGTTAACTATTCAATTTATCCAGGTACGTGCGTATAACAAATAGTCATTGCATATATATATTTGTTTTGTGTTCAGAGTTATTTTGTAACCGATTACGATCCAACTATTGAAGACTCTTATTCGAAGCAATGTGTCATTGATGGAGTTGTTGCTCGCTTAGACAGTAAGATAATTCTACTATTTATCAAACAAAACTAAAATGTCTTCTGCTAAACAGTATTGGACACTGCTGGACAGGAAGAATTTAGCGCAATGAGGGAACAATATATGAGATCAGGGGAGGGGTTTATTGTTTTATATTCGGTAGCCGATAGGAATAGTTTCGATGATGTCTCGAAAATGTTTAAGCAAATCTGTCGTGTAAAAGAAAGTGAAGACTATCCGATGCTGATCGTTGGTAATAAAATCGATTTAGAGAATCAAAGAAATGTTTCCACGGAAGAGGGACGTAATTTGGCAAACAGTCTAGGTCTACAATTTGTTGAGGCAAGTGCCAAACTGGGAACAAACGTTGAACTTTGTTTTCATCAGTTAGTACGGATTGTTAGGAAGTATAGAGCCACAACTACACAAGATTCAAAAAATTCCTGCCGTAAAAAGTGTATCCTGCTCTAACGCAAAAATCGATACGACCGACTCTTGCCGTCTTAACATAGAGTCTAGTCATCAATTACTACTAGTCGCATATATATGTATGTATTTTTGACATATGCATATGATTCTTGTTTATGCTTTGTATGAGATACATATATATATTTTCATGTATGTGTTTATACAGATATACATATATACATATATATTAAGTATAAACTTATACATACGATATTTGTATAAGTGAATGTTAAGAAAGCATGTGCTAAATTTGAAAGTTATATATTTCGGACCAATCAATAAACGCCGCATTTTCTATTATTAAACTATAAATTAGATAATTACAGCAAAGAAACTAAAATGTCAAAGAGTTTTTTTAATGTTCACCAACAGCAACAGAACTGGTTGGTTTAAATTTTTTCTGAGAAGAATTCACCTTATCGCCCAAACTTAAAGCCATACCTTGGCTCTTGGCCCTAATTCGAATATGACCCTGAACCACAACAGCTTTATTTCCTGACGGAGGCAACTCGATACTAACGTTTGCCAAAGCGTGCTCTCCGAAAATCGACTTGGCATACAAATTCGCTGCCATAAATCCACAATGACCGTCCAAAGCTGCTGGTGGCGTTAGACAGCGCATATTCGTTGCTTTCAGCAACTGGTCCAAATAGTCACGTAGGTCGGTTAACTGAGTAGTGACAGCGACTTTATTTTCCCATTCAAATTCAGCCCACATCAGTCGGAAGTCGGTATCAGTGCAAGAGGCAGGCACCAGATAATCCATAATGTCAATATGTAAGTCGGACAGAACAACACAGTTACCACTTGAAGCTGCCGAAGACACGTCATAAACAATGTTTCCAAATATTATACCATTTTCGGTGCTAGCTACTTTTACTGACGCCTTTATATTACTGAAATCATTTGGTGCCAGTGTAACTGGTGAGGGTTTTTCAACCAACTTTAAGTCCCCTAGAGTTGCTAATTCAAGTACAACATTCTGTAATGTATCTGCTGTCTGGTTGACGATTAGAACATCCAATACTATATCGTATTGATTGACGTTTACGTATGCTTCGGCATAAACTGGATCAGAGAATCCGGTCAACTGTGTGACTTTATTTAACTTCGAGGACGATATTGTGTCGGTTTTTTCACCTTTAACGCCTAAGGCTTGACTGAGCGTTAACTCAAACAAATCTTCGCCAACTCCCAGCTCATTACTATCTAATAGCTGTGAAAACGTTACAGGTGAATCGGCGTGAACCTTAACAGTTGAACCAGATTTCTTTGTAGCCTCTTCCTTCTCTTCTTTGGCAACGGCAGCCAGCATTTCTCTTAAGGCATTTCTGCAATCATCTATGTATGCGTGTTTTAACACTGGAACCTGTTCACATAATGCTCTCATCGAGAGGCATAATCTATCATAATCGTCTTCATTGATTGGTTTTGTGGGCATACCAGATTTTCCATAATGCATGATACAAGCAACAATGTACAAACATTCACCGACAAATCTATTTTGTTTTTCCTTCTCGGGTACCAAAGTTACATAGCGTAAAGCCATCTTGGTGAGAGTTGTGCTGAGGGCAGCGGCAACGAAAAATTCTCCATCAGAAAAGAAAGATCTGAGAACTGGACGCTCCCTTTTCGTGTTGCTTGAAGACGTTGAAATCAGGGCTGATTGTGTAGCATATGTACCGTCGGCTGTTACCAAACGTTGAACATTAGTATTAGGCGCCGTTAATTGTTCGCTTGTTTCACCGCCTGCTTCTGCTAATAATTGGTGTTGCTCGTCCTCAACAATAGGCAGTTCACCTAAAGACTGACGGATTAAGGTCATAACAGCTTGTAAATCCTCCACGCTCTTACAGTATTCGCCTAAAATCCAAATGGCAGCTCTATATATCTTTACTGATCTTATAGATGAGAATGTTTCTAATAATTTTTCAATCATTAGATTACGATGCTGTTCGAACTTTTGCATAGCTTCTCTTATAAAAACTAAAACATCTACTGCAGCCGATTCATTTTGATCCGATAAGAATTCGATGAGAACAGGAATAACAGACGCAGCCTGGTCAGGGAATTTGATAGTGCAGTGATGAAGTGTTCGAACTAGTAATTGCCTATATTTTCCCATATCCTCTTGTTCAGTTGAATTATTGGTCTTAACAATTTCTTTACGTAGAACTTGAACTAATTCTTCAATATTTCTCGATGATATCAAATCCAAAACTAGATCTAATGTCTTCTTGCGTACATCCAAGTCTGGTGTAATAAGTACTCGAACTATGTCCATGATTAGTTCTTGCAAGACTTTCTCGTGCAATTCTTTGAGCTGTACGAGTCGGTCAAGAACAATTAGTTTCACATTGTTATCACTCTCCTTGAGGATCAATTCAATGTAGGTGGATGCTGCTGCTTTTACGGCTGTTGGAGCATTGGACAGAGTTACTAAAGTACCGGCTGCCTCATATCTATGAACAAAATTTATTAGCGTATTCTTCCTATAACAGAAAACATTCAAACTAACCGTACTGCTGCAGAGTTAGAATTCAAAAGGTTGTAAATACAGCGAATGAATCTTCCTCTTTCCGAAGGATTTGCGTGACAAACTTTATAGATGAGTTCAACAATTACTAATTGCAGAATGTCACCAAAACTGTTTACTTGGTCTATACAGCTGCATAAGTAATTTAGTGCTCGGTCCTGATCAGCATGAATGAGCATCATAAAAGCATTTCTCTTGCAAGAGGCATCTTGTTCTTGTTCTAAGAAGTTTGCAATTAATTCAGGAGCATCAGGAATAAGGAAATCAAAATTTCTGTAAAACAGATATACAGAAATGAGGGATCTATTAGTACATCATTATGAAAAGAGCATACCTGAATATCGTAAAGATGGCCAAAACAGCATTTCGTCTAACATAAGAATGACGATGTTCCAAGCAAGAGCGAATGGCGGGCATTAAAGGTTCTAAGAGCTCAGATTCTTTGAGTTTACAAAGAAATCTTAAAGTTGATCCACGAATAAATTCATTGGGATGTTGTAAATCCTAAACAAATAAACAATATAGAACAATTAATGTCCTTTTTAATTATTACCTTTCTATACGCATCGCAGACTAATATCATTTCCTGCATCAATTTACCATCACTTGAATACTTTGGAACAATTTCCCAGAAGATCAATAGTAGTTTCTTCAACATGTGATCTTGACTAGGCATGACGAACCGAATGACTGTCATAAGCAGTGAAGGCATCTTCTCTCCCGCTAGTATCAACTGAATAACCTTCTTAAGTGCTTCCTGTTTTTCTTTCGTTGAGCCCTTTTCTATAGACACTCAATTAGTAAAAATATTAAAAAAATACGCTATCTTACCCAAATCCTGTTTCAACTGCAATTCATTGGCCTGTTCATCGTCATTCGATGAATATAACAGGGTATAACACGGCTGCTCGGCCGATGCCATAGCGTTACTAGTACTAAAATAGAAACAATATGAAATAGATAATCAGAATTAATTTGAAGGGTTTCGAAATAAATTATAAAAATGACACACAATGTTGAAAATGAAAAGGAATTAGCCTAAATAAAATGCTCTTTAACAAACAATACCTGCTTGTAGATGTCGGCATGCTAAATCTATGTGGCGATTATATAAAATTGGTCATTTATTAAAAATTGACATGGTCGGAAAATTATCAAATAAACTAAATATAATTTTAATTACCTATTTAAGGTGATAGGATATGAACTTAAATGGAAAACGTCGGGAAAATCACTTCTGGACACGACGGCGTCAAACGTGGCGAGATTTTCTTCCCGTAGTTCGAGATCTCGTTTACGTCGTCTGTCTAGAGTGGATGAGTTTCAAAAACTAAGGCAATCAAAAACGAATGAAATAGGAGTTGGTACCAGTCTAGATATACGGAACAGAATGTTGAAGCATCGCTTCCTTCACATAAGCCCGCGATAATTTCAAAAATCTATTTGCTATTTTCTTACTTCTAGTTGAGAACTCAATAGGAAGGAGTAAACTGAGTTTAGTGAAAATTAGAATAAATGAAGTTTAATTTTCTCAGGACAGAACTTCATTCAGTCTCTATGAAAGCTCAAAAGGTGCTCTATAAAACTAAATACTAAACTGCTGTTTTTATAAAGAGGCTATGTAAACGATGATATGTATAACTTTCGAAACTCCATTATCATCGTCATTTGAGATAGTCTTTGTAAAATGATGGAATTAATAAATTTCTCAGTGTGAGCTAATCTAGTTTACAACGTAAACTTATACCTTTTTCATTTCTAGCTCTAAACTGCTTTTGAAATTTGTTCAGGCAACTACTGCACTCTCTTTAATAAGCCAATAAATTTTTCTAACAATGCTTTCGGATTATAGAATAATGACAAAATCTTTCACGCCATCTGGACAATAACAGGGGAATTTTAATGCTTAGCAACATCCACTTGTGTCAACATGGACGAACGAAAAAAAAGGTGTACTTATAAAGCTAATTTATTAAAGAAATATGGTGAAGAACAACAAACCTTACAAGCTGAAGTTGATCTGCATCAGAGACTAAAAACTATAAAAAAGGAGCACACGAGAAGGAAGAATGATCAAACTGAAAGAAGTTCGAAAATGTCTAGAGAAAATGCAGTGAAACTTATGCAAAAATACGAAAGAGAGGCTAAACAAGGTACTTAAATGAAATAAAACCAAGCAAAACCTAAACAAGTGATGTGAAATTAGCATTTATTTTAAGAACTATCATTACCACTGTCAGTAACTTTATTAAACATTACTTAGCAAAAGAAAAGCTTAGGAAACTGGAGGAGAAGAATAAATGTTCGGGTTCAGGAAAAAATGAAAATGAAGAAGTCAAAACTGAAAAGAATGAGACGAAAACAAAGGGAGTTTCCGAAGAAGAATTAAAGGAACATATCTACCGAATTGTTAAAGAAAAATCTGTGAAAAGTTTAAATGCCCCCTTCTCAATGACAGATATAATAAGACAAAATCACAATCTACAAAAGGACAATGCTGAAATGAAGAAGGAGTTAGAAAATTTAAAGCGAGAAAATAGCAAGTTAATTAGCGATGCCGTGAAGTACCGCAAACAAAGTGATGCTGCTATGGTAAATCGTTTATTATATTTTACGATATTTAAGAGAATTTTTGTAAGAATTGATGAAACTTCTAACATCTTAGACTCAAGTAGGAGCTTCGGAAGATCAAAGAAAAAAGCTGATGGACAGGCTAAGAAAAGAAAAAGAATTGGTGAGCTTACTTGACAATTTTATTGCAAGCTATGACGTTATTTTTTTATTCATTATTTTAGAACAAGCAATTATATTCAGCTTTCACAAAGAAATCTGCGGACTGGATTGAACATAACAAACAAATGAAGAGGGTGTATGACGAATTGAAATTAGCTTCCGTACGTAAAGATAATTAACAAATGTATTATATACTGTACAACATATTAATTTTATAAATTAGATGTCACCTGTATCTGTAGTTGGTGCTGAAGAAAGGTTGTACTCTCAACCTGTGAAGAAGAACACTGACTATCCAAGAACTATGTTTCCTGTTGAAAAATATGACAGAGCTAACGTTGACTGATAATTCATATATCTTAATAATCTTATAAAAATTAAATTAAAGTATTTTATATTACATCAAAATCTCAGTTTGTATCCTATTTTTTTTCAATAAGGTTAGTTAACTTTAATAATTCTTCTCATTTGAATGAAAAATTTAGATAGTTTTCTGAGCTGTGCAAATTACGTTAGCAATGACATCTGCGGGAAAAGTATAACATTTTTCTAGTACATGTTAAAATATTTTTTTTTTTATTCTTACAAACCCATACTATATTCTCGAATGTCATTAAGGTACTTATCTACTTCCCCTTCCTTCTTGTATCTTTTATATGGCTGAAAGTAATTCTTGTTATGTCTAATTTCATAAAATTAAAAGTCATTTTACTGTTAAATTTTTCGATTCTTTTGAATGATAAGGATTTTGTAAATCTAATTTATCATCCGTAGAAAAGTTTGCGTTCACATTACCCACAGTGGATTCAGTAGTAGCTCTGAGTGCTTCCTCTTAAAATTATTTTAATAATTTAATTCAATAAGAATACTAAGCAAGTAAAGAAGGGAAAATACCAATTTTAATTTGAGATTGGAAATACTCTGCTGAAAATTTATAGATGTCTTTTGGTTGATTTTTAAGAACGGCATATGATAAATTTTTGAGAATATTACTAAAATTCTCAGGTACTTTTATTGATCTATCCCGATTGTTCAATAGAGAATGGTTTACAGGACATTTACGACGGTCAAAATTGTTTAAAGACATAGTATTTACTATATATAGAGTAAATTATATTGGGAAACATTTGAAAGCAATAAATGATGTCAGAAATATGCATATGATACAAATTATGTAGGGAATAATATCATGTCTAGAAGCTATTGAGGAATTGTGAAATTCAAAACTCTATAAATACTAACTATATCAAGGATATAGAATTAATATATTACAAAACTAGAATTGCTTCTCTTATCTTTTTTCTGTCTCTCTGTCTCTCTGTCTCTCTCTTCTCTTTTCTATGTCTAAAGGCTTCGTTATTGTTATTTCTTAATCGATTTATCGCTTTTATTACGCCAACTAGTTGAATGATTTTTAAAATATTGACACCAGCATGAGAAAAATAGTAAAAACAAGCTCACATATTCTTCGAAATAATTTCAAAAATTTAATAATAGAACATGTTTTATGTTTATTTTATCTATGAATAAAGAAAAGGTTCAAATAAAAGGTTGATTCACAAGTTATTAGGGATATTTAATACTGTTAGGGTGTTGTCGATGAAAAGGATAACAGGAGAGGTACTATGTAGAAAGTATCTTCTGTTATAGACCGACCAATGGATTTTCTTATGTATACAGTATGAAAGCATGACTCGTCTTTCTAATATTTACTTTGAAAATGAAGTTCCTGTTTTTATTAAGGAGATTGAAATGTGTTTATATAGATATTTTAGCATCCCCGATCCTTTACATTGATTATTAGAAATACTATAAACATTTGTTTATTTTTATTTCTTAGCATTCGGAACGAAATAGAACGGAAGCGATTAATTTGTTTTTATTATTCTTATCGAACGCTTTCAATAATACGTATAGTTTAATCTTATTTTTAAATATAAAGTTCTGACTCATTTGAAAAATATGTAATTTCAATCACTCTATCTATTGATTTAGTTACTTTGCTTTAAAACATATTATAAATAGACCACTATGGAATCCTATATATTCTTAATTAAAGTATTAAAAGGAAATTGAAAAAATTCATGCAAAAGTATATTTATTTTCGGTATTGAATCTTCGGATTGGCAAGTTATAGTCTCAATAGCTAGGATATTTTTAATAATATATAAAATATTTATTTTAAAATTAATGTGTTTCCTATACTATGAGAAGTTGGTATTTATCGTCATCGTTGCAACATATATAATAACATACACTGAATATGAAAATAGCTGAGAAAAGTATTCAATAAAAAGTTTTGCATTGAAGTCTCTTCAATAGATATTGATTATTCATGCCGCATAACAATTGCTAAACACCGGCCTAAGGCGTGTCAAAGGAGGCCAGAACTTAATAGCTGTCAGTCCTGCTTCAAGTCACTATGGTTAACCCCGAAAACATGATTATGGATGTTGATCTGTTGAAATGTACTCGACGAATGTTGGATATCTTTTCAACGTTCACAGATGCTTTATTATTTGACGAAACTGTTCTCAAGAATGCTCTAAAACGATACGAAACGCAATGGTTACGATTGGCGTCAAGATCGGATGGTCTGAGAATTCTCCCACCTACAGATATTTATCTTGTTTGGATAATACATATGCTCTTACCACAAACTTACGAAGCTGACTGTGAAAGATTGTTCGGAAGGAATGTTGAACATATTTTACTAAGCACTAATAAACGAAGTAAAGCAATACAAACTGCAGAAAATCGCTGGCAGGATGAATTTAATGACGTTTTCACATTAAATTTATCTGATGTTAAAGTAATTGGAATGTGTAGAATTTTAAACTATGTATTTAAATTGTTTTTCTTTACAGACCTACGATTTCGCAAGAGGATATCAACAACAAACCAGTTTCGATATTATTGAAGGCGCACAAAATCTGAGAAATTTAATTTATCAACTCAACCAAACTCACTATCATGATTCGAAATTCATAAGTACTGCTATCAAGCGGTATAAGAGAATAATTTATCTTCAAGCCAGACATCCCGATGAAAAACTGATTCCCTTAAATGATATTATAGCAGTTTGGTGTGCTCATAGGCTAATGCCAAGCAGTTATAGAATGTCAATGAGAAAGATTATTGGTTCTCTTCCTAAACATGATTCTTACTGGCCAGATGAATTCAAGCATGATTCTGAAGATGTTGATACTTTTCAAAGAACACGTCAGTTGTGGAAGTCAGTTTATGGTAATAAAAAATTCACTGTTCCTGGAGCTATGTTCAGAGGTGAAATACCGACATCCATGTTGTATAAGATGACATTTAAAGATTATAGAGAAGTGGGTCTTACACCAGAAGCTCTTAAAATCTGTGATGTAAGATTAGATCTTGAGGTATAGTGCATTAGACGGCCTGTAAGTTTAATATACTATAATTTTCCGATTTTTTAAAATAGGCTGTTGAAAAGTTGGTAAAAATTTACGAAAATTCAATTGATGCTGGTATTTCGCATAGTCGTCTAAGTGTGGAGGCAACATACTACGATACCGATGTCTACGATAGCAGCTATTACATTTTAGACGATGGAGAAGTAAGGAAAGGCGAAATTGAACATCAAACCCCTCTCTCTATACGAAATTTATATGAAGAAACCGGCCTATACTTAAGTATAGAATATTATATGATAGAAAAGTCGACTGGGAAAACGTATGAGGAGCAGCTAGCTAAGACAAAGTTGCCGATAGCTCGTTTCTTTACCTCTGAAAGCTCTGATGAAAATGCTATTCTCGAGTTATCTGTACCAATAACATTTAAAAGCATAATTCCTCATGATATGGAAATTGGAGCATTAATTACTGCGACTGTCTCCGACTGGAAAGCAACGAATATCTCACTCCGTATGACCGAAGAAGGGGCATTTGAAGCAGTTCGATCCAAGAAAGATTGGCTAGACGTTTGGGGTCCTATGGCTTTGCCTACACCGGTCAACGATAGCGATTTCTCTTATTCCTTTGCAACGCATAGGCTATTTGATACTGAAGAAGAAATTAAATTTACAGCAAAAGTTATACATTGCTTACCTCTAAGAATGTCAGCCATTCACATAGGAAGAGACAACCGTATGATGGCCCTAGTGCATAGTATAGGTAAAGAGCACCTTCCACATCCCAAACAGCTGTCGAAGCCGTCTGAAAATGTAAGTCTAAAGCAAGAAGAAGGAGAGAGAGCAGTCATTGTAAAGACGATATCTGGTGATGAAGCCATAGTGAAAGGTATATGGAAAGGTCACGAAAATGGTCATGATGAAATGGTCGTAACTATATATTCTCTCAAACCAAAACTAGTTACAAAAACTCACCACATACACCTGGACGAAAATGTTAACCATATCGGCAATATTGCATTTAATTTCAGAAAACATGTTATAGAAGTAGGTGTGCCATTCAAGCACTCGTCTTTCGAAAGTCATTTGGGTATATCATGGGGCTGTTTGCTTTTATTGGCTTTATGCGCACCAAACCCAGACAGGTATAGCTCTGAACCGTTATTAACAGCGGCTGGTCTTGGCTCACAAATCCCTTCCAATCATTATTTATACATGTACGATGATCATAATGATATTCCTATAGGAGATTCAAACTTTAATCCTCTCTCTAAATATAATGGAGTGCATTATCCAGATGAATATTAATTTCAAGCAAACTTTCAGAGTAAAAATTATATTTTATTTCTTTCATAATAAAGCGTTCATATCCTATACAAATTTTTCCATTTTCATAAAGTCATTGATCAACAATCTATAAAGTAAACATAAACGATTCTTAAGTTTTTTGTAATACACTTCAGCATAAAACTTATTACTGTCTAAAATTTTTGCGAATATAGTATTGCTTTGTTGAAACCATTTCCCGCTGTTAAAGTCTTTCTTTGGCGCTAGTTCTATTTTATAAATAAACGGTTCAACAACACTTGCTCGAGAAGATTAGTAAACTGCTTTATCTTTAATTTAATTGATGTTCCTTAATAAGATTTAAACTTGTAATTACTATTAAGTAATCACTAATTAATCTAATTAAATAGATTGTTAAATTATTTAATTTATTATCTTAAAGTTGATCGATATCTGATAACAAAGAATATTTTTCATTGGATTTTCGTATTTTGACGATAATCTCATAGTTGTCGATCGGAATAATGAATGCAAGATTCTGTTTGTAAATAAAAAGATAAGAAAAATCAGTTCATTGTATATAATGTAAAATAAGAACAACGTTTTTCAAAATTAACAGTTTTTACAATTGAAGTTTTTAAAAGTGCTTCTCATTAAATCTGCTTGTTTTGCTATCAATAAACATAAAGTATTTATGAAAATAACCATCTTTCAAAGTCTACTCCTTATCTATCATCAAACTTTGCCATAATCAGTTCATAGACCTTATGTTGCTTCGTAGCGAAATTTTTAAATGTCTAAATAAATATAAATACTTTAGTTTAATTGAGAAGAAACATATGTCTTTTGTCCTTTGACACGGAATATTTTCCTCTAACAAAGACAAATTCATTTCCAAAGATGGTTGAAAAAGAAATAAAACTACAAAGACGCTATGGAATTTTACATGGTGTCGGTGTAATTTCTGGATTAGTATTTGGGTCAGGCATCTATGTTGCACCAACTGGTAAAAAATACAATTTGAAATTGATAAGAAATGATTTTTTGTTTTAAAGGTATTCTTCGTCAAGTCAATTCAGGAGCTTTAGCTCTTATAATATGGTTAGTAAGTGGGATACTTTCGTTTGTAGGAGCATTATGTTATGCAGAACTAGGTTTGAAACTTTATTATTTGTAGTATTTTAAATAAAATAATAGGATAAAAGAATTTATCACCTCTTGTTTTGTTAGTTTGTTTTAATATCGATAATTCGTCCTGTATGGAAAGACTAATTCTCATGAATTATTGACCTCATCTAGGTACAACAATTCCCTCTTCTGGAGAGAAATATACTTATCTCAGTGAAATCTACGGACCAAAAACTGCATTTGTTTATGCCTGGACCTACATATTACTTTTTCGACCAGGGGCTAATGCTGTAAAATGCCTAACTTTTGCGAAATATGTTCTAGAACCCATATTCGATTGTGGAGACGTACCAATGATGGCAGATATGTTTCTCGCTATTATATTTTGCTGTTTAGTAACCTGATAGCATTTTATTTCTTTGTAAAACATCCTTTTTCAGGGTTCTTGGTCATAATTAATTGCTTCTATGTTAAATGGTCTGCACGAACTCAAACCAGTTTTACTATATGTGGAATAATTGCGCTACTTAGCATCATTATTACGGCTGTGGTACATGTTTCTTCTGAAGGTAGATGCATTACACGAAAAAAAAACATAACAAACTTTCTCATTTTTTCCGGTTAAGGAAAATTGAATGATCCCAATTTTGGATTGGATAAGGCAACGGTATCTGCCGAAAAGATTGTCCTAGCATTTTATTCTACATTTTGGGCTTACGGAGGCTAGTGAGTATCATAAAAACTTAATATATTTGTTCATTCAATCGAAATTTCTTTCATAAGTCAAGCATTGAACTTTATTGTTGACGAAATTGAAAAACCTAAAAGGTAAATGTGTACAAATAATTCTTTTCAAAAGGAATTTTTGTTTATTAACTAAATGTTTAATCAATCAGAAATCTTCCAATAGCAATAGGAATATCTGCAATTATTTCTATTGTATTTTACATCTCTATAAATTTTGCATTTATAGCCGTTCTGGGTTCAGAAACTGTTGCTAATACTGTAGCTGTAGGATCTGTAAGAAACTCTCTTTTCGAATAATCGTAAATAACATATTTTCTCAATCAGCTTTTTGCAAAAAAAATGTGGGGACCACTATGGTTTCTTATATCGATTTGTATCTCTATTAATTTAGCTGGCTCATTCAATTCTGGGCTTGTTATTGCGTCAAGGTTAACATTTATTGCCGGAAAAAAGGGAGATTTTGGATCTGCTATGAGTCTAGTTAGCATAAAATATTTGTCACCAGTGGTAGCAATCCTGACTGAAGTAAATTATTAAATTTATAAATAGCTCATGCTAAAAACTTTTCTTTTATGAACAGGGAATTGTAATTACTCTCGCTATTTTGGTTAGAGATATTTATCTCATATTGAATTTATCCGTTTTCTTTAATCAAGCCTCGGAAGCTCTTGTATTCCTGGGATTAATTATTTGGAGGTTTAAAAAGCCAACTATGGATAGGCCTATTAAAGTATTTATTTATAAAATGAATTGTAACATTGTAACTTTTATATCATTCGTGTCTTACAGCTTCCTCTTCCTTTATTAATATTTTTTGTAGCCTTACTGTTTCTCCTGTTAATTGTGACAGCTTATAGTAAGCCCCTTCATACAGTTTTGGGATTAGCAATTTTCGTTTCGACTGGATTGGGATATTATTTCATTTTTGTATCTTGGAAGAACAAACCGAAAAGCTACCTGAAATTACGACGTGAGAAAATCATTTAGAAAACTATTAATAGAATATGTGGACCGTCTAAAACCATATTTTGATTTCTTATTTAGATACCGTAACTGTATTTCTTCAAAAGCTCTTCTACGCTGCAAATGAAGATACTGATGACTCGTAGACCAGTTGAACAGCCTGGATTTCTTTTTTTGGGACATTTTGATTGTTTATCAGAAGAAATTTTGCTTCTATCGTTAAAGGAAAGCATTGAACTCTATACACTACCTTTAAACAGTTTAACTTAATTTGATAAAGTATTTTTGTACATAAATTGTATCCAAATAAAGTTCATACAAACAATTACTGCACACTTTTCAGTGTTTGTCAGTACAATATAGTAAATAAGATGCTTAATAATAACAAAGTTATTTTCTTTTAAAACTATTGCTTGAGCTTGAGCTTTTAACAAGAAATGGTCTATTTTCCAAAAGACCTGTAGGTTTGAATCCGTTATTGACGGTTGGTGATTGATGATGACGATCATGTTCGATTGGTGAGTGATGCCCGTGAGAAATTCTTAAAGAGATTTTTGCTAAGCTCTTTTTCTCTCCTGAACGACTCTGTTTAACGATTTAGTTTAAAATCACAAAGTTAGAGATCCTATATCTATAATTACCTCCAAATGACCATTTGTCGTTTCTGAAGAATTAGCAAAAGGTTGTTGACAAATAGGTGTATTGTCAGTGTGACCGTGATAAGATCGTCTCAAACTATGCACCCTACTTCCAAGCGAGCCACTCAAAGGTTTTGTAGAGTCACCTCGAATAGTTGCACTTACGTGAGACACTTGAGAATATACTGTATTTGGTCGGGACGTTTGCGTAACAACGGGAGTTTCTTCCAACTTTCCGAAGTTACTATGAGCATTCGAAAGTTCTCTGAAGTTAAATCATTACTTGCAACATATATAGAAAACTATTTTTAATCCTACTCACTCTGTATGGGTTAAAGAAATCATACTTGTTGACTTTTGATTTAGCCGATGTCTACGACGTTGAGTACTAGGTCTTGATTCATGTTCTGGAATAGATGAAGAGGTAGGCGGTGTGGGACGTCTTGGTGTTGTATCGACAAAAGTGGCTTTTGGGATGCATTGCTGTTCAGGACCTAAATTCGCTGAACTCTTTTCCTTTGCCAATTTCAAACTCTGTTTATATTCTTTCACTGAAGATGGCATGGTCGGTCCGATTTTTTGATCTTGACTATTTTTGAACAGAGCTAGGACTGTCGAACCATCTCTTTCGCCTCTTTGAGGAACCTTTGATGCTTCTGCAGGTTCCATTGAATCTCCCTCTGTTCGATGGCACAAATTAGTTGATTCGTCTGCAGGATGATTTTTCTTTTGATTCTCTTTCGTTACTGAGATAACATCATCAGCGTAGCTCTCTAATTCTAAAGCAGCTTCTTGATGATGAAGTGACTGAAGGGGTGTTTCGCCTCTGGGAGGCATTTGTAACGGATTTCCGTCTTTTGTAAAATTTTGGGCTACGTTTGAATCCGATAGTGGTATAGAACCTCTTCTCATTGATTGATTGGCTGATCTACAAAACGTCCTGTCGTGTTTTTGCTGCAAGTAATCAAATTATCAGAAATGCCATCTGCCAATAAACGAAAAAGAAAATTTACTTTAGATTCAATATTAAGTAATCTTTCCTGTCTCTGCTGGGCGGAGCTTAACTCTGCAGCATGTCTTTGCTGATAATGAGGGCTTGCGATCCTTCTCTCACTAGATGCACTAGATGGCTTCATTGAATACTTGTATCTTGTAAGGTCTGCGAGGTCCTCTGATTGTTCAACACGAGTTAAATTAAAAATATTTTCAATTGATCATTAAAAATTGTAAAAATATTAGAATGCAAAATAAAATTCAAAAGTAAACAGCAAAACATCTTTAAAAATTGTCAACAAAAACGCCAACGACTACAGTCACATAACTGACCGTTTACTTTAAGTCGCCGTCGGCACAAAGACGATTCGAATGAGCACTCTATTTGTGAGGAGGAGAGGCGTCTAAGTGAAGAATGATCCCATAACTGTAAACATTCTGCAAAGGCGAAATAAGGGGTGCATCAAAGCAACACACGAGTATTCGGAACAAAATTATGAACAAAACGTCGGCACTGCAATAATAACGGCTACCCGTGGAATGTAATTCGATGTCACCAAGACATCGTACATCTTCGGTAGATACAAAGGAGCATATGCTAGGCAAACGAAATTCAAATTCTTCCGTACTGCCGATACTTGTTTTTCGTGTACGGGAAGCTGATCTGGAACGTACCGTTGAAAGAGGCCGCTTGTCTTGCGCAACCGAAATATCTAGAGACGGTTGGACTGTCTCATTATGTTCCAATTCGTCTCCACTACTTTCTGCAGTCGGATGAATTGAATTCGAAACTCATGTATAGATAACAGAATAAAAGCAAGAAAGTATCTAATAGACGCTAGAATATATTTTTTTGCTGCTCGTGAAATTTTACCTTTCAAACAATAGCCGAGCGGCAAAGGTGGTGCTGTATAGAGGAAATCGAGTATAAAATGCGATTGACGCATTGGACTCACCTGGAAAACGTCGCCTTTGTAAACAATGACCAACAGGGACATTTATTGGTTCGGGATATGTAAAATTTTCGCCTTTTGCAGTATATCGAAAATGAGGAACTTCTGCTGGGTGGGATAGGAGGGTTCGAAATGGGATACACAGCATGCATATTTCCTACTTATAACAAAAACAAGACAAACCTTTTTCATTTCCTGAGCTTTGTAAAACTTTTTGCTTTGAATAGGCGTCCGTTATGGCGTCAAGATAGTTCTGAAAAATAATGTTTTCGTAAATCTCGAATATTGTAGATGACAGAAAACACTCAAGTATAATTATTAATAGTTGCTATCTTAACTTCTATTGAAAATGAAAAGTGCAACAGATATTAGAAAAGTATACCGGCATCAAATTATCGAGTAGTACCTTTCCGCTAACATCAGTTTTATTTAAAATCAGCCTATCGTCGACCTTATGATGAACTACAATAGATTGATGGTTTCCATCATCGTCAAATGGTTTCGTCCTTTTGTTAGTATACTTGAGAGGCTACAAAAAATATGAAGAAAACGATAGAGCACATTAAAACTGTACATACAAAAATTAATTGAAAAAATAATTCAAATTTATATACATCAAATATTGTCTAAGATGTATATTTTTAATCAAAATTTTATACAAAATACATAAGGAATGAGGAAAAGATTTAGTATAAAACATTTTAAAGTTGATAGCACAGTAAATATGAAGAATTTTAAATACCTCCTTTTCACTCTTCTATTTTTATGCCAAGGAAAGCAATGGTAAACAAAACAAAATATTAATTAACTCACGAAATCTTTATTAAATGTTTTGCAACAACACACATAAAAAAAATGTATGATTAGTAAACAGCATGCATGGGTTAAAGGACAGATTTTATCCCTAATATAAGCGCGGAAAATCTACTAAACCTATTCAAAATGTAACAACCACTACTATGCCAGATTCTTATATGCATATATACCAAAAATACAGTATATATACTAATATATATATATATATATAAATACTTATAACAATAAGCATGCTATATAATTTTGGTATTTATACCAGATTAGCCGACAAACAACGCCGATGAGCCGGTAAGCATTGTCTAAAAGTTGCCGCCGCTTGTCCAACCACAAAGGGCGTCTAAAAGTACCAATATTATTTTTGAAATAAAAACAAATGCAAGTGAATTATTAATATTAATATAAAACACTGGGACACGGCAAACTTAAATTAGAGTCTGTTCGAACATGCTATACATACTCTTGGTTTTGACGTTTCCGGTTTCTCTCGTTTGCCCGATTGAACAGAAGTTGACGTAACCTAATCAATTTTAAGCAACTTTTGTTGAAGATTAGAAAAATTTGGTAACTTACAGGTATTCTTTCTAATTTATTGGCTCTTCTATCTTCACGAAAACTTGCAGATCTTTGGTTCTGAAGTTTATCTCTCTCTTTGCGAGTTTTAAGTTTTTTCTTCTTAGCTGATATATCGTCTGACATATATTGTAGATGCAAGGGTAAACCATCTGATATTGAACTATCCGAACCGCCATCACTATAACATATATTACTGTTTTATGTCCGTCCATTTGAAAAGAATAAATAATAAACCTTGATTCTAATTCCGTTGTATAATATTCGTCAATGTTAATATCTTCCAATTTCTTGCTGCAAAGTTCACCTTCTTTCTGTTGCAGTCTATAAAGGATCTCGGCACGAATACGGTCCTCAAGTTCCAATAGAATTTTTGATGACTAGACATAAGAAAAATTGATATCAAATTCAAGGAGCTTTTAAACGTTTTTTATTATATATAAGGAATCAAGTGACTGTTTAGATATTATGCTTCGTGTTTATTAACAAGAATGTGATTCTAATCTACCGATAGCATGCTTCTTTTTATCATCCTGATCAATATCCTCATGCATCAAATCAATTTCTACTAAGGCTTAAAACAAACGTATTACCAATAGAACAAATCAGCAAAACGCGATCGGCAGCAGATGTATTTGGGAACGAAAATAAAGAAAAGATCTAAGTTTTGATATAAAATAAGGTAATATTTTAAGTAATAATCCTAAGAAAACTTTGTAGGAAGAAAAACGCTTTTAAGAATAAGAGGAACATTGAATTTAAATAATTTAAAAGTTGTAAAATTGCCTATAAAATAATTACCTTGGATTGGTCAGGGTCGCAGTAATCCAATAGAGTATCACAAAAATGGTAACCCATAGATTCCAAATCTTTTGTGTTGAAATGGACGCTTTTTCCATTCAGGATAGTACCGGCAAACGTTGCTTCCAGTGTGTAACTATTCATAATACCCATATTCCACATGACAATTCTACCTGTTCCCTCTTTCGACTTTTGTATTTTGAACTTGCATTCATTAAAATCAAACTACAGGTAGAATATTTAGAATGTAAATGAATCTACTTATATTTAGAATCTTTACCTTATCTGGGGCATTTTTGTTTAACATACAAGGAAAAATTCTTTCTCTCAATCTTTTATTTGAATTATTTCGATTTTCACATCCGTAAATGAACACATTTTGACGACGACTATGACCATGCAAGTCGCAGTAAGTTACGATATCACGTTCTTCCATCAGTCTATTGAAGAAATACTAATTAAATGAAACAAATAACGAATGGATCAAATCGGTATACTTTTTAATCATAACTTTGGTATGCCAAATAGAAGGAAAACTTTCTTTTAATTGAGTTTTATAATTTCTATTTAAATCACGACCAGCTAAAGAACAACGATAATTTCCTACAATAACGCCATCTGGATTCAGCATAGGCACTAGTTTGAAAACAAATGTATCCCTTAGCAACTGAAAATAAAAATTACCAATTCAGAAAAGTTACATAATTTTGTTACAAAATCAAACTTTTGCATCCATTGAATCACTGAGTAGATAATCAAGAAAACCTTTCATCATCCAACTGGCATTAGTTTCTCCTGGATGAACTCGCGACGTCACAACAACAGCCTTACGATGTTTAGCTTCCTCCGCAGTCTTCGTCGGAGAGGTTATTGTTAAATAATACACCAAATTCCCAGCTAAAGTTCGACATAAAATTCTTTGTTTGCATAGCTTCGATTTCACTGGGTCGTTCAATAAATTATTTAAGTAGTCTTGCAGGTTTGTGTAAGTATAAGGATAGCAGTGAGCAAAATAACAAGAATCTCCATTATATGGCAATTTGAAAGTCCAAGTTAGAGAATAATTACTTTTCTCAGATTTACCACATGTATAACTATAGTATAGCATAATTTTAAACTAGGCATATAATAAATAATATTAAATATACCGTATATTATTTCTGTAATACTTTATATCAGCACCATGTCTTGTCCATCCAGTATTTTTTTCACTAGCTCGTTTTTCACTATAAAATAATGGCTTCATTCCCTCATTATATAGACTTTCAGGCTATTAAGAGTGAGCTTGTAAGATTTACTATAATTAAAAACTCATTATTGATTACCTTCATTAAATTAACAATAGTGAACCGATATGTCACATCACTTCGAGTATTTTCGAAACGAAAATAGTACCATTGCGTATGCTTATTGGTATACAAATCGTTGCGTAGCCACAGCTCGTATTCGAATTCTCCCCTAAAAGAAAATACAAATTATATTCGGGTGCAAACGTCAATCAAAGAGTTGCAAGATATTGAGAATATAACTTACACTTGAACAGCTTTTGCCAGATTTCCGCTTTCAAATCTTGACTCGAACAATAAAGTCTTATCATTTTCATTCTCTAGTGATATGGAAACTTGTCTACAACCACCTCGAAATCCGCCTACTCGCGCCCTCATAAACTGATAAGGACAAAAATAGCCTCGGTTATAAAGTAAAATTTATATACTGTTATGTTCACAACTTACAAAGGGACCTAGCACTGGTTCATAATCATAAACAACTCTGCCATCGCCATTATATGATTTACAAAGTGGAGATTGTTCACTGCCACCTGACATTTTACAGATAATTAATAAAGTATAGCTTAATTTGTAATAAGAAAACGAGCAAGTTACTTTTTTTATATAAAGGCTCAGGTTCTTTGGGAACTGAATCAATGTGTTCGATTTTCTCATTCAAAACCTGAATTTCCGCTGGCCTATAGAATGATTGTTTTTACATTTTAGCTTTAAACTCTAAAATTGATGCTATTGATTTTAAATTCCTTCTATCTTACCAACGAGCTGCTTGCTGAGGTCCTAAATCGCTATTTCCGATTCCATATAGTTGCCTGGGCTCTTTAAGCTTTGGAACCATGCGACCTTCTTGGTAATTATACACCAATTGAGTTGTTCTGAGTAGTTCTTCTTGTGTCTTTTCATCTAGAGAAATATAGATAAAGAAAAGACTGATATTTTTATAAACAGTACAGCATAATAGACGACAAATACTCAAAAGTCGGTGTAATAATCGCTCGGGTAAACATTTACTGTTACAAACACTTATTTACCGGCATTTATAAAGAATTTTGAAGATTTTAATATATCCAAATAAAGACTAGCGTCAAATGTATCCGAACAATCGGAAAACCAGTTTTTTTTCCTAGAAGATTGAAAGAGAAGTCTTGTCATTTTTGTTTCGCGATAGCACGACTGTTTGAGACCGACACCGCAACTGCGACTATTGTAATAGATTAAGGAGATCAATATTATAGGGACTTTTGTAATGCTGGCTTAAGCACGGACAAGACTGTGTACAGTCCGATAATCAGCTTATTGTTCTTGTAAGCTCTACTCGAGCCGTTCCTTTAGACATTACGTATACGTCTTCACTCAAACACCCGATAAGAAAAATTAAAAGATTTAGAAGAAAATTAAAAGATTTTAAAGATTTTATCATCGTCAACTTACGGTTCGTTCTAGCTGCAACCCATTCTGTGAACATAGACCAGTTTTTTACCGGACTTGGTACGTCAGTTACGCGAATTCCCTCTTTCATCGCTTTCGGAAGCGCAATTGAATAAAATTGTTTTAGAGACGCAGCACCATCTACTTTAGCAACATGAGCATGGCAATAGCCGATAACGCGCATTGATTGATTGATTGATTGGGAAAATTTCACCTTCTTTTGTAAGGCTTGTAATAATGCATTTTAAAGCTAATAGATTGAACTACTATAGCTTTTTCTCTTTCTCTCACCACTCCTTACTCTTCACTTACCTTTTTCGTTATCCGAGTCATCGGCACGTTTTAGACGGCAAAATCTTCTACTACTTTCGTCGGGGAATGCCGCTTCAAGTTTTTCATCTACAGTGTAAGTTTTATCATATTGAGAGAAGTAGAGAATGGAATTCTTTGCACTCGAGTTCCGACCTGAAACAAATTCAGCGATCGATATTGTTATTAAATTGGAAAAATATGATTTGGAAAAAAAAGCATTAACTCTCCACAAACTATTCAAAACCCTCCACCTCAAACATTTAGTTACCGTGCTTTATCTTTTGGCCATCAGGCACAGTGAAACCGTTCCAAAATGACAAGTTCACATCGATAAACTTGGCCATATTTCGTGAGGAAAAGTCCAATACATGGTAGCTAAGTCTATAACGTGACAAAGTCTGAACAAACAACGACCGACGCGCCTTCTCTACAAAATGTATTGACTTATAGTTTGTCAAGCTAATAACTAGCTTTTAATGCAATATTCAGTTGCAAGAGCCTCTGATATATAATGCAGTGTCGCATAATATGACCACATATTCCTAGAGACGTCATCAGAATCAATCAGAGATAAACAATACAAACAATACAAGGAGATATTTACAAATTTGCGCCATCTTGTGTTGTTCAAAAAAAATTAGATTAATTTATAAATCCGGTTTACTGAAGCCTTTAAAATAGACACACATATACACAAAGTATGCACTAAGTATTCATTGAAAATATTTGTATAACGTCTCATCTAAATCCATATGTCAACATATCTAATTCAAACAGGTCGAGAGTTGTCTAAAAAGCGAATGAAAATTTTCTTCCACCGACTAATCTTTGTAATATAAACAAATATCAGTACCTGTAAAGTATCCGTAATGTTGTAAATGTTTCGTCATAAACGAATCATAAGCGTCCTGAAAATTGTGTATAATTAACTAAATTTACCTTAAATTAAGTAATTGAAAACAAACATTAAACAGGTCGACTTGGTATTGATTTCTCTTTCGTGTTTCGGACATAATTACAACGCCTCAAGTTGTATGCAAATTTGAAGACAAACAATCAATTAAAGTTCGATTAAGACATTGTCAAAAATTTCAGCTTTCATCTACAGTAGAACAAACCAACAACACTATTCTCCATATTTTTCTATAATTCATACGTCATTAATTATTAAAGTATTAGTTAATAAAAAGTATTACTCTACTTTCGCAACAGTTCGATTGAATTTTTGTGCGATGTTCAATGTTGATATAAGTGCCGCACAAAAATTCTTAAACCTTAAAAAACTTAATATTTGTGATTGTGATTTAATAAATTTTTAAAAAATATTAATTGAAAAAGAAATATTTTTCTTTAAATACGAAACTTACTGTAAGCACGCCCTATGATACAGCTATTATCGCTCGACACTGTGTTCTATTTTTAAAAAAAAACATAAAATCACGTATACAACCATCAATATGCACTGGGTTCTTCAGAATATCATGGGTTTAATACATCCCCATTATATATCAAATCTCTTGCTATCGGTTTTGTTCTTCGGATTAAAAACGATGGAGCCAGTTTGTGATGTGATCTTCGAAAATTGCGAATTAGAATTAGTAGGTTAATTCATTTTTAAACGTTTTGTAAAAGCAATGTTTGAAAAATCGCAGAGAGAATGGGAGCTGCTTACTTTTCTTGGTTGCATTATAGTCATAAAAAATCGAAAGCAACGTAAGTAAAACTATTAAGGACATTCCCGCTAATCATTGCGCAACTTTTATTCTAGCTACCTACAAACAATATATTTCTACCGTATTCATGTTTGCAAAGTTATTGAGCACCTTCCTCTTCTTTAGACAAAATATCTTTTATGGAATTGCCTATGTTGTTGTTTGCCTTTGTAAGTGAAAACTAAACATTACAAACAGATTTATTCATTTCATAATTTTCGTAGGTCAATTAGTCCTTCTGCCTGAGCCAGTCTATAGAGGCCCCGAACACATAACCTATTTTACAGGTATTGAAAATCTTCAAAATGAAATGGATAAAGATAATCGAATTACATGGATTATTGAGTTTTATTCGGCTTGGTCACCGAATTGTGTAAATTTTGCTCCGATTTTTTCGGAATTATCTGCCAAATATAGTCTTCCTAACCTTAAGTTTGGAAAGGTTGATATAACCAGATTCGCAGATGCTGCCGACAAGTAGTATTTCTTATACCTTCCTAAATAAGATTTACATAGTTTTTATATTTCAGATTTAAGGTAAATAATTCAGTTACATCAAAGCAACTACCAACTGTTATTCAGTTTGAAAATGGTAAAGAAGTTAGACGAAAGCCATTCGTGAATGAAAGGGGTCAAGTCTCGAAATTTGTTTTCACAATGGTACTTATAGCATAACTAATCACTTTATCTATAGATTCATCGATAAATATATCTTTCTGTAGGAAAACGTTTGTAGTGGCTTTCAATTGAATGAGATGTACCTTCAATGTCAAAAGAATTTGAAGGGAAAGAAGTCAAATTCAAAGACCGTAGAAGAACAAAAAAAAGATGATTAATATTTTGAATGTTTTTTTAGAATCGAACTTAGGAATAAATTTTGTTTACAAAATAAATTTATTTATCAAGCAGGGGCATTTCACGTCTAATTATTTTCATTCTACGCTTTCTCTCTGTTGCTAATTTGTTGATAGGTAAATTATTAGATTCTTCATTTACAGAACTAGTGTTGCCTTCCATGTAATCTGAAGAGGCTAAACATGCTCGAAAACTGCAATTAGGTTTACAACCATAGGGGCAGGAACAGTCTGCGCATTCAGCATTATACATTAAGGGTTTAAGACTGGGCCCTTTTCCTATACGAATACCAAATCCTGTTTTTGGTCGGGTTTCAACTTTTTTAACTCCAGCTGGTGTTAAAGCAGTCAAATCTTCAAAAGGTTCAGAGATTTCCTTTCCTGAAATCGGTTTGGCACGTCGAAAAAATGCTTCTCTCATTTTTTTAGCAGATGAAAAACGAGTTTGACGCAGATCGAATGCACTTATACAGCGACGTTGTTCAGTTGAGGGTGCGATTAACTGTTTAATGTTTAGCTCAAAATCTGCTGTATAGTGATCGATTGATGGGCGTTCGTAAATTTTTATGGGAGCGGCATTCCTTATAGACATTTTTGGACCGTTATTTATAAGAGATGTACCAATAAGTTTCTCATCGAATTGTTGTCGTTCTAATTCATAGTGTCGCCTCCCTAAAATAGAATTGGCAGATTGAGCTCTTTGTCGAACAGTATCCACGCATGCGATATGAAGAGGAGGAGTTGCGCGCTTTCCTATCCCTATCGGTGTAAGCCAGGAATTAGCCGAAATTCCATTATAAACATGAGCAGTTGAACCATCAGAATCATGAACTCGAAGAGTACAGAAAATTTTATCGTCTTCTGCCATTAACAAAATGACAAAGTATAAGAGTTGAACAAACAGAGGGAGAGACGGCGCGAAACGAAATGCAATTAGACGGCATAAATTGATTAAATTGATCGATTTAATCGATCAATTTCGAATTAAGCGTCTAGCAAATCGTTCATTGAATATTCAACGCAATCTCGTCTTCTTCCGGCTTCACTTTTTTTTCAATCGTTTCTTTCAATAAAGCGTCCTTAGTCTCTTGAAGTAACAATACCGAGGCTCCAATAACTACTGATAAGATACCAAAAGAAAACATCGGTATATGAACGTCAATTTCATGACTTAATTTCGATATTGCTGTTGATAGAAGAGATCCAAATCGACCTGAACAACTTGCCACTCCAAACGCCCAGTTTCGAATAAGTGTAGGAAATAGTTCACTGGTATAGAGCAGCATAACAGTAAATGCCGTTGAAAGGAAAAATTTTCCGACTAATTCTAAGATAAATATTGTTAAACGGTGTTTCAACGGCATGATAATCATTAAACATATTCCTGAGCATATCATGGACGCACACAACGATTTTTTACGGCTGATAAAATGCATGGTAAATTGTGCAAAAGCAGTAGCTGGAATTTCAATTACAGCATTTAATATGAATTCGATATAGATACTCGAAACGAATGAACCAGCACTTAATGATAACCCATAATAAATAAGCGTGTTGGAAAACCTGTATGAATAATTGACTTGTAAAAAATTCAAATTAGTGTGAAGTTTAATCTCACCAAACTAGGCTTATAATGATTATTCTTCTGCGATAGATAGGAGAGAGAAATAATTCACAAAAAGGAGGCTCTTTTTCTTTTGAAATTGTAACTTGAGCGTTTTCAGGCAGATACTTGCCGTTAAATTTGGCAATGAATTTTAAGCTCGATATAGCTTTGCTTGTCTTTTTTCTGGCAATAAGCCATCGAGGGGACTCCGGCATGATTCTGTTTGAAAACATTTTGGATTATAGCACAAGAATAGGCGAATAAACAAAACGAACACAAATAAAATAATGAGCAAAACCCATGGAATTGAGGTATAAAGATGTAATCGACGCCAATCTCTCTCACACATAGCCCAAAATCCTAAAATAACTAGTCCAACAATCCAAAAATATGATATTGCTGCCGAAACTAAACCTCTCCATCTTACGCCTATAATTTCCATCTCTATTGAAAATATGATATTTACATTATATATTTTGCTCTTGAATTTTAAACTTACGATTTACAAAGGCAACATTTAGTAGAGCTATACTAAATACTCCTAAAAACAGTCTCCAAATAATTGATAAAACCAAAGAATTTAAAAATGGAAAAGAGATTGAAATTAAACACCTGGCTACAATACATATTAGTAAAGTTTTTTTTCTTCCAAATTTATCAGAGAGCAACCCAGAAGATGGAGCTCCAATTAATAAACCTAACATGAATGAAAAAGACAAGAGAAAGCTTAGCCAGGTTCTCTCACACACCATATCCCATTCTGTTACCAAAGTATTCTCATATATAGATGTATCATAGGACCAGCCGTTCTGACAAGAAGTAGTAGATGCATTGGAAAAATTTGATTGATTTAAGTTGCTATAATTCAAATTGTACATTGAACATTTCATAAATTTACCCTCTTTATCCCGAGGTATCGAAATGTTCTTTATTTCTTCAATTGATAAGTTTTTTCCGGCAAGCTGAGGTATATAGCACCAATGTTCTGGAGTGGCCCCGCTAAAGACAATTAATAGCGTATCAAATGCATATGGCCAGTTGATGAAGCCTGTTGTCAGAAAGATGAAAACTTGGTAACGACCAGCCCCGCCTATATGATTTAGTATATCTTCAAAATTCATCCTCTTCACTGTAGTCTTCAGCGATGGCTCCGATCGTACTGAAATCAAATCTCCTCAGATCTGTCAATGATGCAACATGTGTAGAGAGCGATAATAGGCGCCAATCTAACGCTTAGGCGAAATACTTTTCTGTTGTTATCTCTCTGTAAATTTGGCAACAAAAAATATGCATCTTGTTTACTTTAATTGATAAAAATGGAACATTTTGAATTATTCTTTTTCTTCCTGGTTGATTGGTTGCGTGATGGACGACTTTGTTTTTAAAAAATAACCTTGGCCAACAGATACTATTACGTAACTTGAAATAGAATGTTTGCAAAAAAATACAACATTCAGAATTTAATATTTATATTTTATTATCAAATAATAGAATAATTTTTTATATTAATATAGTTTCTTAAATAAAATAATAAAAGTATCGAAAAGAAAAACTCCAATCGATGTCTTCTATGATTCAAATAAATTTTGCACGATACACTTAATTTAAATGCTGAAATATGATGGTTAATTTTAACTTTGACATAAATAACTAAAAAATTTCGATACATGAAAATCACCAATTGAGTTTTAAAAAGTATTCAATAGAAATAAGTTAATTTCTTATGAAGATTTTAATTGTGCTAGCTGCTTCATCAACTCTTCATCACTGACTGTTGCCTTCGCAGATTCTGCTCCCAGGGCACCTCTTTCAGCCGTTGGAGCTTTAGACATCTAAAAAACATTATGGACGTTATAGATGGTAAGGGAGAAATATAACAACAACTTATACCTGGCCTGAAATTTCAATGCCAATTTCGTCCAAAACTTGATTGACAACGGCGTCTTGTTCTTCCTCATCAGCGGAATCATTCATTATATCATCCAATGTATCATTGACTATGATTGAAAAACTAAGATAATCTGTTTATGTCTCAAAACTTAATAGACTTACTCATTTCATCTGTCATTTCCATTTTAGCGTTTTGCATTGAGAATTCTTTCAACATTGCTTGAGTTTTCATGGGATCCATTTGCTTATTGACATCAGACATAGTCTAAGTAAAAACATTATTAGTATACTTTTCTTCAATTAATTGCCTACTTACTTTTGCAGTTTTACCCATGGTCTGAGCAACATTAACATTTGTGTGCATTAATTTTGTTTGATTTGTCATTACTTGTACTTTACTCTGGGCAGTGTAAGTTCTAGTTTTAGCCTTTCGCATTTGAATTAATTGCTTAGCCAAGATATTGCAGGTTTGTTTATCTCCTCTCTTTGCAGCCCTTTTTATTTCTTCTTGTAACTGTTTCTCTTGTTTTTCTAACTGACCTCTATCCCGTTCCAAATCTCTTTGAGCTTTGCGATTTGTTCGATCTATCTCTCGTTTCTGTTCTATTGTCACGGTAAATATGAATCACTTAAAAATAGGAAGATATAAAAATAAAATACTGTAATTTTTACAGTATTCTTGAATAATTACCTGAGGGGGTTGGTTTTTTTTTAAAGAAAGACATTTTCTTGATCGTGACTGAATTGACAAGTTTGAATAATTTCTACCGAGTCGTCAGTTGATCATATTGAGATAAGTCATGAGTAATACAACGCCACCTATTACTTTTGTTATGACTAAGTCCCGGTCTAAAAAATACTTTCGAACACCACCGCAATTTACTTCATCATAAATTTAATTGTAAAATTAAATGCTTTACTGATGCTTCATAGATGTATTATTTTATAAAAATTGAAAACTAATAAAAAAGCGTGATATTTTAGACGAGGAATTTCATATCTGCATAACTATTTGTTTATCCTATATTTAAAGAAATTTTCTCCATGTGTGTACTGTTGTCTATAAATAAATTATTTTATTCATGCAAAGTCATGATTATATTGTATGATTTAACTTTCTATACAATAACATTATACTAATGCGTAACAATTATTGTTTAAATATCTTTATTTGAATGCATAATTAACAAGAGTAACTCTTCCCCAAGGAATTGTAAGATCTGAATTTTCGTTCCACTGTTTTTGAAATCCCTGCGAAAAGCGTATTTCAAAAGTTTGTTACATTGTAAAAGATCCTTACTGAAAACTTTCTCCTATGGAAAGACCATGCTAATCCCCATCTAATTACTCGTCCTTGACAAAATTGAGTCAGGCCATAGCCACATATCTAGGAAAGAAATTTGTTAATATAAATAACTTATATTGTAAAATAAAACAAACTAGATCATCCTCACTATTCTGACTGAAGTATCGTTCAAGAAAAGCAATAATTGGCAATACGCTTAATTTTTTTCCTATCATCGTTGTGTAAATTCTGTACTATAGAGAAAATTATAAAAGAATTCGCAAAATTTAATGCATATATATCATAAATACTTGACTCTTTTTTTCAAAATTAGGCTTTCTTCTATAATTTTTTTTACAAATGCTACTTCTCCACCCGTTGTTATCATTTCCACTGGAGCAGCTTTCTCCATATTCAGGTCGTCCACTTCATTATCATGAAACGGGGGATTGCACATACAAAATTCATAAGTTTTTCCGTCTTCCAAAACATCAGAGAGAATTGTTGCATCATCAGACTTCTTAACAACTATAAAATTGTCAGGAATTGGTTACTTAAGACAAAAGAATTTAAAAATTTACCAGTTATCATATCTTCCAGTGAATTAGTCTTTATATTTTTTAAGGCATACTCATAGTTTAAATGATCTATTTCACTTGCTCTGAATTGCCATCCGTTACGTGCTGAGGCGATTAAGGGATAAATGCAAGAAGCGCCGCATCCTAATAGTATTATGGTTTTTAGTGCATAGAAACTATTAATATGATTTTTGTTGGCTCACCAATATCAATGCCTGATACTTCTGGACAAACTGAAAGCATATCTTCAAGCCAGCAAATATAGTTTACTCGTATTGTTAGAGCAGGAATAAGACGTCCTTCCGGTAGTGTTACTTTCAAAGAGAAGAAATGTTCCAAGAGTGATCTTGTGAGTTGTCTAAAACAAAACCACAGTTAGAGGTGGACAAAAAACATGTATATCTTAAAATAAACATTTATCAGTCATTTATCTAAAATTTTGTATCAGTTGCAACTGAATAAACAGCACAGCATTCAAAATTAGCATGGTAATATAATCATGAAAATAATACTTTCTCTAAAAAAGTAAACTGTCATTAACCTCTTACATTTTTCCTCTTGAACATTTATTTTAAATTTCCCCAAACTATTATATTTTCCACATTCTTCAAAGTATTTATATTTCTTTGCTAATTCTTCGAAGCTGGGCCACTTAATTGGGTTATTCGGATGAATAAATGGAGAGAAAGCTGAAATGAAACGGTGAACGATAATAGAAGCTCTATACTTATAATAAAAAAACACATACATAAAGAATCCATTTACGGCGTTTGCTAATCCAAACAGGTAAAACTTAAAACAATCTATTTTGCAGTAAGTCAAGGATTAAAACTGAAGAGAGTTTGATAAATAAATTTAAAGACACGCTTGAGATTTCATTGGATCGCGCTGTAAGCGCACCATGGCGGGCAGAGCTAGAAACTGTTAGAAATTTCATAATGTGTGATAAACTAAAAATCAACCAAAATTACGCTAAAAATTATGATAAATGGAGGTCTAAAGAGGAATATCAAAAATGTAAGTATTTATAGTTTCACACTTTTGAAATTTTTTATTAACGATGAAATCCTCGTCGTTATTTTTTACAATTTGATGTCAATATTGAGCGATAATATGATTTTCACATAAAAGTAAAAGCACGTTATGGCGAAGATGCTGTCGAAAACGAGTCCTCATCATCAGACGAGAGTGACGAAGATTTAGCAGAGGTAAGACGGATATACAATTTGGAAAATATATAACTTTCTGCTTTCTGGCAGTACATAACACCCGAATTCGAAGAAAGATGGCTCACAACGCTGGAAGCCCTGAAAAAGCAAGATCCTAAAATTTATGACCCCAATGTAAAATTTTTCAAGGGTAAATTATTCAAATAAATAATATGATATAAAATCACATTAGCTCTTTTGCAGAAATTGACAAAATTGCAAAGAATGACAGCGTGGAGCCAAGGAATAAAGTGACTCTAAAGGATTATGATCGTAAGGTTATGCTAGAGAGAAAAGGAAAATATTCAGATTCAGAAAGTGATGGTGAAGATGAACAGAAAAAGCCAACATACGATGACGAACAACGGCATTTAAAAAATTCAATTAAAGATGCCATTGTGGATGAATCTTCAGAAGACGACGAGGATTTTTTTAAAAGAAAAGAAAAAGCATTCGAGGATGGCAAAGAAAATGAAAGTAGCGACAGTGAAGATGAAGGTTTTTCCAGCTCCAAAAGACAAAGCTCAATAATTATAGGAAATGCTCCAGTCAAATCTGATGTTGAAAATAAAGAAGAGTTTTTGAAACAATATTTACTCTCTGGAAAATGGAGAGAAGTTGATGAAATCGAAGTTTCACATTTTCCTGATGAAGATTTTTCAGAGGAGGAAGAGCAATTAGAGAAAGAAGAAAAATTTGAACGAAAATATAATTTTCGTCATGAAGAACCTAACGCAACAACAATTACATCTTTTCCACGTGAAGTAGAAGATTCATTAAGAGAAAAAAGTACTAAAAGGAAGGAGAAACGATTAACTGTCAAAGAACGTCGCCTTGCGGAGAAAGAGAAGAAAAAGCAGGAACTGAAGCAACTTAGTAAATTGAAGAAAAAGGACATTGAAGAAAAGATCCTCAAGCTATCGCATACGGCTGGATTTGAAAAAGACAGCAAAACCTTTGATGAAAAAGATATAGAAAGTGATTTTGATGAAGAAAAATATGATAAAAAAATGAAGGAGTTGTTTGATGATCAGTTTTATAAAGTTGATGATGACGAAAAACCAGTGTTCGATGATAGCGATAAATGCAGTGAAGATGAAGATTGGAATAAATATGTTGTTGAAACTGCTAATAGAAAAGCTGATGTTGAACAAGAAAAAACAAAGAAGTCAAGAAAGAAGAAAAAAAAGTTAAAGTTTCGTGATGTTATAGAGAAAACGAAACCACTATTCGATCCAAGTAATATATAAATTATAATTATAATCACTTTTCGTATTTAATTATTTTCACTGATATGGCAGATGACAAAACATTTGAAGAATACGCGAAGGAATATTATTCACTCGATTTTGAAGACGTTGTTGCAGATATACCATGCAGATTTAAATATCGGGAAACAGTACCTAATGATTTTGGTTTGTCACCAGAGGAAATATTGAAGGCATCCGATGTAGAACTTAACAAGTGGGTCAGTGTGAAGCGCATGTCTCAGTACAGAACAGAGAGGGATGAAAAGTATGATATGAAGAAATACTCCCGTAAAGCAGCAGATTGGAAAAAGAAATCCTCAGTCATTCCAAGTTTGGTTAAAGAAGAGAAAGATAAGAATGAAAAAGAAGAGCAAAAATTGTCAAAAAATGTGAAAAGAAGAATGAGAAAAAAGAAACAAGTTCGTAGCCTTCATAAACCATCACAAATAGAAGAAAATACGGCAGATGAGGCCGAAAAAATTAAAAATTCCAAAAGCAAGGAAAGAGCTGAAACTAAGAAACTAAATATCAAGGCAAAAAAGAAGAGAGTGATTGAGGATCGTAAGAGAAAGGGTTTAAGCGATGATCGTTTGGCAGCCTATGGGTTGGATGTCAAAAAAATGAAATATACAAAATAAGGTCGCAATTTAAAAAATTTAAAGTCAAACTGTTCTTGACGATGTTAAATAAGTAGTCTTGTTCAATTGATGAATGTTTATCAAGAGTTTTACATATGTTGCGTTTTAGTATAAGCGAATACAAATTCAAAATATTCATAATCACTAAAATTTATTTAATTTATAAGGGAAATTATCTTGAAAATCTAGGATCAAGGAAAATTGCTAAATCGAAAATACTAAATGGGAAAATTTTAAACGACATCTTGAAAGTTAATGTTGAATTTATCAATTGTGCTGTTCATGCCCTTGACAATCTCCCCAAGTCCGTTTAAGTATTGCTTTGTATCATTGATAATTTCATCAATCGAGACCTGATCTTGGTTAAATGCTAGAGTCTTCAAAAGATCCTTTTTCCAAGGTAGTGTATGAGATATCATACTAAAAGCTTTTCGAGTGAACCAACCGTGGTATGTTTTCAAAGTTTTTTCATATGCAGTTTGACAGAACGAGGCTAGATTCTCAGTTTCTCCTCCCTTTTCATGATCCTCCACTATTTGCAACAGAAATATGTGCATGTATTCCAAAGCCCTTTTCAACCACAGAAAGGAAAGAGAAGAAGAATTTTTAGATTTTTCAGCTTGCCTCAAAATTTCGTCTTGTATAATATCGTCGAAAGTGCTATACTTAGCTGTGTCTCGACTGAAGGCTTTGTGCAATATTTCAACATTGTTGCCTATATCGTTTTTTACTATTTTAAATGAAATTCCCAGTAAATCAAAAAACGGTGGTATCTGTTTTACAGCACATAGAAAAGGGAGACATTCAATCTGTCCATTTTCAGGAATAGGCGGTAGCTTGGGATCTAGTTTAGCAAAGAAAGTCGACATTCTAGCTGGAGTGTCAACTTTAACAGTTACGAAGGAAATATTATCTATTTAACTATTGGTTAAGGTTGGGAAAGTAGTGCCTCCTAGCGGTTGGCACCAAGTCGAACTTAAACCATAGTCTTATAAAAAACCATCTATTAATTTATATGTAACATATAAAGAATAAACCATAGAGCTTTTATTTTAATTAAGAATATATCATTTTATACACAATTACGCCTATATATCCACTGAATAATGCTTAGAAGGAAATCACCCACTTCTATTAAAGTAATGACACTCATGCCAATCCAAAGGCCAATTGATCCACCAAAATCTGAAAGATACTGAGCCAGTTCATAGGATAGATCCTCATTAACCAATTGAAAGTTAAGATCTCTGTAAAATATGTTAAGTTTAATAAAATTTTCACGAAGAACTCTCCTTCTATCTTCTTTTTTAATTTGTTGTAAATAATAACAATCATGGGAATCCTCCTCACAAACTCTGTTAATAAATGTGAACCATTTAGTCTCTGCTGGATAATCTTTCATAGACATTTCTAGATCATAATCAGTTGTATAACACGCTTTATCGCAAGAACAGTTTAACTTTGCATTTCGTATTCGGGTGAGAATTCTTACTTGACAATCTCGATCCCTTGTCTGATTTTCACTTTCACAAATGTCGGATAGAAGCTGATTATCATTGTAATGCTCCATAAACTCGGGACGATGGCAATTACAATATTTATAAATCATCTGATCTTCACATAGAGAATTACATGCACCTTGTGTGTAGTTATAGGACAATTGTAAGTAATTTGTCTCTTCCTTGCACGTATGTTGTTGATATTTTAACCTTTGAATAAAAACTTTTTTTAAACCAATATCAATCTCCTTTCCAGGGGAGAGAGATAAGCCATTGTGATCAATATTTGGGTGGGAACCGAATTCACTAATAACAACCCTAGCTCCTGAAGCAGGAGTCAATTCTAGCGTATACTCGTTTCTTTCAAGATACAACAAGAGACTTAATCCATAGGTAGTGCCACTTCCCCGAACTCTTAGTCCTTGCGGTCTTGGTGACTTCGATCTATTAAGGAAATCATTGAATGTGAAACAATTTCCATAGTCGTGCGATAGATAATCAGTAAAATTTCTGTTAAAAAATATTTCATTATTAAATAGAACATTAAGAGTAATTTCTTACTCTGTATCGCACTCTATACCATTAAATGCACAACTTAATATTAATACATTTTTCTGATGACCTAAATCGTATCTTAAACTGGAATCTAATAATCGAAGCGCTTTTGAGTAAGTCTCGTAGTTCCTATACTCTGTGGAAGTATTACCATAGCCATATTCTTCATTGGTTTCTGGATCCCTTTCATATTGTGGCGATTTTTGCTCAAGCTCAGAGCTTGAGTTGACATGAAATGGTTTTTTTGGTTTGGTGGATCTTTTTCGCCTTCGCTTATTGTTAGCTGGAGGGGGTCGATCTCCAGGATTGGTTTCATTTTTGGAATATTCTTCAGTATCTTTTAGCCCTAAAACATATTCTCTGAATGCATCAGGAACACTTAGGTTGGCAGAAAATACCAATGATTGTCTTAGAGCATTTTCATTGCACACACTTATTGAAGGGAATTGTAGATGCTCATATTTGATATTAACAGTCGTTGCGAGGCTGTAGCTCAAATAGTTTTTAGTCAATAACCACAAGTGCCACAGCATTGCACCAGTTCCCACCAAAAAAATTAGTATCTGTCGTTACAAAAGGAGATATATTTTTTTATGCGTAAAAAATTATATGAATAATTTAATAGACGTATCCTAGTTATAGTCTTTTCATATTGAAAGGTTACTGACCCAAAAAATTCTACCACTATAGGATCTAGATCTAAGCACAAAAGGTAATGCGTGCAAAGAAGTTGTGGAAACAAATGTATAAGCATCATCTCTTAATCTCTTCTTTTTCGGTTTTGAGCCACTATTGAGTATATTGTATAAATTATAGATTATTTATTGTGCATATTGCAAAAAAAAACAAACTTTTTTATACTCAGAGCTTTATCTATTTCTAATTGTTCGGATGTTAAAGTCTCACTTCGTTGCTTCTTAGCATTTGATCTCTCCTAGTAAATATTTATAATAGTGTCATAAGTTTATTTAAGTATTAAACAGCACAAAAGAAATAAAATTGAAATAAAACCTCAGAATTTGGATAACTATATCGGGAATTGCTTCTTGGGTACTGTCCGTCGTAAAATTGGGGGTGATTTCGATACATAGTTCAGCTGGGCAGCAAAACAAGATATATACTCGTCTTGTTGGTGCACAATATGCTCTAAAAGGCGTTGTTATATTTGCTAAACAACTTTTTGAATTTAAAACACTCTGAGAAGAAATTTCAATATGCTTCTCTTCAAAAATTGTCTAGTTTCATTGTTGTTCAATATTATATTATTGTTAGAATTGGGATAGTTTATTGATGTATACATGCTTAAGGTTTTCAATATGTTGAAAGTGCAATAATATATATTGTATATTAAATATATAATATATTTATTTATTTATTTATTTGAGTCATTCGTTCAAAAATTATCCACTGCCAAAGACTTTTACATTAAATAGTCTACGCTATAGAGAATTTATTAACATAACCCTATCATTTTATTACTTATCAACGTTTTGACATGTAACCGGCTGTAATTCTATTGACTAGCAATTATATGTAAATTTTGGTAAAAATTTCTGGTATGCGGTAAAAGCAACAATAGCTATAAATAATGTTTGGATATACGTCATAAGTTTTTACAATGATTCAAACCTAATCATTGTTGTTTTTAGTACATAGTACCTCCTGTTTACGTTGATTAAAATCTGAAAGAAAAAAACGGCCAATTTTTATTGTCGCTTGCTTTTAATCCATAGCCATTAACTTATTATTTCTATCAATGCATTTTTTATAAATAACTATGGTATTCTATTGAGAAGTGAAGAATACTCTATATTTTAGTTACTGTCAATTAAAAAAGGTATTTAAAATTTGCTAAAAATCTCATTTATTATTTCATTTATAGTTTAACGGCACGTTTTAAAATTTAATTAGCTTTGTTACTACAAAGCTCGTGTACAAACTGCGAATAAAAGATAAAAAAGAAAAATATTTCGACTGCATGTGAAGATGAATAAAAATCTCATGTATACCATTATTATTAATATGCACAGTTTTTTTTGTTTATAAATAAATATACTCTCATTATATTATCTTTTAAAATGATTAATGCGCGCTAGGAGGCTTTTTGTTGATTGGCTAAAACGACTTTAAGTTCTTCTTCTGTTAAACCAGTTCTAGTTCTTCTCACTGTTTTAAGGAGAAAAAATGTTAGTAAGAACTTTTACAGGAGCTTTAAGCAGTATTAAGTATGCTTTAAGGATAAAATAACAAAAATAACACATTTTTGTTATCACAAAACTTGGAATTTCACAGCAGATCATGCTATAAATTACCTGACTTCAGCTCTTACGCCAGTTCGGCTATAGATACGACTACCGTATATAAACTTATAAATTATGTGTAAGTGTAACACTTACGTGATTTTCTCGTTCCTCTTGCTCTTGCTCTACGCTGCCTTCTATTTGTTGGCATTGCTGTTACTCGTTTAACACAGGCCTCCAAAAGTGGATCACTTGCATCGGCATCTTCAGCTGTATCATAAACACTCTCACTGTCGTTTCGGGCTTGTCCCCTATCTACAGATTGACGTTTCCGTCTCTGGAGTTTTGGCGTTGAGTCACTTCCTCCATTCAACAGAAGAGCTTTCATGAGTTCATCTTTATCACAACCTGCCCCTCCAGCCATGAAAGCTTCAGTATCAGTTATTAATTTGCCACGAGTTTTATTTCGTTCCCTTTGAGCTGCTTTCTTCTCTCTTTGCTTTTTAACTTTTTCTCGAATGGTTCTATATTCTAAAGCAAATTCCGCAACAACCTGACTAACACTGTTTACTGAAGTTTCGCGAGCTTGCGGAGGTGTATAACCAAGATATAATAGAAACCCCTTGAATCTATTTAAAACACGGCGATGAATTATTTTGATAGCAACTATTCTTTCTGCAGAAGAATATAAAAATTCCTTTAATTTCTCTAATAGTTGAGTTTTTCCATCATGCTTTAACAAGATAGCGTGATTGGCCATAGCCGTTTTACAATCTCTCTCCAATTTCTCTAATTTTTTATCTAATTCAGACCAGTCAACCTTACCACATCGTGCAACTGATCCAACTTCTGAATATAAATCACTACAATTCGGATACTGATCGAGCATTAAGTTTGTTACGTGGTGTAATAAAGTTTGTTTGTGAACAGTATCTTTAACTTCATTTACTTTTGATAAATAGTCTATTAAAAAGCCATGAACTTCTCGACCGTTTAAAAATGAGCCAATTGCCCTGAGAACTGCTAAAAGGCACTTGAAAGTTTTATTATCCTTTAAAACCTTCATACCGGTTTTTAAATCAACTAACGGTTCAGACACTTCAGCCTCAATTGTTTCATAATCGACTTTAAATAGCCAAAGTGTAAGGCGTTCTTCCAAATGAGATATGCTAGCCAAAGTTAAGAGAAACTGCTCTGCTGATCCCAATTGCCTATCACTGTTTTCCCTCTTTGCCTCCGTAATACCTGTTAAATTGACACAAAAAATTGCTATTTGATATTACGCAACTTTCTCAAGGATAATTTTACATACGCTCAATTTCCTCTCCAGTCGGTAACATTTGATGCAATATCTTATCAATGGCTTCTTTGTTTAAACAAGAAGAATCCATTTGCATAATAGCAGACCTTATTATTCTTTGAGGCGGGAGACCAGTCATTCCAATATTTATAGCATTTGAACGTCTAGCATCCAAAACAGTTACTTCTTTTTTGTTATCCGCTTTCTGTTGAAAAATAGACTGAATGAAATAATTTCACGCTTTATAAACATATATTCAGGGATATTTGAAACGGAGGTGAAAACTTTTAACCAGAGTAATCTGTTGTACTTTGAATTCTTTTATATCGGGTACAAAAAGTATAGAAAAATTGATTGTGTATGTGTCGATTTTTAAACCACCACCAAAAATAAACACCATTCGAAAAATTATAAAAAATATATTAATTCGACTTTTTAAATATAGGTAGTGATCTAGACTACCATTATTAAGGGAACGATGTAAAATTAAAAGAAAGGGTCAACAACCATAATACCTGTTGCTGTTCGAAAGATATACAACATATTAAACAGAGCATAATAATAGAGTTGCGTAGTCGATTTTAGCTATCAGATTTATATTACTAGATAGATAAAAATCATTAACGAAAACTTTTTTAACTAAAAAACTAGAATTTAATAAGAAATTATTAATAGCTTGAATTAGAAAGACTAAAAACAACAAAACTCTTACCACAATTTCCTGAAAATGAAAGGGAATGAAAAGGAATCATGCAAAAAAAATTAAAAAAAAACTCAAGAAAACTAAAAAAATAAATTTAATATGGAAATGACTTTCACTTTTACTCATAAAAGTCTAAAGATAAAGAGGGCACTATCAAATTCTCAGTGTATGCAAGCCTGCAATTAACTAACCTTTGGTTTTAATTCTGATGCTCTAGTCTCAAACAAATGCTCTAAATGTAGTTGATCAATTTTTACTGGCTCTATTTCCTTATCTAAATTTTCCCAAATGGATTTAAGATTTATACTCTTTTTCAACTGAGGCGCTATCACGTCTATTTCATTTGCTTGAATCTCTTTCCAATGTAACCTAATGGTCTTCTTATTCTTTGCAATTGTGTTTTTCGAAAGTGGTGGTGCCGGTGGAGGCATGTTCATTGGAGGAGGCGCTGGTGGTGGTGGTACTGCACCTAAGGATAATAAACTAATGTATTGATACATGACAAAATGAAATCAGGACGTTTACCTAAAAGCGGAGGTGGAACTGGAATACCAGGAAAGATTGGAGGAGGTTGAGGTGGTAGATTATTATCGACCACTTCCTCATCATCCTGAAATTCTTCTAAAACATCATCATCATCGTCAGACTCTAAATCATCGAAATCAGGCATCCTATTTGGATAGAAATACATTCAAATAGAATTTCCTGGTGATAAAAAGATATCTTCACCTGTTCATTTTTAGACAATCTTTAAAGCTTCTCATGACCATTTTTTCTATTCGATTCCATCTTAATTCAGCTTCTGTTTTTTTAGGAGGAGAGACTGGTTGCTCTACCGTTCGTTCTGGTACCTTACGTCCAGCGCTAGCCAAGTCCTGCTTAGCTTTTTCGACAGCACCTGATATATCTAGAGAGGCTCTGTTACCATTCACATTCATTTGTCCCATTTTCTTTGCTAGAGCCGAAACAGATCCTTGACTTTCCTCCTCTGTTGAATTTTCCGTCTTTTGTTTCCTCTTTTGTAATTCCCTCCACCTATCATTCGTTGATAGTTTACTAACATCCTGCAGGTCACCGTTAACATTTTCCGAGGTATCTGTTCGGGTAATTATGTTAATGAACAGTTTTGTTTAGAAAATTTAGCTAAACAAAATTAGAGTTAATTGAAAGCATGGAAATACCAAACGCAGGAGTTTGTTCGTTAGTAGTCATATATCCACTATCAACACTTCGAATAGAAACCGAGTGCGACAACGGAGAATTCAAGTTAGCACCTTGCTTTTCCTTTTTTTTTTTTAAATTTTCGTCCAGATACTTTGTAAGAAAGTCTAAAATTTCAGATTCCCGTTGCATTGATTTTTCTCCAACCAAAGCATCTCTTCTTGTTAAGCGACTTAAAAAGTTCGATTCTACTCTTTGCGGGACGAGATCAGTGAAATCGTTTGTAATATGTTTATCGACTAGTTCAGTTAACTGCTGCGGAAGTTCGCCAGAACAATGTTCAGTCAAGTGAGACAAAATTCTCTCTCGAAATTCACTCCTTCGTCTTACGGCTCCAGAGAACATGAAACTACGTTCTTTTTCTCTTAAACGTGCATGCCGATCAGCCAGAGATTCATTTATTCTCGAAGCTATACTTGGACCTTGACTACTATCAAAAGTAACAGCCCTTTTTTCAAGAATATTATCTACCTGATCGCTAGCACCGTTAGTAGTTTGAACATCTTTGGGTTTTGACGGTTCATTCTGTCGATTCAAAGCGATCGAAGAAAAACGAATCGTATTTGTGGCTTCACTATTAGCAGTAGACAATTCTGACTGACTACTTTCATCAGAAACAGCGTTAACTCTAGATCTTCTGTTACTCAAAGAGGCAGGGACTGAAGGTATCACAGCAGCAGGTTGTTTATTAACAACAGAGTCAAGACATTTACGCTCCTCAGCAAGAGAACGTCGTGTTCTTCTTCGACGACTACTAGTTTGATTGGGTTCTGTTAGTTTTTAAGAGATATCTTAAGGGATGCATGCAATAAACATGAGGAAAATTCACCTGGTTCGGAAAGAGACGTTTTCCTAGAGTATAATTCATGCGATGTACTTTGGTTAGTCTCTATTTTAGTAAATTGCCCATGGTATTTAAAAAAGGATTTGCATGCAAGTACAAATACTTACCAGGTACACCATTTTTTTGCTCTTCAACGGTACCCAATGAAGGTGGTCGACCAACAGATAATCTACCCGAGTTACCTCCTACTGATTTTCTTTTAGATACTCTGGATGTATCCTCGCTTTTCCTGCGAGGTGTTGTTCTAACATTCTCTATCACTGGAGTCACAGATTCTTCGCCATCCTCAAATGCCATAACTTTTTCATATATATTGAACTGCTCGATTAGGTCAGGTACGGTATTATTGTTGTCATTATGTCCTTTAATGCATTCCTGCATTCCTTGATCTTCTAATGCATCAACAATATCGTAATAGGTATCTTGGTCAGGAACAGTGTTAAGTACCTTTTCAAAGATTATCGGCTCATTATCTCAAGAGAATTCTTTCATTTTTAAGTTTACAATACCTTATTCAGTAGCGTAACTGTATAGAGTAAAAGGTCCTGTTCACAGTCTACCTCTTTTAGTATATTCATGAAATGTGACCAAGCTTTTGTTCCTAAAAGAATTAAAAAAAACGAAAATTTTCCGATTATTTTTCAATAGTTAAATAAAATATTGACATTATAAGTTCTAAAGCCTGTTGCCGTAATCCTTTAAATTGCGCACAACTCAAGGACGTCAATGACCGAGCACATCTATTACTATTTTTAATAATTGCTTAACGATATACTATAATAGCTAAACAGACATCCAGCCGAGAATCACATGGAAAATTCCAAATAATATTGATCTATTATACAACCTCGGCATGTTTCTATTCGATAGAGATCGACCATATCAGGCCAATTGTTTACAAAATAGTTTCAATAACACTTGCCTTGATCTTTATCTACTGTTTTAACAGCCTCAATCAATATACGACCGTTACCATCATTGTATTCGACGAAGACGAGAAGTAGTTTAAGAGAAGTTTTTATAAGCAGTCTCATCTAAAATGTAAATAGGGTGAATTCTAAAGTCCGTATTATACACACACAACTTTTAAAGTTTTCAATCAACTATAAAAAAATTCTAAAAAAATTTTTTTTTCACACATTTTATGGCGCAGGCAAAAGGGAGCACAGCAATTTTAAAGTATAGTTTCTTTCTCATGCCCCACAACTTACAAGAAGAGAATTTTTATCAGTTTGCGATTTAGAAAATAGACCAGGCTGCCGAAAGAGAAAGTTGGGAACCAAAGATAACGAAAAAATGTTTATAAATACCTTGCTAGCGCACTGGGCATACAACCATCTGATAGTTCTTTTATTCTTTCTTACTCCCTCCATACCATCGACATACAACATCAACTGTCCAAGGGCTCTTAAAATGTAGTTTTTATTACTTGACTCGTTGGTTGCACTAGTATCGCCGATGTTGAGAAGAACATCAAGTCCGTTCGTTTCAACGAATTCGTGCACGAGTTCCTTATCATATTGAAAGAGCTGCTTGAGCGAAAAGAGTGCTCTTCTTAAGGCCCTGTCTTGACATGCTTGCAATTGTTCTATAAAGTGATTAATTAATTAAAAATTTGTCACGTAAAATACATAAACTTTATCGTGTTCGAAGTATAGCACTTACCCAGGCAAGCTGAACACCTTGCTTGTAAGGAAGTTCGCAGCAATACTACATTCTTGTTTCTGTTTAAGATCATATACAAATCCCATTAAGAGTTTTGGCAATGAATAAGATATGAAGGTAATTTAATTGTCTGTAAGGTGTTCATTCCCTGATTCAATAGACAGAATGCTCAATGGCGCCTAATCAATCAACCTACAATTCAAGATCAAAATCAATAATGATCGGAAATCTTATCTTTCTAAGTGTTCAATTCAACAATTAAAATATGTCAATATATGTGATAACCTGTACTCAAATCACCTACAAAGTATATTTACTAAAAGGTCATATATCATTTAAAAAATTTTTCATGTAAAACGTAACGGAGAAAATACAAGGCCTTGTGGCAAGACTAAGGCATATTCAATGGTTCGGTACTGCAGTTGAGCATATTTTCGGCACGTGTATATAGGCAAAATAGACCGAGGGCGCCTGCACTATTCTATTTATAAATAAGTTGCAGACCTCGATTTCATCTACAAAAGTAAAGTTTTACGCCTAGACAAGCTTGCGTAATGTCTTTTTACTGTGTTAACGCTATCAACTCACTGCTTCGAAAATTCCGTCAGGTCAAAGTCTTCCCATTGCTCGTCAAGACTTAATTCGATATCCAAGTAATTGCCATGGTCAATTTGATTTTCACTCTCAACGTTGAAATAGCATAATTGTAAGGCACAAGTATCAACCTGAAAAAAAAATATCTCAATTTTATATTATTTCTCTTTGGTTTGTTATTGTCTGTTTTGCGTATCTCTTTTTTTATCAAGTGACATTTCGAACACGCGCTATTTACACTCTGTCACTGTTATGTCAAGAAACTACGTCAATCTATCTTTGAAATAATTGTAACTAATCCCGTAAAAAGAACCCAACAACTTGAATTTAAAAATCATATTATGTGTTACAGGTGCAAATCGTTGGTTACATGATTCATAAAGAAATCTTCAGCTTATAGGCCTAACTTTCGAGCGGGTCATTGATTACGCGTTGAATTTAATCCAGTTTAAAGCAATTATAAGTGATAATCCTTTTCTTCGAAACAAATTTTACACTAGATACAGAAAGATGAAATCACTATCCAACAATGACTCCTAAATACTCACTTTCAAAGGGGCTTTTAATTGCTCTTTCAAGGCCGGCACTTGTTGCGAGAGACGCAAAGTTCTATCGAAACGAAAATTTGATGGTCGGATCGGTTCAGGAGAGGGACGCGCAGCGAACGGATCGGATTCGTTTAAAAATTGAACGCGACAAACTAAAACGCCTTCGTCCACTTCCATCTCTCTCTGGCCATAGCGCAAGTAAAGTAGAGCTGTTTTGATTTTGCTACGCGTATTAATACAGGTAAAACCGACACCTGGTGAGCGTTATATTCACATAGTGGCGCAATCGGTGCAAATTTAAAATAGAAACTTTGTAGGCCTTACCTTATATGTGTCTAAGCCGATACCCTCTAAGAGTTTTTGAAAGGATTTATAACCTATAAACTTTCCATTAGGATCTTTGGGGGTCTGTGACATTTTACAAAACTTCACGATCTCACTCCCACTTAAAGAACCGTTCTTTTGTTTAATAGTTAGCTTAACAATATTCTTGAAAGCTTCTCTGTCCTGAGCAGTTTGTAATTCTTTTCCGTTGACTAAGGGCTTTTCATCAACCCCGAGGTCGATTAAAGGCTTCTCCGGGTCACTTGCTAGGCTCACCTTTTTCGTCGATCGTTTTGGTTCTTTCGCTATTGAATCCAATAGGGCATCGATATCTTCCAGAGCATTTGAAGATGGTGAAGGCAAAAGAGGCCTATCGGGAGTGCTTTCAGCTATTGGAGTATCTAAAAGGCTATCGCAAGAAGAAGAAGTATGCCGTTTCTCACTGTACGTAGCGCTTCCAATTACGTCATCGATATCCTTTAAATTACTAATGTAAATATATTCAGGGGGTGGGCTAATTCTAGGCGTTATATTTTCCAAGAATTGTTCTTCATCGCTAAATCCCCTTTCAGTGTCCGAATATCCTAAAATTGAGTCGATATCAATAAGACTACTTATGAAGCCTTTCTTCATTTGTTCAGGTCTGGCAAGATCTGGAAGTGATAAAATACTACCACTAAGATTTTCTACAGATCTGACACCCCAAAATGTTGACCTTTTTGGTCTATCGGTTCCAATTGATGTCAAAGATAGTGTGCTTCCTCTGTCATCGGTAGTTGTTCCATATGTTAGTAGACTATCAACGGAAGGAGCTGTTAGAATTCTATTTCGTAAACCGAATGTTGACTTCTGCTCTAGATTATCATATGGTGACGGACTTCTTCGTTGCATGTTGTCATAGGGCGACATTGGTCGGGTTGTGAGATCTGAAGGTGCCGAACTGACATTATCATCCAATATTCGCTTTTTATCATTTGTCTTCTTTATTATTTGTCTCGGTGCCTTAGGGGGTCGAGAAGTACTTGGAGCATCGGGAGGAGTAATTTGTAGTTGCTGCTTCCATTGCTTCACCTTCTCGATGGAATCTTTAAGAGATAAATTTTCAGGTGTAAGGGGAACTACGGCTGCAGCTTCTTGGGCTTGCTTACGAAGTAAAAATGAAGTCTGTTGCTTTTGTTTCACTGGTTCTTCAAAAACGCTATCATCCTCTGTTGCTGAGGGAGCATCTAAACTAAATTTCATTTCGGCAGGAGCTTCTCCTCCTCCAGTCGCCAAAACTTCCTCGTTTCTCGGTCGTTGCTTAATTTTGAAGGAGCTTTGTGAAGGTAACTTTACTTTTGCCGCCGGTGTAGATGGGGCTGAGACTGATTTTGGCTGCCACCGATCTAGCACTTTCCGAGGTGACGATGTCGGCGATGGCGTTTTGGGCGAAATAGGTTCAGGGTCTATATGAAGTGAGGGTAGTCTTTTGTTAGGTACATAACCTGGTCCGTGAAGAAATCTACTGTACTTTACATTATTTTTCAGTTCGTTAACATCCACTTGAGCCTCTGCGTTTACATACTTTCTCTCTATACGTCGTCCCTTTCTTTTAACTTTAACTTTAATTGTCTTTGTTGCTGATATAGGCTTAGGTCTATGTTTAACTGTCGGATCATGAGGTTCAAGAGGTGATGTAGCACGACACATTCTTCTAGCATAATTCCTTTCGTCATCGTCGTCACTTCCTTGGTCCAATGATTCATCAGGTGTAAATTTTGATTTTCTTCGTTCTACGCCAGTTTCTTTTTTTTCACTATATTCTGTACTATCCAGCCGACTTAAACGAGATGAGAATGGAGTTAAATTATAAGTTGAAGATTTTGCTGGAGAAGTACTATTTGCAGTTCTCCTTGAAGAAAAAGGTGTTAGATTGTAAGTTGTATTTTTCACACGTTCTTGAGTGGTTGGTTCTAAACTAGACAGGCGATTTGTTGATGAAGGTGTTCTATTGTAAGTAATTCCTAGGGCTGACGGAGTCGCATTGTTACTCGGTGTTGTACTAGGCGGAGGAGGCGCATAAACTCTTCTAGACGATGAACTAGGAACATACGAGCTCGTGGGAGTATAAGAGCTTCTGTTCGAACTTCCTACAGACAATCTGTCACTGACAGATATTCTATCATTGGGTGCAGAACGAGCGTATCGGTCAACTGAACCTAGCCTCTGTCTAGAGTATCCAGCTGAAGTTGTTGCTGGAGAGACAAACTGAGACCGGAGAGCTGCTACATTTCCTCTATTCAAATTGGCAAAGTTTAAAGATCTATCTTTCCACGGCTGTGATGAGTTGAAAGTAGAATAAGCTGATGACGTTCGACCAGAGCTATACACAGAAGCAGGAGCTGCGCTGGAAACAGTTGACAAGGATCCACTTCTATAGGATCTGGAACTGGGCATCTATTGAAAAGAATGAAAAAATGTATACACTAACTTTATACAGCGTAGAAAGAAGTACTTAGTAAGATGTAACCGATAAACTAAAGTCTAAGTCTACATTATTCGTTTATTTCCTTTATATTGACTACTTTAAAATGAATTTACACCTGGCGGCCATACCAGAAAATATTTCTACTGGAAAATCATAGAACTATATCTCAAGCATTGCCTATGCAGAGAGTTTTAGTACTCTGATTAAAATAGATTTTTACCGAAGATGAATAAGCGCTGGATCGAGATCCGTAGACAGAGTTGGATGGAGTGCCCTGAAACGTTATAAAAAATGAATCTTGTTTTTTGCAATTTCAATATTGTTATTCCAGCTGCATGCATGGCACGCGAGGCAATGCGTTTCCCTCCCGAAATTTTTTATAGAACGTCTTATCGCTTGACCTATAAAATGCGTTAGTCGTGCCCGTTAGATTATTTAGAACACTTACATATCCGGATCTGCTATAATGACTATATGCCATTTCGCTCGATTCATCTAAGATGTAGCTAGCTCATATCCATTTCGTATTGTGCAGTCCCAAAAAGCCGATAGTTTTTTTTTACTCTCACGCACCTCTGCAGAATCCTAGTTGTTTACAAATGATGAGCTTTGCAGTTGGTCCATGGGGGCTACATTGGGTTCAACTCTTGTGCGCTTTCGTAAAATGTAAAGGAATTTACGTTACAATTATTGGCAAAAGCTATTTAAAGTTTTTCGTATGTATTAAAATGCCAGTATCAAAGATAAAGCTATAAATTTTCACAGTTGTAGGCCTACTAACACCCAAAAATACCCCTCAAAGTTAGTTCTATTTTGCAGTTTATCAAAAGTATAGTTTTTTATAGCATAACTAGTTAACTCTTTGAGATAAAAATAAACTTTAATATAAAATATCGTATGAAATATTAATTTCTTAACTCAAATTAGTTGGTTTGAGAATACTGTTGACCAGATATTCAAACGCGATGGAAACAAAAATAAGTAACAAATTTAATTTATAACTTTTATTTGCAGTATGATAGCATACATATTGATTACCAAAAACAAATAATGAATTAGCTTATCAGTTGACGATAAATTCATGAAAATTGCTAAAAGACATGTTACAAAAATTCTTGTTTAAATGAAATGACAACGTTGGAAATATTTCATTTCTTTATAACTTTTCTGGTAGTAAACTAAGGGCATTCATTCAAATTATAATTCATTAGCTTCTTCATACTGAAGGAGTATTCTAGCCCTAATTAATGCTATTTAACATAACTAAAGGGTACATAAAATTGAAACACAGAAAAGTTTCAAAGTATAGTAAAAAGACATTTTCAAGGTAGTATTGGATGCTAAATCTTCAGAAATATGGCTTAGCTGAAATTTTTATTTGGGAAATATTATATTTAGATTTCTCCAAAAGATTAGTTTTTAATTCAGAAAAATTCTCATTTTATCATGAAATATAAGTTCTTTGCAAAATTTGTTGCGTATTATGAATATCCATTTCAACCGATAGCAATTCTTTAGCTAGTCTATGATCTTCTGCTTCTTGAAGAAGTTGCATCTGATCCGATACGTATGCTAGATCAGCATTAATTTCATTGTTCACATTCTTTTCGCCTGTATGTTTAATACTTTGTTTCAAACTCCAATATGAATGCTCTGATAAACGATTGGATGTCAGATTACGGCCGATCATCGCTGTAGGAAGAGAGGAAGCAACCCTGAATCCATTAGGATCACTAACATGATCTGAGACGCCAAAAAATGGATTTGTTGGTGAAAAACGACTGGGAACTGGGGCTGCTACTGGATAGCCCCTGGAAAAGGGAGTTACGGCTGTTACAGGCATGGGGTTTCGCATTTGCGAAGCAGTAACTTGAACGGGTGGGATATCTTTCACTTTCGTTTTGTACCCTCGGGCTATGGGACCTAAAAATTCATTAAGTCATTAGATATATCCCAAAACATATCAAATATTACCGAATTTGGACACGATTGAGTGAGTTGAGAATGGAATAATTTCGTCATCGCTGTTACTTTCTGTTTGGAGTTCGCTCTCTAGCTCTTGAGTAAAACTGCTTGAGATTGGGCCATATTTATATGATGAGGAAGCTAGCTGGCTGGAACACTCTTCTATTAAGTGTGACGTCACAATACTGGTCGTAATTGCAGTTGATATTTCATTGGAATTCGCCTCCACAGTAGTATATGATATATTACATTGTTTATTGATATGACTTAACAGCTCCCCTTTTTTCTTATGTAAATGATGTAGAGTTTCTGAGGGTGTCTTTCGCTAAAATAGTAATACAAAGATAAGACATAAAACATGAAAACAAACCTTGCCTACCTGTCTTAGAGAAATATTTGACAGAAGCCCGTCTGGATAGAAATTATGGGGTAGAACATGTTGTTCAAGAGGTCGAATTACGGTCACAGGCACGTTAGAATAATCAACAACAGGTACTTCAGGTGCCTCTTGAGCACTGGGTATTGGAACAGCTCCGTCAGTCAAAGTTGTGGATGTTGGCGTCATAGTAGTTCTAGCCATTTTTGCCTCATTAGACCCATATAACAAAGAACTTTGTACAGTTGGCACCTCCACTTCGTTATCTGGCACAAGACCTAACTTCGCACACATTCCTTGATTCAAGGCATCTAATTGCGCCTTTTCTACTGCAGTAAGAGATGATTGATTCGTTTGTTGGGATACTTTGTGTCGATGTCTGTCAAGCTCCTCCTTGGAGTGTGCGAATGAGCATGAGTCACCTCTTGGGCATTCATTCTTCTAAAAAGTTAAAGATTCGTAATAGGCAAATATAACGATTGAAAATCTTACTGTCATAAGATCCCTGCACATCATAGTCTTATAACGATTTGTATTTTGTTCGAGAATAGCTTGGCTAACTCGCCTCCTCAGATTTGGATTCTGAACTAGTTCAACAAGTCCTTGAATTACATCTGACAAAGCTTTCAAAGAATTTTCTAATGTTTCCCATGTAGGACTTTCTGCTTCTAAAACAAAATTGATTAGTGCAATTTGATCAAATTGGAAATTCTAATTTTACCAGCATGTTGATCAATTCTTGATAGGCACTCAAAAGTATCTTTTAGTTTCATTAAGTTTGCTGGATCTCCCGTTCTGCGTAAAGTGGATTGAAATTCTCCAATACTAGCGACAAAGGAATTTTCATTTTGCTGCTAAAAGAAAAAAACCATTTTGAAAACATTAAAAGGAAACTACTTTTAGTATATTATTCACCTTGCACACTTTATCGATTATAGATTGAATATAACTTTTATGATAAACATTGCCGTACAATAAAGAACTCCATTGCTCAGGCACTATTCTTAAACCTAATTATAAATACAAAAATCAATATATTTTTTAGAGAATATTTTTCATAAAAGACCTGCTTCAATTGCTATTGTCACTACTTGAGCATCATGTTCTCTTCGAAGATTGTCATAGTTTCGAAGTTCTTCTCTAAGCTGCATAAGAGATGAATCTTCCTCTCTCTTAGTTACTATGAAACAAGAGGCTCTATATAAAAGTTGAACAACGTGACCTACAGATGTTTTGCTAGCATTAGGAAACCGCTCTTGTAGTCTTTGAACAACAAACAAGACTAAAACTTTTCTTGACAACGCTGTCCCATCCTGAAGAGCCTGAAGAATCAGTTTGATTGCTTCTTCTTGCATAGAAGGTCCTAAAAATTGACATCCTCTCGATCTTACAGCCGCCCAAAGATTAGCCGCTGTAAGTTGTGGATTTTGATGCAATAAGATCAGCTCAGACAAGGTTCTCTCAGCCAGAGACCGAATAATTTTTACGGCTTTTACACGTCCATCATCCTCTAACAACCGGCAATTGGCTAAACTTATCAATTTTCTTTGCATTGGTCGACTGAGAGGACATGTTCCAGTTGAACTCACAGGCTCCAGACACGTTGATATTTTTTCGATTACTTTTTGACAACTTTTCCAAGAATTATACATGGACTTTTGGTATTTTCCTTCGTTTTTCAATTCTTTGGATACAGATGCAGAGGGCTGAAAACATAATAGTGTATCAACTTCCGAAACTTTATCTTTTTTATTTTAAGAAGTTATAATATGTCCAATTTAAAAGAAAATTGAGACTAGTTATTTCTAATATACCTTACGAATTTTAAATTCATTATGGATATCTTCAACCTCCTTATCTATTTCTGTCTGATCGAAAGGACATTTCTTTGGTTTTAATTTTACTAAACAACTTTTGCAAACCTAATTTCAAGAATGATCAAGGAACGGTTACTTGTTGTTTAAACATCTAGTAATGAAAAACGAACCGTATGTCCACAATGTAAATTAATACGCAATCTAATAGTTTCATCGAATCTGTAAGGAAAAGGGAGAGGATTAGTTTATTTACAAAAGATTTTTAGAAAACCTAACGAGTTATGGCAGACTGGACAAGATACGCTATCCATCCATTGAGGTGCCTGAACTGGCATTTCAAGCAATCAAATACTATCAGTAAAAATTTACTGTTAGCTATCTGGACGTGAAAAATACAGATATTACAAAATTTTCTGATGCAGAGTAAACCGGAATTTGCTAGATTGTGTTCTAGGCTCTTGTGTCCGCATCATTTTTGTTGTTGTAGATCCAACTACAAACCCTTACCAGTTTAAACACAATTTAAAATGTGGTCACGTCTTCTTAACTGAAAAGACACTATACCTGACAGAAATATAGTCCGCCATTTTTAAAGATGGAGATTAGAGGATGATTGTTGTTTAAAAAATTAACCTTTTATTTCATTGCATGCTCTAGAAAACTCTTTAAATATTAAAATCATGGCCGCAGATAATATGGAGTGCGTTAGAAATTTTAATACTCAGGTAGTAATTGACTGTCTTTCAAGTTAAATAAAGGTTAATATCTTATTTTTGCTTTTCAGTTGGGTTCTTTGTACGAAGCAAAACCGCCTGTATCCAAAGCAAAAATGGCCACAGTGACAAAAGCTGCTTTAAAAGCGAATAAGTATTATAAACATGTAGTACAAAGTGTTGAAAAATTTGTGCTTAAGGTAAAAATTCATTTTATCAATAATCATTTATGAAAACATATCTTCTATGATATTCAGTGTGGACAAGAATACAAAGTTCCAGGTCTATACGTGATTGATTCTATAATTCGTCAATCTCGTCATCAGTATGGAGAAGAAAAAGATATGTTTGTTAAAAGATTCACAAAAAATATTGTTACAACTTTTGAAAATTTGTACAAATGCTGTGAATCAGATAAAGAAAAAATTGGCAGAGTTCTTAAACTCTGGCTCCAAAACAGTGTATTCCCAGAAGGTATCATTAAAGCTTTGTTAGAATTAGGGAAAGACCCATCCAACCCTTCGGTTATAACGCAAGGTAATTATTTTTAATATATCTGTATAAAATTAACGAAATAAATTTTCAGTCCAAGCTCGAATTCAATCAATATCAGGTATGGCTCCAACAGCCGCCGTTCAGAAGAAAGCTGCAGCCGATAGAAAAAAAAATAAAAGGAAAGAAGAAGATGATCTTCTTCATTTAGTTACTGAAATGTTAGATCAAGGGAGTGCTCAGAGTAAAGACGAACAATTAAAGCAATTAAAAAATATTCAAGATAAGTTAATAGCCCAAAATGAAAAAATGATAGATTCAGATGGAAACACAAACAACCCAAGCAAAGATATGCTGATGCAAATACAAGCCCTCATGGAAGAAGTAAACTGCTGTCAATGAATTTTCTTATTAAGTCACAAGTATTTTTTTTTTCAGCTTAAATCCGATGGAAATTCTCTTGAATCTGTTGTAAAAAGACCTGAAACAAATACCGATAGTGATAAAAAAATAACTGCTCCCGATCCAAAATCTGAAACCAGTCAAAATCCTGCAGCATTTTCATCGTCTGTCAATCAGAGTACTGTTTTATCGAATCAAACTCCTTTTAATAAAGTAATTGGATATAAAAAAAATGTTGTCATTACACTCAATTATCCGTATTTATAACAGGAATTATTAGATTTCGATTACGGAGACGATTCTGATAGTGATACAGGTAGCGGCTTGAAAAGACGTTCAAGTCAATCGCCATCATTTGCGAAGCGATCAAAGGTTTCAGATAACTCTGATAGAGATATTGAAAGACGAAGAAGAAAAACGTATGGTCTACCCGCTGCAAGAGAGGGACATTTAAGCCTGTGTTCGACAACCATATGGTTGGGTCATTTAAGTAAAGGTGTTCAAGATTCAGAAATTTGGGAGGAAGTTTCTAAATTTGGTATCGCCTCTAGTATTAATCTAGTTCCACCCAGGGGTTGTGCTTACGTAGCAATGAAAGATAGGAAATCGGCAGCTGCTGTATTAAGGGATTTAAAAGGATCTAGTTTGGGGTTTGTCATATAAAACCAAATTATTTACCGACAATAACTTGAGATTCATTTTTTCAAGGTACAATTTAAAATTAGCATGGACTCAAGGAAAAGGCATTAAAGAGAGTCCTATTGCAAATGCAATATGGGTAGAAGAAGATGGCGTAACTTATATACCTTGGGACTCTGTTCCACACGACATAAAAACGATATCAACAGGCGGATGGATCGACGAAGACACTCTCCCCCCATCTAAGAGTCAGTGTTTGACGTTCAATGTAGAATTATGCTTCGTTTTTGATTCTCTTGAATCGTTTGGACATAGTTTTGAATATATAAATTTCTTAAAACTAGCAAACACTGTAGTAATACGTAGTTTAGTTTCATGTTCGATTAATTAGATCGAATATATTCTTTTCGGAAGTAAGTGTGTAACAAAAGAATGTTGATCGGCAGGAGGACCTGAGAACGTTGAGGAAACCACCCCCGAGCAGAATCAGGTACCTACAATGGTTCCACCTCCACAACTACTGCCTCCTGGATTTCAGCAGTTGACAGCTTTACTACCCGGACAATTAGCGCGACCTATGTTGCAGCAACCTCCGCAAATTGACGCTTCCCAGCCAAACGGAACGCAGCCAAATAGTACCCTATCAATGACAAACGTTTTACATGATATATTGAGTGGTAAGGCTGCTGCTATGGCTAAAGAGAAAGCAACAAATGCCTTTTTAGACCGGCAAAAGCAGTTAGCGAATGGAACCAATCAAATGAACCCTCCAATGATGCAGTTGCGCATGCCACTACCCAATCAAATGACTTCCTCATCTCCTGTTCAACAAATACCTACGTCCATGCCACCCATGCCTCCACTGCCTAACTTACGGCCAGGGTTGATGCCAATGCCACCTTTCGGTGGTGAAAGTCATCCACCACGACATCACATGCTCCCTATGATGGAAAATGCCCGGCCAACTATGTTACCATTACCAATGGGTGTTGGAATGAACGTACCGCCACCTCGTCTCGGCTGGCCGAAACATTGGAACAATGAGGATCCCCCTTCTTTTGAAGCGCCATCTAACTTTTAAATTTTCTAAAGGTGACCTCAGCGGAAGCTAATTACGTAGGTTGGAGTTGTGATTGAAATTAATTGGATGACGAGAAAGGAGACGCCCAGTGTCACATAATGTGACGTAATCGTCAAAGACTACGTTAGTCAAGTCGACTTTTCATTCTTTGTACATAGCAGATACTTTACTTATATTTAATTTGTCGTAAATAAAAAATGTATTCATATACATACATGTGCATACAAGATTTTCTCACTATTTATTGCTTACGGAAGAAGTTTATGTGCTAGAAAATGAATATAAAGAGTGCATTAAAATTGCCCCATTTCACATAGCGATAAAACTGCGCCGACGGCTGAAGGTCAAGTGCACCTCAACCGCCGCCCTGTTTTTCGGCCGTTTTTCCAGAGGATCCTCACCACCTAATTATATGCAGGAATTTTGTTTGTTAAAGGGGACAGGGGTTCGACATGGGTTAGTGATAAATGCGAAGTAAAGAATGTTAAATGACATCAACGTACTCAATATCCAACAACCTACCAGCATCGTCAAATTTTTAGCTGACCCATGAAATGCAGAGAAGCCATTTGCGAATTGAATTATGTAAAAATGAGAACGTAAATAACCTTCATTATTATTGACATGAGAACAGTGCGAGGGAATTGAATTCTCACACTATTAAGAGGTACAATCTGCGGCCAGTATCAAAGATGATATAGATTAAGTATCAGAGGGACGTGACTTGAACAACGACGTCTTCTACGTCCCCTGCGTGTGTTTAGGCCTATGTGGTCAAACAAAGGAACTTTGTATTTATGTTGGGTCATTTAGAATATTTACAGAACTAACGTTGACGACCGGAAGTGCGTGCGCGGAACCGTCCCTCCTGCCGTGTCCCGTGCGATACCGTAGAAACGCATTAGAGCGAACAATTCGTCATTTTCGCCAAAGATTTTATCTCTTATAGACTTTTAAGGGGCCTGATAGATATGGATTTCTGGAAGTTGCGTGCGCCTTCGACTAAAGTAGTTCATTTTTCGACTTTAACACAATTTTTGAAAGCGGAATTTTAATATAACGTTCGGGTAAAAAATGCTGGTTATTTGATAGGGATAGAGGAAACAGACCTGATTAGAAAACGTGCAAGGATGAAGAGGGAAATGTTTAGGATAATGTGAAAGCTGTGCAAACCAATTTCAATCAAATGATCATCCTTGATATGATAATCGTGGCATTTTATCAATCATAAATGATAAGATACGGTAGTATGAGAGTCGCGTGCCGTGCGCGTGTTAGCCGGATAACGGGAGATTTCAATGCTTTTACATTTATATACGCGCATGCGCACATGAAGGCACGCGCTTGTCTCGCGCGTTTCCCGTGGCGTTTTTCGCGCACCTGACTAACTGTGCCAAAAAGAACCTAATTTCCACCGCCAGTAATATTATGTAGCACGCAAAATACGAATATCTCCGGTTGTATTATACAATTTCGACAAAATTTACTACCGAACAATCGACAAAGACTGTTCAAAGTAAAATATCGGAAACTTATAATGAATGTAAACTAAAAACTTAATGGAAATGAAAATATAAATGTATATAAATATGAATCTATATTTGAATCAACATAGATAATTTTAAATTTGTATAATCACTCAAAATGCGATATGATATATCAAAATAATCATTCTAAATAATATAAAATAGAAAGGAATGTATCGTTTCGAAGGAAACTTGCAGAAGGGAAGAGAGGCACAATTTCATTAGGAATGAGAAGACGACAGATGCGTCGGTTATACCATCTGCGGAGATTTCAATACAGAACACTTCATCTGCTGCTTTCCCAGTCAGACATGGCCACTCTGAGTGTCAGACCGCGGGAAGTCTTATAGTCTATGCAATTTTTTTGGTTAAGTTGAAGGCCAAAAGAAGGGGGACGGATAAGAGGGAGGAGGAGGGAGTTGTTGATTACCATTTTCATCAAGTAGAGTTTGCAAAGCACGAATATAGTCAATAGCACCTCGAAGGATGTCCACTTTGCTCATGGCTTGCTTCCCTTTTCCTGCTCCTTGTGTCGGTGTGGCAGTAGCAGCCTGTTCTGGTAAATGGGACTGAAGTGCGACGAATGTACTGTTCAATCTTTTAAGGCGGTTTCGTTCTCTTGCATTTCTTCGAACCATAGCGGCTGACTTGTTGGCTTTTTTTGGATTTCTAGAAGACGGCATGTCTTCGTCTTCTTCTGAACAGTTCATAGCTAACCGTTCAAATTTTTCATTTTCCAAGTTCGTCTTATCCGCCATCGCCATCGTTAGAGCTTGAACGGCTGAATGAGGATTTGAACGAGGCTTAAGCTCCGCCTCTCATGCGAGGCTGGCGCCACCCTAGCCAGGTGCAGCTTTTTTCCCCTTTTCCTCTGTCTATCATTTCCCTCCTCCTTCTCTCTATCCATCTCTGTCTCCCACTAACTCTACTTGTCAAGCTTGTCGAATTTGGCGTCGTTCTGTCGGCCTGAGCGCGTGCCGCTTACAAGTGCCGTCCTCTTCGCGTAATAGGCCTATCAATGGTCGCAATACAAGGACGACACGCGTCTATTCTGTCAGTCAGATTAAAAAGTGATGGCTTCAATCTCGTAATTTTCTAACGGAGTAAAAAGAAGTAAACAAATAATTAGGGAATTAATCAATGTAATAAAATACGACTTAGACCGTCCGGCTCAAGAAAGCAATCGACGTCGTGTAAACAAGTTCACAGTAGACGAACGAGTCGAATGGGTTGCTCTTTAATCCTCTGCCAAAACAAAAACTTGTCACCTGCGTATAATGCTTCTTTAATGCTTCTATAATGTTTCCACCCGTACATATATATATATGAGTGCAAAGACGGACGCGATTAATGCACTTTATATATTTTAGGCCTAAGAGCGCGTGCACATTCCTGTATGCTCATTACCGCGTACTTTTCAGCCCTTGCAATTACTTCAAAATGTCAAAAACTCTGTTGACTCTTTTTTAGAAGAGACGAGAAAAAATAGGTAAGATAAATTATCATTTAAAAAAATCCAAATATTTCAAATATATTTAACCACAGTAAATTGCTACAAATGAAGGAAGAATTGAACAAAAGCTCGCGAGGGGCACGCGCTTGTCGCGAGAGAACACTTACATATAGGCCTATAATGTGGGGAGATGGTGGGTTCTGACAATCAATTAAAACTAGCCCTACGGCGTACATCAAACGCTTTTTTCCTCTCTACACGTATCCGAAAATTTCGGGTAAGGTTCTGAAAGGATATCATATGTCAAACCTGCACGCGCTCTGTTTTTTTATGGGCCTATATTTAGGAGAGTTCGATTACGAATTCGGAGCAAGATGAACTGGGTAGATAAACTACACAGTTTTTTACACTTTATACTAATCTCGTTGAAGTACGCAATCCGACACCGAACGAAAAAACTTCCTACCAAACACGCGTCGTTTCTTAATGTTAATCGCCTAAAACAGAAGTAGACGTCGAATGGAATGTCAAAAACTAAATACGTCGTGGGAAATCTGCATGAACGGAAATGCCGGCGTTCGACACCGTTATGTAATAACTATTCGCGTATTGCCGGTTAGATCCGACATCACGCAACGGCCATCAAACGGGGCCGAAAGATTAATACTTTTAGCTTTAAAAATATTCGATGACTATGCCCGACTGACCACTTTCACCAACTTCGATTTATTAACCAAACATTTTAGAATTAGGTATTTCTAAAAAACCAAAGCGCATGCGCGAATATGTGTCATGTACTTCTCATCTCCTACTCTTCGAATGTATCATAATAGAGTGTTGCGACTAGCTTCCGTCAGCTCGAGTGGTCACCATTGTTCCTTCCCAGTTTTGGTCCGGATTAAACTCTTTTTCAAAAACTTACTGCCCCAAGGCCATTCTGCCACTCTGGACATACGTTTATAAAAAGAAGGCTGAAACTAAATTTTTTGTCTTGATAATCATCCAACTTGTGCAAAAACAGTATCTTTCTGAGAAAATTCATATGATAAATATTTAATGAAGGAAAATATATTCTTCTACAGTTATAAAACATTTCCGTTACAATTTTAACAAGATGAGAATGAATAGAAAAACCATTTTATACAGGCGTTGCAAAGCTCATGAGTTGCGTAGAATCAAAGTAGACCGCGCTCGTCGAATTTAATTAGGAAGTTGTTACTATGTTGTTGACGCTTTGAATTTCTTTTAAAAGATTTTTTTTTGAGTATTCAGTCAGTCGCCTCTCAATTCTCTTGCCGACCACTTAGAAAATTAAATTCCAATCCGTAAGGCCATCTGTTGGCTGAAAGTAAAAAAGGAAAGGCGAGAGCAAAGATTATCATGCTTGGAGTAATCCTCTTTGTGTTGATGAATTCTCTTGTGAATATATGGTTGAATCATCTTTGTCTATTCAAGCTATGTGTCTTTTGGGCAACAACTTTCAAATGTAATTATATTTTACGGGGTCATTGCTAGTGTAGAAGTTGTATTAATTAAAATAAATTCTTTTCTAAAACTTCTTATAAGTTTAAATTTTAACGGTTTATTGTATTATAGACAATTACACGAGTATTGATTCACATCTGCAAAACTTTATTTTATTGGATGCTAAAAAGAATTTTTTTCTTAATCTTCATTTATAAATTGCTCAGTCTATATAAGATTATCAAACTTTTCTTATAAACATGAGAGCTTACAAAGAATAAAGGATACTAACACTTTAACTTCTTTTACTATAATTACTGCATGATAAATGATGCACGATAAGGATTCAGTCAACCTTAAAGCAATTCAAATTTCCCAATTATTTACTAATTTATACATATATCACCGTTTCCAGCACTCCCAGAGATCTCATTTGAATCATATTAATTTCATTGCCGTCTTTTGCGCATGAAAGTATTGAAACTGCCATCTGTCTTACTGAGAGCATTACGAGAAAGCAAACTTGAATTTGTATACGTTAGTTATATTACAATATTTATAGAGCGAAGCGAAAAATACAAAATACAAAATAATTAAGGACATAATATGCATGCATCATTATATTTCATAGTTGCGTAAATCACAATCGTTTAATCTCTAAATAGCAGTTGTCGTTTCGGAAAAGAAATCAAATACGATTATTCATAGCGTCGTTTATAACTTATGTACACTTTCTAGCCGGTCAGCTTCGTTCGGCTAGTTGCGTATGGTAGAGGGCGTCAGCGATAATCCGGGCGACTGATTGATCTAAAATCTGCGACATGACTAGCGTTAGGAGGCGTTGTTCATACTTTCGGAACACTTGACCATTTTCTGGCACCCTCGCCATATTTAGAAGTGCTTTAGCAGCTCTTCGTAACATATCCAAACTGGTTCCCATCATATCTGGGGAGTCTCTCAGAACATTTACCCCATAAGAGCTTGCTACCTTCATAGCATGCTGTTCGGCACTTTCAACAAATGACAACAGGATAGGAACAGCTGGATGCCATAGGGCAGTAAGACGTGCTGCCGAAGTTGAGGCCGCAGTAAGAGAAGAAACAATCACTATGCACATTTCCCTTAAATGATTTTCGGAATCAGGCGAGAGATGGCGCACCAAGTGGCTTATAAATTTCGTCAGGCGCCAAAAAGGAGGAAGGGCTAAAAGCATATCAATGTTTGAATCAGTAACGCACAATTTTGCGAATGTTTCGAGCATCAAACGCTGGGGAGAAAGAGAGGCGGAAGAAGATCTGAGAGAAGGAAGCGCATCATTGGCAGCTGAAGAGCCACAAACTGCCCAATGTAGAAGGCCATCTAGCAGAGACACAACGACCTCGTCTCCATGTTTTTCTAATTTTAACTGCCCTGCAATATTCGTTATAGTTACAAGAACATTTTCTCGCACCAACTTGAATCCAGACCACCAACAGTGAGCGTCATTTTCATCGATTGGAGGCTCTTCTTTTTCGTGTCGATGACAGATCATAAGAACTCGAGCATATAGACGCAAAAGTCCAGCATGGCTACATAGCTCACATTCGTTTCCAGGAACAAAGGATAAACTGCGAATGATATTTGACAATACAATTGCTCGTTGAACTAATTGTTCCAAATCAGGAACAGCAGAAACTAGTGCTGGTTCGTCAGGTTGCCAAGCCTCACTTTCCAATCCGCTTTCATCCCAAGTTCGTTTCAAGTCATCAAGAAACAATGCATCTTTGTCACCGTATGCTTCCAAAACGGTTCTTCTACAATTATATCTCATCAAACGTGCATTAATTGCTTCTTCAATTTCCGGATCGATTGTTTTCTCGTCTGATCCGTTTTTCTCTTCATCTGGACAAGTACCGTTTTCATCATCATTACTATCCCCTTTTTGACTATCCTTACTATTATTGCCGTCCTCCTCTTTTGTTTCAGGTTTCGTTTCTGGTTTAATTTCTTGCTTTTTGGTAGCGTTAGTTGCTTCACACATCTCTGCTTCAAGCTGATCAAGAGTTTTATTTGCAATTTCCAACCGTATATCCTTTAGAGGATCCTCTTCTGTTTTAATGGGGCTTACAGTTTTTGGAGAGTTTGATCTTTCTACTCCTAGCTTATCCAAAACACGAGCTCGTCGACCAGAAAAGAAGGCTTCTCGCTGGAATCGCTGATGACCAGAGCTTTCAAAGTGGGTTATGATATGATTAGAAATTTCCGCTCCGCCACTATCCCAATGATTTGTATCCAAGATTGATTCGACAATTGTAGAATTGTTGGAATTTTGGGTAGCTGGATTTTGTTTGCATTTTGTGTCTAATTTAACTATTTTCCCATCTCGAGATCTTTGAGTGAAATCAGTTTCATCATCAACCGTGACAGCTTTCACCCTCAAGCTTTCTTCACCTACATCTATTGAAGGCTCTGCGAAGGGAATAGTGTCGATATGTTCGAGTGCTTGCAAGTCTTCATCAGATGGAAATAAATCGATCAGTGTCCGACGCATGTGATCTAACAACAAGTCAACGAGACCCGGAAGATTAGACAATGAAAAATAAGCGACAGTTTCATCATCTCTCAATAACACATTCAGAACATCTAATGCCCAAGACGATTCACCAATCAGGCCTGATTTTAAAGCGACAATTAATCGCCAGGGATCAACCTGTCCTCCCAAGTCTTTTGGAGTCAATCTTCGACGTTTCCTTAGGACAGGCTGTGCTGTCTCAACACTTTGATGCGGAAAGGCTTCGGGTTGGGTTCTCTTGGGACGCTGAGGTGATATGAACGGCTTGGATGTGGCAGCGGGTTCAGTTCGCTGAGGAGAAGATACCGTCGATTGCCCGCCTCTAGGAACCGTATTCGGATTGTAATGCCTTGACCAATTTGGACCTGTGGAGTCGTAATCATCACACATCATGTTATCTGGTGGTGGTGGTGGTGCTGTATTGCCCCACTGTTGCATCATCGTACTGTACATTCCTGTATGAATTCGTTTAGCATTTTCGTCATCATTCCAGAAATGAAGGACGTTATGCTAAAGTGGGGTGTTTGTACAGCCATGCAGGAAATATCTATACAACAGAGGAGAAATTTTCGGGTTTTAATTAAAACTTACCTTGTGGTTGATTATACATCGATTGCTGAGAATAAGCATTTTGAGGAGGCATTTGAGAATAAGGTTGTTGGTTATACATGGTCGGTTGCTGACTATACCCTGTTGGAGGCATATGGGAAGAATAAACAGGTTGCTGTTGCTGTGGTGGTGGCGGCCCTGGCTGAGAAGGTTGTTGGGCTTGGTTATACATTCCTTGTTGTTGAGAATAGCCGCTGACCATTGGGCCCTGCTGCGAATAAACGTTTTGTTGTGAAGTTTGCGAGTAAGGAACCTGTCCCGGATGAGATGGATAAGTACTCGGTTGTGGAGTCTGATTGTACGGTTGCTGCTGAGCTTGAGGGTATGGTTGCATTGGCTGTGGATAGGAGCTTTGCGGTGGCGGCGGCTGTTGCTGCTGAGGCGGCTGGGAATACGAATTCTGCCCTCCATGAGGATACGGTTGAGAAGGCGTCAACGAAGGCTGATAAGATCCGGCCGTTTGCTGTTGTTGCTGCATAGGCCGCGACTGTTGAGTGCTGCTGGTGGACGGAAGTGCTTCGGACGCAGTGTCAGGTTGTGGCGTGCAAGATGGTGTTGGAGTAGACGGTGGTTGTGAACCAACCGAAGAAGCCGAAGAGGGTCTTTGTTGCTCGCCGCTTTGCTGATTGTCTATTGGAACCGGTCTTTGTTGTTGAAGTCGCGGTTGGAAAGGTGGTCTTGGCGACGAATAGCTTGGAGTGTCAGCAAAAGGATTACTGACATTCACGGATGATGAAGAAGCCGGAGGAGCAACAGAACTCATATTGTTATTTGGCATATTCGGCATATTATGAGAGATATTCGGCGGCATATTAGGAGGAACGTTCTGAGGCGGCATGTTGCTCATTGGAGGCATATTTTGCGGCATGCTCTGGGGCATATTCTGAGGCATATTTTGACCCATATTCTGAGGCATATTTTGACCCATATTCTGAGGCATATTTTGACCCATATTCTGAGGCATATTTTGACCCATATTCTGAGGCATATTTTGACCCATATTTGGGGGCATACCATGACCCATTGGCATACCTGGTGCCATATTTGGCGGCATCACTAGTTGACTTTGATTCGGAGCACCTGTATTCAATTAACGGGAATTAGAACCAGTAATTTTTAGTAAAATACATCAATGAAGAAAAAACGTCAGAAAATGAAGCTATTTTGTATCTAGTTTCTCACTCGATTCATTATTTATGCTATGCAAAAGCACTTCTTCCTCACAAATCGGGGATTCCTCCTCGACTTCAAGGCTTTTTTGCTTATTCACTTTTTCATTTACGTCGTTCTTACATTCAGTCGAATCAATTACTTCCGTCCGCGAGCAATTAGGAACTTTACCGCCTTCCAAAGTCCCCGTAATTGTATCTAGCATTTCATTATTGGCACCGCTCGGTGCGAAGTCGAAGTCGTTAATGAATTTGCATGGTTTCGACTTTCTTACACAGTGTTTTACTAGTGATTTTACATCATTATGAGAGCTTTCTTGGTCATTCGTAACAGATAATGAACAAACTAACAAATGTTTGTTAGTTTAATACTGAGCTAAGGTAGGAAAAAAAATAAAAGATAACTTACCTTGAGGTGGATTTTGCCGATTTCGTTCCTTTTTTCCCGATAATGCATCCACCTTAGCAATTATCGGATTTGGATCGATACCACCCAACTCATACTTGCATTCAAAAGGGAATATGTGTTTGATATAATTCTTCTTGAGGGTGAAACCAGCAGAACCAGAAGAACCAATGTTGATTGCTGTACAAACTTCTCGCCATTTTCGCATTTTGCTAACCTCTAGTAATCCTCCTCTTTCTTTTACCGCCTTGTATAAACGGAACAAGTCAATAACTTGCTTACTAACACAAGGCATTGCTGTAATTGTAGAACCCCTTTCTTCATGAAAAGCGAAAAGACGTTCTAACCAGGGTTTTCTATCTGGTTCATCGCCCATATCAAACATTCTGGTTACATTATCATTAGCTGATATTTTTGGTGCATTAGAGGATGGAGTCCACGGTGACATTCCGTCATCCTCATGCATAGATGGTGAGGGTGATGGAGCAGCTAGACTAGCCGGAGTAGGAGGGTCTCCAGTGGCCGTGGCAGATTTCCTGCATTTGTCCGGCAGTGAATCTTGACTGTTGCTATTCTCTGCAGGACTCGGCTCTCCGGGTTTTACACTCATACCTGTACTACCCTCACTACTTGCGTCCGTTTCCGCAGTTAAAGTTGGGGGTGGTGGTCCCTGATGCTGTTGAGGGGGTGGCTGCTGCTGTTGCGGCTGTTGTTGTTGTGGTGGTGGCGGTGGTTGCTGCTGCTGTTGTTGCTGCTGTTGTTGTTGTTGTTGTGGAGGCCACTGCTGAGGAGGAGCCTGTTGAGGTTCTGCCATTGGCCATTGTCCACCAGCACCCCCATACCGTGGTTTCATGTATTGATTCTGCATAGGGCGCTGTTGTTGCGGATATCCATACGTGGGCTGTTGTTGCTGTTGAGGGTATCCGTTGTTAGGCATCCTCATATACTGCATTCGATGAAAATAGGGGTTATTGTATTGCCCAATGGAGGGTTTATATGCTGCCGGAGTTGGTGGAGGCATCATTTGTTGACCTGATTAAAACGAAAGCACAAATTTATCTTGAGAAACATCAATACAGCAAAAAATAATTTGATAGCGCATAAGAAAACGTAAAGCAGTAAAATCGGCTTCTATTGTCGGAAAAAGACTGAGTGTCACTGACCCAATTACCGACATTTCATAGAGGTCGTTCGAGCGAGAGCGCAACAACTTCAATGAGGCTTTTTCACGGCAAAGCGGATCAAGTTACCGCCCAGTTATAATGAGATCTACACGGCAAACAACAGCTGACATACTCGGTCGTACTTTTACTTTCGATTTCGAACCAATATAATCAAATTTCTAATAATCTCATTAATTCCCAAAAATAGACAGCAGAACAAGTAACGCCATCAAGCGGTTATATGTCGTATGAGATGTATTGAAAATGAAGAAATGTCGAAACTGCTTACCCGTTTGAGGATGGAGTTGTTGTTGCTGAGGCATTGGACTATTGCTTGCAGCTGGGGTATTAGAACGAGAGGATCCACCACTTGGGGATTGAGTTGGTCTCGAACCATTCTTCTCTTCCTCTTCCTCACCGTTTTGAGTTCTTTCCTAAATTAAAAATTAATTTTTAATTAAAGAAAATAAAATACTTTCGAGTATTTCTTTCTAGCAATTGTACATGTTGGAATAGAAAAGAAACCAACTGCCCGCGTATTATATAAGCGATGAATAATGCGCGGCGCGTGAGTAATTCAATAAAGGTCTCTTGCGAAAAATTCATTAGAGAATCACTAAGGCTTGCGCACACGGTCTACTTTTCGGAGAAGGAACTACTAGAAGAAGTTGGACGACAGGTGAACAGACGATACGCATCTAGACTCTTTGAAAGCGGACACTAGCAGCTGTATTTCTGCTAACGCTTTCGCTCCCGCGCGCCTTCATATCCGTTTGCATTAGATTAATACATACAATATACATATTCTTTCTACATTTCATACACGTTATTTAAAATATCAATAGAGTGGCTTGCGCAATAAAGGTTTATCATCAACAAAATTCGCCGGTTATATCATAAAAGAATGATTGAGAAAAGGACTTGGCAACTTGCCCAGCTCCTGTCGTCCTTCTCAAAAGCGTTAATTTCACTGGTGGACAAGACTGTAAAAACCCTCAATGTATCATCCTCAGTTTTTGGGAGAAGGATTGGTACCGGGAGGTCTACGAAACGCATCGATTCGCCGTTAAAAAAGGAGGAAAATCAATTTGCATAAAAGTAGTACCGGCACTGGCACAAAGAGAATTCGGATCGTCGTTGTCGTTTTTTTCCCCAACGATTCTCTGCTTATACAAACTCGTCTATCGAGCACATACCATTAGAGTCTAACATTAAAATAGATTCGGGTATAATCTACATCAAAAGGGAGCATTTTAAATAATATTTTCGGAATGAAATTTTGCAAACAGCCGGTTTGAAATCATTGTTATTGTTTTTTTTAAACTATTATCTTATTTCTCGTCCCGTTCACTATTTTCCCAATATGGAACAGCGGTAAAATATAAAAAATAGTAATAGAATACGACAAAGGCACAATATTAAGTTGCATATAAAGCTAGATGTCGCTGTTCTACTAAAAAGTTTCCGTTTAACAGAAAATGCATTAAGAAGGAAAAAGAACATACTTTTACGCCATCTGCCGCTACTGTGCCATTAGCATAAGGAGTTTCATTAGTTGCAGGTTGAGGATGGGCATTGGTTGACTTGTCGTCATTGCAGTTTTGATTCGTAGGCATACCATAAACAGGTTGCTGCTGAGGTGGCATCTGAAAAAAAAGTTTCAGCATTCACATACAAAAACGATTTCTTTTTCTCTTGAAAAAACCTGCTGTTGGTAAGCCTGGCCGTTAGGCTGTATGTGGTGACCATATCCAGCATACTGCGGAGGATAAGGAGATTGCTGAGCGTAATTCATGTTAGGTCGTCCGTCGTGTTGCGGCTGAAAGAGAGGAAGTTGCGGTCAGAAAAATTAACATAGCGAAACTAGAGTACTACGGCTTCGGGAGCGTGGAATTCTCGGTAAGCCTACAATCTCTTAAATAAATACACCAACTGGCGTCGTGTTCGCGCCGCGAAAAAAGGTGATTGAGTGCAATTCCCGGGCTAATCTGCATACGCTCAACAGCATCCATCCAATCATAGACTGTTGCCAACGACGCTCGAAATTTTTTTCCTACTATACACGTGTCATTGTTGTTTTCATTCATACGACGACGGAAGGGGGAGGGAAAAAATGATAAATAATAAGGACGAAAGACGACGTCGAACAACAACGTCACCTGGTAATGGAACGGTGGTGGACCACCACCCCTCCAATCGTCGTAACGAACAGCGTTATTCGTCAATAACTGATTCAGCGTCGGTGTCTGCTGAGGAGGCCTATAAACGTGCCTATAATCGTAATTATCCCACTGATATCCGGCGCCCTGATAAGGCTGGGTAGGGGGAACGGAATCCTTCGTTTTAGTATTCCTTCCATCTTGATCGATGTTATTACTATCTACGTCTGTACTCATAATTTTTTCCTTAAATCCTTACCGCTTCAATTCAGAGTCTTTGGAAAGGACGAAGAGAGCATGATAAAGGCACCACCCAGAAAATAGTCCACACACAACAGATTTTTCACATTCTTCGATTATTTCGAATAGGAGATAGTAGCGCCAAAGTCGCACGTGTTTCGACGATCGCCCAGCCAGCGGAGTCGGGTAAAACTTGTACAGAATGGCTGTGCCGCTCTTATCATAAACTGGCGCTGCAAATCAATACAAGGCAACGTCGTGCTAATGTATGGGACTACTTTTATCGCGGAATAAGACGTTCAAAAGTAATGTATTTTTATTTTCAATTCTATTCAATATTTTGCATAACCTACCATATTTAACAAAAAGCTCACAGTTAATTTTATAAGTAATAATTTTTCAAACTTACGGAGATTTACCAATCTGGGTTTCGGACTATTTTTAACACCGCCGCTTCTTGCTCAACGCGTAAGAATAAAAATTTTCATCGGTTGTGCGACTGAGGCAGAGAACGCAAAGCTTTTGAAAAAAGAATTCGGGAGGCTGAATGTATCAGCTAATTGGAATATAGGCCTATAAGGCGCGAATATTTGTGGCGCGCTGTAGAAATTTTCAAAATTTTAGACTAGAATATGTTTCATGTTCTTTAAACATAAAAAACGACGTTTCAACGAAAGTCACTAAATAATAGATTATTTAATAAAAAGCAACCACTGCTAGCACGCCAGGTGCGGGTGTCAGCCTATGTACAGGCAGCGGCGGTATAGCTGTGACGTCAGAGAGCGCAATCTATACAATTGAGAACGGCGTGCTGTTTATCATTTAGCGCACACACTAGTCTTTCGAACGCCACAACTGCCATCTCGTCGAATCGAAAGTAACCGGTGCCTTTTCGTTTTCATGACCACCATGTTCTACCCTTCCCACATTACTTTTTCTGCGTATACGGCTGTTTCCGTTATAAACCTTACTCCCTCTTTAGCCAACTCGGCAATTGCTCTATTTCAGATGTAAACTGCTCTATTCAGTTGCCCTTTTTTATGAAAATTTAAGTTACTGCCATGCTAAATCTAAGTCTTTAAGAACAGCGTTGTTTGTTCATGTTTGAAAAGGTTGGATTTATTTGCAGGTGAGTGTGTTTGAGAACAGACGCCGATAAATTACTACTAGCGACATCTGGCGAATATGTTTAAATTGCGGCGCCAAATGTATGGGTTTTTCCAAATGTAACAGAGGGCGCGTAAATATTTTTGTTGAAGACTTAGAAAAAGTTTTATCAAAATTAATTTTCTCTAAACTGTAAATGATTTTATTAAATAGCCAAAAATATATATGCATACATTAATAGTAAAAATAATTATGAAAAAAGTCAGTAGGGTTTCACAGAAGTTAGTGCTTCTCGAATCAAGTCGATATTAAAAGGTGACGAAAGACCGCTTGCAGTTTTTTGTGCGATATTTTGTTCAATATAAGAGATAGCTTTGAGAACACTCTCGTAGTCACCAACAATTTTAAATTCAGGAGTTCCAAGAATACTCGGTGAGTCTACTTCAACATTTGCAATTCTCTTGATGGTTTGAATTGTACTTCCGCCTTTTCCTATAGTTAAACCAATATGTCTGTATCTAACAGGATGTCGATATTCAATCATAGGTTTGTTAGAACGCTTATGAATTGTTTGTTGACTCTGTATACGGTCTACCTCTTTCTCAATTTCCGAGACGGCACATTGTACATTTTCCGGTGAGCCTTGAACACAGAATACTGATTCTTCGTGCCTTTTCGGCGTTGTAATCTTGGTATTTGTTTCAGAAATAATTTTCATTATCTTACAGCCTTTAGTACCAACAATCTGAGATACATATTCACTATTTGGAACTTGAACCTTTTCCATAACGTCTTCTGTTGAAAAATTTCTCATTGCCAGACATTTGCTGAAAAGAATTCTGTAATGTTCGAGATCTGTCATCTTCTATTCGTCTGAAGGAACTTTTCGCTATTAATCAGCTTAATGATTTTTATACGCGAATAGGCGGGGCAATTGGAGATGGCTAACTCTCATTGGATAATCAAGAAGCTTGTAGTAAATTTATTATTTATATACTTAAAATTATCATTATTTATTTTTAAAGATATAATAGTAATAAAACTATTATAAAATTAATTAATAACCATTTTTAATATATCTTTTATCAGTAATAATAAAATAATAAAATAATTAATAGAAATAATTGAAATTTCTATAAAACCTACTTAAAAATGATCTTTTCTTTTTTTTTGTCGTTTCGTATGGTTTGAAGAACTAACTGAAATTATAATAAAGTAATGGCATATGGGCAATATCTATCGGCACGTTAGCACACGCTACCGATACTTACCTATCGTGTCCCACAAATTATTGCGTAATGAACAAGCTTTTTATCAAGATCATTATATAAACTAATCCGTTTATCGCATGCTGACACGATAGACAAGTAGTCGACTCTATAGCTACTCGTTTTTCGCATCCTGTTATCTTAGATAACTTCATTTAGAAACAATTACTACTACAAATTATAACGGACTGTATTAGGTAAATTAATTAAATTTTTTAAACTTTAGAGACGATGTGTATCGTAACAGTTTTTCAAGTGTACATCATCTCTGCCATATCAGACATCTTTTTAGGTATATAAACATAATCATCAAAATATCCAGCTAAGTCTTCCACAGTTAATTCATCTTCTTTTCTGGCCTGAGCAGAACAAGAACAAGGCTTAACATTTCTTTCTTCCAGAGATTGGCTGCTAAGCATCCTCTTCATTCCTCGACTTTCTGCTTCATTTTGGTCTTGGTTTTCCTCTTCCTGTACAGAACTTTTAGCACCGATTTCTGTCGACTTTCGCCTAGGTTGGAATTTCGGAAAGTGGATAAGGCGTTTTCGTTCCCTAAAGTTTATATACTTAAGTTTAGGTTCTTGAATAAGCAATTTGCTTTTGGGAGACGCAGAGAAAACAGGATGAACTTTATGATTATTACAATTATGACAGTTGCATCTTTCGCTTGACAAATGTATTCTTCGAAGATGAGATTGTATATGACATGGATCAGTTTTGTGTCGTCGACGAGGTTTCCGATCTTTTTTCTTTTCATTACTTGTAATATATTTCGAGCTTTTACTCGATGAAGCGCTATTTGATGCTTTCCCAATCGAACCTCTATAGACATATAAGAAAAGGGGGAAAATTAATTTACGGGAATTGTAAGAGAAAAGTCAAGGAATCTAAAATCTTACAAGGAAGGAATTACGTCTAATTTCTTGAAGGCATTTTCCAATTCATCTTCACTCTTATGACTATCAACATGTTCAACACGTTCAACCAAATCTGATGATTCGTCTCCATCCCCCATTTTGCTACAGAAAATAGATATTTAAGACAGAGCTCAATTGTTTATTATAATAAAATTAACGAAATTAGCAGAGATATCAAAGGCGTTCGTTAAACTCACTGAAAAGTCTTTGTATAATCAAAATTTTAACAATGTTAAAATAGTCATTTTGGCGAGAAACGAAAACATTTACTTCGCCATTTTGTATTTGTGTTTGACGTCATCAGTTTTTGCTAAGTCGCCCCATCTATCGGGTATCGGTCTATATTTTCGTAAAAGACAGTATATTTCAATTAATATTTGCGTATTTTCGCTTGAATTTTTTAATAATTATTTCGTAATAAACAAACATTTAATTTAGCAATTGAAACAAGTCAGCTAATTTAATAGCTCTGTTCTTGAACAATTCGAACAGCTTCTCTGACAGCATCCTCAATATTTTGAAAATGGGGACATTCTTGGGTAATTTCAAATAAGTAAGTGCGAGCCCTGTTGTAATCTTTGATTGCATTCTCAGTTAACTAGAAAAAATAATGAGAATATAAGAATAATAAGTATTAACAGCTATGTTTTCGTAATTACCTCCTCTCCAGAAATTTTTTTCGTGTTAATACTTAAGATACAAAAAATTACTTTTCGACCCAATCCGGAGTAGTAAGCCGCCTACAAATAATATTAAGATATGAAATTTACATTTCCATTTTAAAATGCTACTTTAGAATTAACATACCTCAAGCATAGAAGTAATTCCTCGTGTCTGGGATGTTATTACATAAAGAAGTGCTTTACAATGGTCCTTGACTGACGCTTCGCGAGCGATGTATCTGGTGGTCCATTCTTGTTTCTTAGGATTATAGTAGGTGAGACCTGCTTTGTCTAATATAGGTATTGCTATTTCCTCTCTCCATAATGAATCTGCGCAAGTCCCTCCTAAGAAAATATCATAATCTTGAACTGATTTTGTTCGTATCAACTCTGGACAACTTTGAGAACGACCAATTAACCAATCGTAAATAACTATGGGAAAACGAACAATTCCTCTAAGGATTGATGCAACGCTCAACTGTCGTTCGTTTTTAAATTCTGTAACTAAACAGTAAAACTCTTCTAGATTGAACTTTTTATCTGGGCCAGAAGAATGCCAGACCCATTTCGGCAAATCAGCGGATGTTAAATATTTAAAAGCTTCGTTTATTTCATCTCTATTTAAATAATCAGCACCATGCTTGTCGAATGCTTCCTTTATTTGCCTGAAAAATCATTCACCTAATTAAGAAAGAAAAATAAACTCAGGAATTTACAACCGGAATTTATCGGATATCCTAACGTGCGGATGCTTAACTGGGATGGCACCATCTTTCAAAGTGAGCTCCTCAAGGGGAATGTCCTCGTGTAAAACGCGACGAAGGCACTCAAGCGCAACATCTATATCACTAAAAACTGGAATACCTCGTCTTTCTACTAAATGAGTTAGGTAGGCATGACTTCGACATAAATCTTCATATTCTCTATTTAATTGTTAAATATAGCTTTCTCGAGAAATATCATAAGATAACCTACATTTCAGAAAGCTTTTCGCCTGCGACTTCTTTATGTGGTCCATCGAAGCGTTTGATTATAAGAATTAAAGGTTTCCCTTTAGCTGCCAGATTGGCAGACTCTACCATGGAGGCTGTTGATCTAGTAACGTTATCAATCACAAAAAATAGAACTTCTGCACGGTCCTTAGCCTCAGTTTCTTGTTGTACTAACTCCTCGCTCCAATCATCTCTTTGCTATATACAATTTAACAAAACTTATTTTACTATCTTGAATATTTACGATTGGTTATAAAACCTATTAAGTATCCAGAAATAGTTCAGAGGACAATATTTTGGAAATGAATGAAAAATGTATGTATAAGATACTTTCAATAAAAACTAATGTAGCAAAAAAGACTGAACTCACTGGGTTATAAAAAGTCAGGTTATGTTTCATTAAAAAAGGGATAACAGTATCTCCTCTCCACGTTGTAGGATTACAAGATCCGCCTAAAAAAACTGAGAAAAAATTGAAAATAATATATATATTATCCAAGGAATGTTTGAATGCTGTCACGATATAAATTAAGGTTATATGCAAATAAGATATTTCAATTGAACTGAGGTGAGAAGGAAACGACATACTGTTAGCTTTTAAAGAGACCTAAAATTTCCTTAATATATGAAAATACTTTAAAATCATTACAAATTTCAGAGTAGAGGGAGTTGCTTTTTAGTTTAGTTAGACTAAGAACACATCAAAAATTCCATGTAATTTAATTCCATCTGAGAATTTTCATTCTTTTGTTTAGAACGGCTAAGGGAAAGTCTCAACACATACCTTGAAAAGAAGATAAAGCTGAAACGTTGATTAGAGTAAGCATCAATCTACTCGTTTTCTTTTTTTTTAGAATAATGATTCTGACCAGTTGTTATTCGAAACTTACTGAAATCTCCACATTGTCTACATTTTGGTGGAGTCGCGTTGGGAGATTTTCTGTCCGCGGAACTAATGATGTACCATAAGGTATATGACAACATAATATAAAACAAATTAAACTGCTCTACCATTTTCTATATTCATCTTCTAAAACGCTAACAATATAGCAAAATTCACCGAATGATATCTTTTTTTCCAATCGCCCTGATATTTGACACGCGTCGTGAACGTATTCAACAACTAAATTAATATTTGATTGTTAATAGTTTATGATTTTACAATATCAGCGATATACCTTGCGATTCTGCAGGATAAATATCTAAAATATGTAAACATTTTCTCAATTCATTGCTTGTCAGCCAATTGTTAGAGTTATTGCCTTCGAATATTTCTCTCAATTTTCTGAAAGTAAAAATTAATCATGCTTAAACACGAAAATGACTCAAAAGGAACATTTTTCTATATAAGTTTTTCGATTGTTCAAATTTTACTAAGCCTATTCCGAGTGATAATGAGGTAGATTTACAAAAATCACAATAAAAAACTAATCGCTCACTTGGTTTTTTCTCCAAAAACTGGCTTTTGATCGGGAGAAAACATCGATGACTACCACTTTAGCTGTTAACAAGCAGCCTTTATCATTAAGGTCTGAAATCTCGTTAATAAATTTGGACAGAATTTCGGGTAGCACAAAATGACGTATGTTTTATTTTTAGCAACTTACAAAATCGTGCAGATGGCACTGGTGATAACCCAAAAATCTCTGACGTCATCACAACATTGGACGTCAGCACTCTTAACTGTAATAACCAATATTTTTCCTAATTAAGTGGCACAAATAATGGATTCGATGGAATTTTTGAATGTACAATTTGCTATACCAATAGTAGGTGTCGTTTTATGCGTATTTTTGGTTTTTGCTTTTGGATTTAGATCTGTTGGACAGCCTAGCTTTGAAGCAATAGGTGAAGTTGAAATAAAAAGAAGGAAGGGAAGAGAGGTCAAAAAAAATTCAAAGACCAAAGTTACTAATAGCACTACGATCATTGAAAAGTCTAAAAATGAACCTGAAAAGAAATCGACTGTTAAAAAGCGTTCTACAGAAAATAAACCTGTTAAACAGCTGTCGGTTAAGAAAAACGTTAATGAGAAGCCCCACAAACCAGTCGTAGAAGAAGAAATGACAATGAAGGACGGTGAATGGCAAACTTGTTTGTCTAAAAGAAGAAGCAGAAAACTGCGTGAAGAAAGTATAAGTAATGATTCAGATAAAGAAACACAAAAAAGTTCTACAAAGAAAGGAAAGTCAGCGGAAAATATGAATAGGAAAAAGGAAGAAAGGCCACAAAACTCCAAGCAAAAGAGTAAACCACTGAAGGTTAGTACATATATAATTATATAGTAATAATATCTATTTTATGAGATTACAGAATATATAACTTTTCGTATAGGAATCAGTTGAAAACTTGAATGCAACAAAATCATCCAACGTAAAGCCTACAGTTAGAAAGGAGGCTCTTAAAGAGGTTGAATCTAATCAGCCAACTAAGAAAGTTGAAGAAAAGTTGATAATAAATACTTCTGAAACAAGTAAGCATGACGATGGAATAAAAAGATTTGACACTAAATATTTTTTATTGCAGGTCAGGGGAAAAACATTGCAACCGAAAATTCACATTCCAAGGAAACTAACGGTAAATAAATAGAAATTTAAATGAAAAAAGACCAATAGCATATATTCTTTTTTTATTAGACTGGCAGGAAGCCCCACGAAAATCGAAGAAAAAGACCAGAAGAGAGCAGTGATACGCCACTAGAAAATTTACCAAACGGCAGTTTTACTTTTGAACTGTGATTTGTTTTCGATTTATGTAATTTTCATTATGAATGTTGTTGTCACTAAGTGACAAACGCCATACCTACTGCAGAATGGTGGTGCAACTAGACGCATTCCAATATATATCGCCATTCTATTTAGGCACAATATCACTGTTAGTTCATTTGTTGTCTTTTAAACTTAAGTTAACATATTAAGGACTAGTCTTTCTACATGTGGTTGGTGGTTATGTTTAAATTCATAATGTAAACTGCGTCATTAATTTTTGAAAATATATATGGCTAAGAAGTCTTCTATATTCAGTGTGATAAATTTAATAATACTACCTCTATCTTTGGTTCTCTTGATTATAGGATATTCTTTACCTAGATGGGCACGGGCAGAATACAAACTGGGTGATAAGGCTCCTTTTGATAGAAATTTTGACATAAATAAACCGAGCGAAGCCTTAGTTAAATTTAGTCTGTGGCAAGCTTGTTTCAAATCGAAATGTCTAAGAACTGAAACACTGTTAACAGAAGAATATTTATGCGTTAGTTTTAACTCAAACGAGGGTGGGTCTATCATTTTAGCTCAAGTTTGTGGAATACTCAGTATCTGCATTTGCTGTTGTCTTGTTTTATCACTGATTTTTGCAACTTTTTCGACTAAATTATCAAAAACCGAATCAACAGTTATAGTTTTTGGATTTTGCTTAACATCTTCAGTCTTGTCGTTAATACCGCCTATATTATATTTATCTAAAGCCATTCCCATAATCACTAAGTATCCTCACCTTAAAAACGTTTTTTACGCTTATAAGTTATGTAAGGTTTATAAAGTTAAGGTAGGCTATGCATCTTATATTATTGTTACAGCAGCATGTTTACAACTATTTGGGGCCTTGTTTTCTTACTTCGCCTTTGGATCTATTACAGACTTTCGTGAAACATCAATCAAATCTGCAGATGAGTCCGAGATTTGACCGAAAAGTTGTTAGGCATATCAACTTTTAAGATAAAGCCACGTGGCGTTTTGAAACATGGGAAATAATTAACATACTTTTGAAAGTTAAAATAGCATATCAGTTTATGAGATAACGTGACAATTAATATTATCTAACAAAATACAATATATCATCAGTTGTCAAGGAAGTTCAATATTGCTAAAATTATTGAACATCTTATTGTCATTTCTACATAACTATCAATATAGAAAAACAGTTTTCAAAGAATTACTGTATAACTTTTGATGTTAAAATTTATAAGAGCAATCGGTTTTAAATTACACGCGCTATTTTTGGTTAATCACGTGACATCGTAAAGCGTACCGCTGGTCACGTGACCATTCGTCGCCATGATAGAAGCAGCATGATGCTTAGCCTGTAATCTTTATATTTCGATAAAGCTCTTGTAAATAGAGAGCTATAATCAATTGACTATTTTTACAAAATCTTTGAATAGAATAGTAGATCATATTAAATATGTCTACGACCATTAATATTCAAAAATCAGATGGTACTGAAGTCCAAGCCCTAGTTCGGCTAGACGATGCCATTCGTTGGACCGAGGAAGAAAAAGCTGAAGAGAGTTTGACGATAAGACTTGGAAAATTACCTTCTAGAGTATATGATTGTGCCCCATCAACCGAAGCTACCTTGGTTTTGGCTGAAAATTGGTCTTGCTGGAAGGATTCAAGATCAGGAGAGAGATATTATTGTTCGGACTGCGATTATAGTAGCTCACAAAGGGCGTATATCAGACAACATGTCGACGTCACTCATTGCGACTTCAGACCATTCAAATGTCCTCTATGTGAATATGCTGGGAAGAGAAGTCATGCTCTGAGAGAACACATGTTACTTCACTCAAGAATCAGACCCTACAAGTGTGATGTGTGCCCAGCATCGTTCAGGAAGAAAAACCACTTGACTACTCATAGCAAAACGCACATTAGGAAATCATCTTCATCTACTTGTCCATTTTGTAAGCTCCAAGTATCAAAGCTAACTCCATTGACAAAACATATTCGAACTGTCCATAGCGATGACGCCATCGTTTGTGACTACTGCGAATATTTTACAATTAATATGGAAGAAATTGATGAGCATGTGTCTTCCCATGGAAACATTGCGACTTACAAGTGCGCACATTGTAATTTTTCTTGCAAGTTGAAGCAATTAATAGAATCACATGTCAAGCAAAAGCATCATGTGGAACAAAACAAAGAAGATGAAAAGGAAGAACTGATATTGAAATGTTCTGTTTGCGGATTTTTAACACCCTCTCGCTCTGAATTAAAAGAGCACATGTCAGAACATATAGAATCCCAGGGTTTTGTGCATGATGAAGGCTTGTATAGATGCACAATTTGCTCATATACTTGCGAGATGCAGAGAACAATAAAGGCTCATATCTGGAAACATTCAGGTCACAGGGATATAAGTTATCCCTGCTTTAATACTGGTGAGGAAAATGCTGCAGTGAAAATGGAAGCTAGTCCAAAGAGGATTGAAACAAATGATGGAGGTGATTTGGTAGTTGGTTGTCAAGTAGACGTATTTTCCTCTGAAGAAAAAGATGTAGTTGTTGGGCACAATTACACATCATCCCGAAAACGAAAAAGAAATGAATCGGAAGATGAAAGGATGGCTATAGCGAAATTTTTTGTGGAGAAATTGAACGATTTAGCTGTAACAGTAGTTCCAGAGAAAAAAAGTAACACGGATGAGAGCTGTTGTAGCTCCCCTCGCTCACACTCTCCAGGAATATCAAGTAGCCTCCTCGAGGTGGCTGAAACTTGTCTCAAAAGGGAAAATGGTAAGAGCTCAGAAATTAAATGTTCTTTATGTGCGCATAGAGCAGAAACTACCGCCGATCTAGAAAAGCATGCATTGGAACAACACTGTACATTGAGAACGTTCAAGTGTAAATCATGTTCAGCATCTTTTTATTACAAGAATCAGCTAAGAATTCACATGTCTGTTCACGAAAATGGCGAAGTGGCTGAATATGGATCATCCAAATGTTCTACTTGTAATCGGATTTTCGAAACAGTAAATGAACTGGAAGAACATGTTAAGACAGATCATAATGCCAAAGACGGAACTCTTCAATGCTCACAATGTGACTTTGTTGCCATTTCGAGTAGAGCTTTAAAATCTCACCAAAAGCGTCATAAATGGGATGCTCGCTATGTAGCACACCCATTAGAGCAATACAAGTGCGCTTTATGCGGTTATGTTTGTCATCATTTACCATCGTTAAAATCGCACATGTGGCGACATTCAGCTCATACCAACTATTCGTACGCCGCAACTAACGATGCAATCAATGCAGCTTTAGATGGACGGTCCCATCCTCACACAGCTACTTTAGTAACTTTTCGTTGTTGTCAGTGCGGCTATGAAACTGATGAGCGACAAGAATTAACCGAGCATATGATTACTCATCAGGATATCATTGAAAAAACTCTTATGATTAATAAGGCAGCTCTTGGTCAAGCAGCTGTTTAATATTTTGTGAATGGTGCACACTTCTTATTGTCTCAAAATTTGTATACAAAGATTTGCTTCGCAGTAGCGTTTGTTAGATAGATTTTTTGTTGCGGTTTCAAATAAATAGTTTTCGCCCTTGTGCAGGCGTTTTAAAGTTCATTTTTTTCTCATTGTCTTTATCAGCATAATAGTCTAATAGTTCTCTTAAACTAATTTTCAATTCCTCCGTACCTATTCGCTCTTTGGCTGATATATTGTAAATTTTATCAAACCTAAACGATCGCGAGGGAACATATTCCTCAGGAACTTTGTCAAAATAACTCTCAACGCTTAAAGCCTGTTTTGCAATTAAATCCGCTTGATCAGAGGCATTAGCTAAATCGATTTTGTTAATGGCGAGAACTGCTGGCTTCTCCAAAAGGCTAGGATTAAACAATTCTAATTCTTTAATTAAGAAGATGATATTTTCTATTGCTGATCGACAAGGATGAGCTGCTGATAGTTGAAAACCATAGACATCAACGAGAAATAAAAGTAACTTTGTTCTTTCAACATGTTTTAGGAACTTGTGGCCCATTCCTACATTAAGATGGGCTCCTTCAACTAATCCTGGCAGGTCTGCAATGCTGATTTTTCTTAAATCTGAATATTGCATTATTCCCAGTTGAGGCCGTAAAGTTGTAAAAGGATATGAAGCAATCCGGGGTCTAGCTCTTGAAATAGCTGACAGTATTGTAGACTTTCCTGCATTTGGGAAGCCAACTAGTCCTATATCTGCTATAAGTTTTAAATCCAGACTAACAGATCTGGCCTCCCCCTTCTGACCAAGAAAGTTGTTCTTCTCTTGCCCCCCTTCACCACCTTTTGAGACTAACACTCTTTCATTTCGCCTGTTGACTTCTCCTATAACAGAGTTATCATCCAATCTTACAGTTATCCCTATAGGAACAGGAATTTCAATACTTTTCCCCCGTCTCCCTAATAACTCCGTCTTCCTACAGGATTATGATAGTAATCTAATAAAACAATTAATACTATTTATTCAAATTACCTGCTTTTCTTCCCTCCTTCAGCTAGAAACCGTTTTGCTGGTGACAACTCGTCTAATTTTTTCAGAGTAGCAGTTTCACTTCCAACTACATAAACATTACCTCCTTTGCCTCCAACTCCTCCAAAGCTAGAAAGCCCATCACCACCTTTACCTCCTTTTACGTAAACACGCAATTTATCAATGAACTTGCTTCCCCCCTGATTGATATCATATTATCGCTCACTGCGGCATGTTTAAATTGAAATAGTTACCCCTTTTACACGAAGATTTTTATATTGTGCTAGAAAGTATCTTGTCATATAAACCATTGCATATAGTCTTGAAAAATAGTTTGTTACACTGAAAAGCTCCTGTAAACAGCAAGTTTAGAGCGGTACATTGAACCGGATATTCAACTGATGGTGGCGCGAAATTTCAAATTATTGCAAAAATTTTATTTGTAAGATGCTTTACTATTTCAGAATATTTTAATTATTTTCAGTTACATATTTAAAGATTAATGTAGAGCCGCTGGGTAAATCACTTATGTTGGATAATTCTACTTCTGCTGGATACTTCTTCTCACTATCAAACCCGTCGAAGACACATAACTTCTATTGAAGAAATAGTTAAGAATATAACTTCATTTTCTGAAGCCTTACCTTTGACGAACCAGACTTGTTGTTTTCATTTTCTAATTTAACTTCACTCGCAACATAATCTATCATTCGTCCTATTGTCCAATGCTGAAACATATATATTTTAAAACTATCTCTTTACATTTATATAGTTTGTACTTTTGTAAAATAAAAAGGCTTTGAAGAATGCTGTGAAGACTCTGGTAGAATTATATTTAAGAAGAATCGGTCTTCCTGAGGGATAGATTTGTTTCCGATAGCTGACATCTTAATTTTCATTAAAGCCACTTTGGCAGCTAGATTTCTCTGCTTAGCGCTTTTAAAATTTGTATTTTTAACTTGTGGCGGTTGTTTTTGAACTGAAAAAGATAAGTCTCTTTTTATGTTTGCGTAAAAGTATTGGTTTACTTTTCAACTCGGGAGTTCTTTTGCTGGTGCTTTCCTCCACAGCACATTTATGATCTAACGGGTTTCTGTGCCTAACATTATAGAAGGTTTTTAATTCAAATAATAATTTTTCATATGTATTTACTTGAAGCAAAAGCATCCATGGCATATTTCGCATTCAATTTCTGTTACCTCTTTTTTTTCACAACGTATGAAACTACAGGGAAATGTGCCCAATACTTGTTTATTCCGAGCTTCTTCTAAGTCATTACTTTTATAATTTGAACATAGGTGAATTTCTGGCTCTCTATGATCTTTACTGTAAAATAATACCGTTAAAAAATTTGAACTTGTTCAATTCTTAATAATTCTTTACCAGAAAATTTCCTTACAGAATTGGCATGGAAATGGAAGAAAATCTAAAAGAAAGGATTAATCAGGTAAAATTTAAGATAATTTAACTTATACCTAATCTTTTACAAGACGTTAATGAGCAGTGTTTCCCAATATTCATGTCTAAATTTCTTGTCGTCTGCTATAAATGTTATTATGTCCGCTGGTGTCGCCACCGACAAAATAGACTTCAGTAGGGTAAAACTCTAATATATTACTTCTACCCAATAAGGTAATTTTTGATGGGAAAATGTGAGAAGCTTGTAAAAAATTTAGAGCCATTTATGAAAATGCTTGCTCTTGAACTTTTGTTCGCAGAAGATTTATCAAAACAAAATAGTAAAAACTTTCGGAACGTTAAAAAGTTGTGTAGACTATTAGTTAAAACATAAGCAGGGGATAAATGATGTTGTTAAATGGAAACTTTAAAGAATATCCTGATCATCTCACATAAAAGCAAAAGTAATCAAACAGAGTACACAACTCAGATTACAGTAAAATAATGCATAATGTATTAAATGTATAGAATTTAGAATAAAGTTATGAATATAAAGAAAACTCTAATGGCAGCCTCAAAAATTAAAGATTTAGTTTGCTTATTTTTCGCACGGAGAATAGCCGAGAGAAAAGTCCATACGTAACAAAAGTTACCACTTAATGACAAAACTTCATTAGTTCAAACTTGTAGCATGATTGTCTGCAACATCTGCTTATTATATCATCTCTGATTTCTCGTTTATCAATAATGTGAAAGTCTGAAGAAAAATATTTTCATTAAAAAATATTTTCATTTTCAGAAAAGTTCAATAACTCTTTAATAATATAAAATAATATAACTATATAACTCACAACTTTTTATCAAAGGACGTTTTTCCTTCTGATAAGCAAAATGCTCTCTTTGAGCAATTAAACAAACTTCTTCTAAATGACTTGCCAGTTCATCTCCACACGATCTTATCTGCTGATATAACCTCGGAGAAATCGTCACCGATTGACTATGCATTAGGAGAACGGAGAGAATCACAAGTAAAATTTTGTTGTGATTCATGCCGAGGAGAAAAATCGTTTGTCGTTTTTTTTTTAAATGCTCAGTGCTACTTTAATTTAACACAGTTGATCTTGATTGAATTCCTCTGAGAAATCTTAGTTATTGATGTCCTGTTTTCTAATACAATAGACGTAAATTACTATTGTATGAGCTCGGTCATTATATTTTACAATTTTAACAATTTAGAAGTAACTTAGCAGTAAAAACAACATGTTAAACAATCTTGTTTTGATGTATTTATATAAAGAGAGAAAAATTAAGCCTAAAACTTTTTTGGCAATATGCATGCACATTTAAGAGGAGCCCAGTAAATTTTCTCTTAGCATGGCTTGCTCTGATTGGCTGAATCCAATAAATTCTAAATAATTATCAACTGAACCATATTCATCTGTAAGAAATTTAAAAAGTTCTTCCATAGTCGACTCTTTTGCCGTAGTAAAGCTTGGACACATGTGTAAATTTACAACAATTTCCTTATATAAACGATCTTTCATCGCTTGAAGACCTTCAGAGGATTTGGCATATTCTTGAAAAATTTCATTCTGTGGTTTGCGGACAATGTGCATGACTAAGGCGACAATAATTCCAGTTCTATCTTTCCCATGAGCACAATTTAACATTGCTGGAATATTTTCTTTCTCGGTTAGTAGTTTTAAAGCTGAACAGATACTTGCATGGCTGTAAGTTACCATATCTTTATACTGTCCAGCAATTCCAACTGGATTAAGAATGTTACGTGCAAATATTCTTACAAAATTTTTGTAACCAGTATTTCCAATTAAATCAATAAGCAAGTAGAAAAGAGACATAATCTGCAAGTACCAGGGAGCTCGACTGAACACTGCTACTATGTAATTCAAACGAAAAAAATTAACCAAAACATGTTTTCCTTTTCTTTCAGTATTTTCTGGTAAATATTTTTCAATAGGTTTCAATTCAGCTTTTTCGCCAACTTTAAGTTTTTTCCATGGTAATGGCAAGCTAATCTTGTTCACCGTAAATGTCTTGTTCAAATTTTTAGCTCCATTAGCTTTCTCATACTCTTTCGAGGATCGAAGGTCGATAATGCACTTTATGCCCAGTTCTTCAAATTTCTTTAATTCATCGTTCTCCAAAAAATCCGGTCTCGAAGATCTGTACAGAGTGGCTTGACAATGCTTTTCTGTTGAGCTCGTGTCAGGGGTTACTTTTACCACAACAGGTCGAAAATTCGGCATAGATTCGAATGTAGGTACAACCTCCATCTTGATATCGCGCAGTACTACTGATCGCCGATCACGTGACGAAAAGACAAACTCAATACATTGCAGAATTGTAAACATTATTTCTCATTCAATAAAATCTAATCGTTGGTTTTACATTCCACAGCTGTTTTACAGTGATGGGTGTTAAATTCGTCTTTCAGGAAGCCGATAAAAAGATTGTTGAACTAGTGACCTTTAGTCGTTCAATAATAATATGATAATCAAACAAGAAAATGTTCATATTTAATGCGAATCACTTATCTGAAAAAGCGCGAGATAAAGACAACTTAAAACAATTACTAGGACACTTAAAAAAAGAGTTTACTTAAGATGTATAAAATTTTTAAAAAATTCTTTAAATTTTAGGAAAATCAATAATTCAAGATTTCCAATTTTGAAAATATACATGTACATTTGAAATAGTCACATCAGATAAAAACAATCATTTTTTGAAAACTTGGAGATAACCCTTATATGTTATCGTTACAAATGCTATTAATTCCTATTCATATGAAATGTGTGCTCATATTAAATATTTTCATTAATGTTGTAACAAATTGACTTTTCCTAGAAAGTATGAAAAGTACTCAATTTCATTGTACATATTATATTGCTGATAAGCAATTTGACTCTATTTCGTATTTGCTTTATGCAAAAAGATTTTTGTACTAATAAAATAGGTATTAATTTTTAAAAAAATAGTAGAGTTTGCTAAGCCTTCTCTTTTAACTTTTGACTAATCCTGAGAAAGTATGCTGAAAATATTACTTAAAATTCTGTTTTTATGCCTTGTAAAATGTCATTGTAAAAGTCGGCATTTCTCTTTCAAAATCGATATTATTAATTGAGTACATAATGAATTTTTTATACTGTTTCACAGACCAGTACAATTGATTATATGATCTTTAGGTTCAGGATCATGATATTTAAAATAAATTAATATTTAAAAGTCAATATTCATTTGACAAAAACTCTTTACTATTTCATCTATTTGGCACAAAAATAATTGCTATCCTAACAAAATTCTTTCAAATGAAGGTAGCAATTAATTTTAAATTCAAAATTGCTTTTTGGATCAGCTGCCAACTGTTGCGATATCTGCCGATGACACGTGACCAAAATGGAATACGGTAGCAGACGAAATGCTTACCTTTTGGTGTACTTTGTCGGATTTTTGGTAAAAAACACACTTGTTACTAACAAGTTAAAGCAATATTTATACCTAGAGTGTATTAAATGACTTAAGTAGTAAAATTGAAACCGATTTCAGTTCTTTTGATATAAAATAACTCATAATCAATTCTCTGTCTGCAACAGGACCTACTGGGAGTTAGTATGGTCATTCCCCTAATAGGGAAGTATGCTAGAGATTTAGGTGCATCCCCAAGTGTTATTGGTCTGTTAGGTATGTTATTTGAATTTAAAGAAAATCACTTAAAATCTGTAATTTGTTGTAATTTTTTTTATAGGATCAATTTATGGAGGGATACAACTGTTTTCAAGTCCGATAGTAGTATGTGTCAATAAATATTATACAACTTCCTGTTCAGATTATTTTTATGATACATAGGGAAGATGGAGTGACATTTATGGTCGAAAAAATATACTAATATTCTGCTTATTATTAACTGCCGTCTCCTATTTTGGACTAGGCCTTGCTAATACTGTATTCATCCTCTTCTTAGCCCGAATTCCAACAGGTTCTATCATTATTTAATGCCTATGTTTTTTATATAAATTGCACTTTACAAATACAGGTATTTTTAAATTTAGTCAGGACACAGCGAAAACTTTTTTGACCGATATTGTGTCAAAAGAGGATCGAAATCGAGTTATAGGAAATTTCAATGCTGCAAGTAGTGTTGGATTTACAATAGGGCCTAGTGTTGGAGGATATTTAGCGACAATCTATGGATTTAAAATAGCTGCTTATACATCAGCAATTTGCTTTGTTTTTAATTTAGGTAAAATTTATCATAATGTTATGTTTCTTTAGGCTTCATGAAACACTCGCAAGCGATTTTAAAGGCCCGTATAGCCGATGATGATGTTCACTTAGTCGGCTATTTAGGTTCCCTTTCGAGTCTTGGCTTTTCTTTTGGACCCACAGTCGGAGGAATAATCTATCATTTGCACGGATTCACGGCTGCATCGTGGCTAGCCGCATCGGTATTTGTTATCAACACTGGTTTGTTGCTGAAGTTATAGCTGTTCAGAAAGTACTTTTCTTCGGTTACGGGTCGCTTGCTCTGTAGTATCTTTCCCCTCATAAAGTTTACTGTGTTCTGAAAAATAATCTTTTAATATATTATCAGCTTTGGTTTTCTTCTTGTTGCCAAATGACTCCAAGAGAAGAACAGAAGATTTAAAATCTCGTCAGACAATATCAACTTTGGAGGCTATAGGAAAAGTCGATTGGAATAGGATGTGGGATATATTTCTTGTTAAATTTCTTATGGGGTTAGGTGTTCTGGTATTTCGATCAAATTTTGCCTTATCTTTAGATGAGAAATTTGGAGCCACTCCCCAGCAGGTTGGGTATACTATGTCATACTCTGGGGCAATTGGAACTATCGCTGGTTTAAGCGTTGGATTTTTTACTAATTTATACAAAAATGATGAGAAACTTCTTATGCATATCGGATTTGTGCAAATTGCAAATTTTGTTGTTTTGACTTTTGCACCCAACATATACGTATTTACCTTATTGCTTACGCCATTGGGTATCGTAAATCAAGTTGCTCGTGTTTGTATGACGAGTATTACGATTGAGCGGAACAACAACCAAGATGTAGGAATACTATTAGGATTATCAGCAAGCGTCATGTCTTTCGGAAGGATGTGTGCCCCTGCGGTGAATGGATTTTTACTCGAAATTAGTAATAATGGACCAGGAATTGTTGCTGCAATTAGCGCCTTGATGGCAACTATTATCATGATTTCTAAAAGAAAAAGTCATAGACAGAAGGAAGATTAGTTCGACTGGATAATTTAAACCAAATATAACTGTTAGGTATTGCTAATTTGCTAAAACTGACTCCTGTTAAACTGTGATGTCCTGTTTCAAGTCATTAACAATAGATCGTAAAGGAAGTAAAATTTAATCTCTTTAAGTCTAATAAAAATACTTTTTCTACATTTAATTGTAAAAGAAAGCCTAAACTTATTGATCCATTTAGCGTTAATTGTTCAAATCATACTGATACTGAAATTGATAGTTAAATAAATTATTACATTTAAAGTTTATTGGCATAACAAAACAAGACCTAGAATAAAAAAATTATTAATTATCTTTTTTCGCTTTCTTTGATGAGGCTGTTTTCTTCTCCTTCTTTTTCAATCCGTCCATATTTGCTTTCAAAACGTTGGCATAAGCCTGAGGTTGAATGATTTGAGTAAGTATTTTCTTAATTTAGCAAATTAGTTCTTACATACCAGTTGAAACCTATTCATATCTTTAGGACTGACTATAGTGCTAATCTTTTTACTACCCAAAACAGCTCGAAACAGACACTTGTATTCATTCGGTTCCAGTTTTTCTTTAGGCTTTGATTTGCCGTCATCTGAAAATTAATAGTTAAAAACACAAATGAAAAAATAATGAAATTACATAAGAATTATAGAAACATGCGATGATATAATTATTTTACTGACATCTTTTCATTGTAATATTGACTGATCCAGATGATTTTGATTTCTGAAATATTCTTGTAAGCTCAGATAAAAACTGTAGGGGGGAGAGATATCAAGGCATAAATGAGTATATCCTAAAGAGAAAATATTTTAAAACTCACAGAATCATTCTCTAAAAGAACCATATTTTCTTACTGAGCGATAATTACAATATTTAGTCAATGTGGTAATGATGACGTTTTCTCGTATGAAAGCTCTTTTCGTAGATAATTGAAGGACGGGCGTATATATCTATTTATTTATTTTTAGACGAATAAACTATTTTCTTGAAAATCCGAAAATTTTTTAGAACTTGGTGTCGTCATTTAAATGTTTACAAATAAAAGTTTTCTTTTTTTTTGAGCCAATTAAATTTAACAGCTGGTCTTGGAAAAGTTTTTTAATTTTCACTGGTTTATTGAAACAATTCGTTTTATTCGTTTGCTCACTTTCCAAAAACGAATATTTAATGTTAACTTCAATGAAATTATGAAAACTAAACATTAAAGTTTCCACTTTCCGGCGTTTTAAAAACTTTTGTCATATATTTAAAACAATCATTTTTATTTTAATATTCAAATTGATTCATTTTATTTACGTATATAGGTAAGTGCACTCTATCTTTTCAAAATACTGATAAGAATCAGATAACTTGTTGTTTTCATTTAGCTCTGGAGGGTTAAAGAGTAAGCATGATTCGGAGCTATCTTAGAGCGTCCGAAGCCTTGCGAACAAATCTTTCTAATTCAACTGTTACAAATCCTCATCTAATAGACAAAACAGTATTTGATTATGTTATAGTCGGTGCTGGGTCTGCTGGCTGTGTTCTTGCTAATAGACTAAGTGAGGACGGAAAGAGGACGGTTTTGAGTATTGAAGCAGGACCCAAGGACAGCAGCTGGAAAATTCGTATGCCAGCAGCTTTGATGTACAATTTATGCGATGACACATACAACTGGTATTATCATACTATTCCACAGAAAAATATGAATAACAGAGTTTTTTATTGGCCCCGTGGAAGAGTTTGGGGTGGTTCATCTTCCTTAAATGCTATGGCTTATGTTAGAGGTCATAAAAACGACTATGATTCATGGAAAGGTGGATGGAATTATGAAGATGTGCTGCCTTACTTTAAAAAAGCTCAATGTCATGAATTAGCCAAGCCAAATGACTACTATAGAGGCTCTACTGGTCCATTACATGTTAGTTGTGGAAAGTTAAATAATCCTCTCTATGAGGCTTGGATACAGGCGGGAATTGATGCAGGCTTGCCTTATACAGATGACATGAATGGTGAGCAACAAGAGGGTGTTGGAAAAATGGATATGACAATTCGTAACGGGGAGAGATGGAGTGCAGCAGATGCTTATTTGAAGCCTGCTCTAAAGAGGTGAGTATTTGACTTGAATTATTCTAAACGAATCTAACAACTTTAATACTCTATCAGGAAGAATGTGTTTGCTGTAACGAATTGTCTAGTAAATAGAGTGCTGTTTGAAGGAAAAAGAGCTGTTGGCGTTGAATTTCTTGTTGATAGAAAACATAAGGTATCCGTAAGAGCTAGAAAAGAGATTATCTTGAGCGGAGGAGCAATTAACTCTCCGCAATTACTTTTGCTATCTGGCATCGGGCCGACTGAACATCTGAAAGAGCATGGTATTGAAGTGAAGCAGGATTTACCAGGGGTTGGTCAGAATCTTCAAGACCACTTAGAAATGTATGTTCAGTACAGCTGCAAGGAAAACATCACACTGTATTCCTACCAATGGAAATTTCCCCATGTTATGATCAGAGCAGGTGCAGAATGGTTTCTAACAAAATCAGGTCCATGCGCTAGTTCTCATTTAGAAGTGGGAGGTTTTGCCAAAACGGATGATTCGGTTTCACATCCCAACGTACAATGGCACTTTCTACCATCGACTGTTGTGGATCATGGAAGAAAAATGGGAGACAGACACGCATTTCAAGCTCATGCTGGAACTATGAGACCACTTTCTCGAGGTTCTCTCAAATTGAGATCGAAAAATCCGTTCGATCATCCTATCATAGATGCGAACTATCTAAAGGAAGAATTTGATTTAGTAGAATTGCGCGAGGCTCTAAAATATACTAGGAGAATATTCCAACAAAAAAGTTTTGATTCATTCAGAGGTGAAGAATTACTCCCAGGGAAGCACATTGATTCAGACAAGAAAATTGATGATTTCATCAGAAACAAAGCAGATACAGCTTATCATCCATGCTCAACATGTAAAATGGGAGATGATAGCTCAAGTGTTGTTGATTTTAATTGCAAAGTTCACGGGATAGAAGGACTAAGAGTAGTTGATTCTTCAATTTTTCCATCTATGATTAGTGGTAACCTTAACGCACCAACAATAATGTTGGCAGAAAAAGCGTCTGATCATATCTTGGGAAAACTTAATTATATCTAAATCATTTTAATTGTGACGACTTTTTAATTTAACGATTTTATACTTTTCATTCTGAATAAGACTTTATTAACTGTCTTTAATAATCAAATAATTTAAAATCATAATTTTTTTATATCAACTAAAAGTAATAAATAGTTTTGACTTAAAAAAGTAAAAAAAATTTAAAAGAAGTCTTGCGTTTTCTTATATAATAAGAACGATTACATAGACCTAATTTGCTTTTGATTCGCTAGCAGTTTCAAAAAAATTTCGTAAAAACCCATTTTTTGTTGGAGTAGATACGATTACTGCGTCTGAAACATCCATTTCTGATGCGCGATTGCTCATAGTCATATATCCCTGATCAGTTGTTGACTCACCCAAAGTATTTTCGCTTTGTAAAGTACTGTTTATAGCAGGTTTTTCTTTTTCTTTCTGCTCAAAAGGAATGTCTTTTTCACTCATTTCGTCTTCGTCCTCATCCTCATCATCATCAAGACAGAAGCTCAATTGACCTGTGAATGGGGCAGTAGTGCCAGAGTTTTGTCTTATTCGATAAGCTCGCTTAGTTCCATACAAGTCTGGGCTGTTTGCTAGAATAGGGGATATGTTGAGACGAAAGGCTGATGAAGCAGAGCGATGTGATGATCTTGTTTGTGGAGTAATGGGAGAAAGCTTTGGTGAAAATTTGTTTAGTCCACAAGGTGACTCGATGTATTTTCCTGCTGGAAACTTTGGAGTTATATGAGGTGATTCTTCAGTAGCATACACTCTTCGTACAAGACGATATTCATTAGGAGTCATACCAGAGGGTCCTTCATCGCCTTCTATAAGTTTCCTGTAATTATCACACATTAAAGTTCCTCTTCCATCAGTAAAGTAAGCTTTAGGAAGAGCTTCAGTGGCCAGCATAGGCCGCCAATGAGCGCGCTTATATAAAGGCAAATACACTATATGGGAAGCATCACACAAGTCATCCTCAGTTGTGGGTAGAAGACGCAGAAATGGAACTCTGCCGATATGTTTCCAGTCTGGATCAATACACCATTCAGTTTGAGTAGAACAATCAACTCCTTTTTTCTCTTTTTCATCTTCCACTTCTTCATCAGATTCAACTATATCTACTGATATTCCTCCAGGAGAAGGTGGACCAGTGTAATTCTCGAAAAATGTTTTTGACATTTCTGCTTTATCTGCTAATATTTCCCTATGTTCACATGAGGCAATAGAATGCTGATGAATTATACTATGGTGGTCATCCTCCATTAATGAGACGTTAGGTGAGGGAAGACTATCGTTGAAAAGTTCCATATGCTTTACATTAGTAAAAGTTGACGGACTCCATTCCACCTTCTGATCGAAAAAAGGATTAAGAGGAATATTATGTTTTATAGCATAATTTCGACGATCGCTTGGTTCCAAGGTTGCCAAATACGTTTCTAGTTCACATTTTGATATATTGTTGAAATGAATACATTTAGACGACACATCACAGTCACAATTTTCATTCAATTTCTCTGCCGATTTTTCAGCTTTGTTGCTAGACATTTTTTTTTTAAAACTCAAAAATGACCTTCACCTTTTAAACGTTTCGTTGTTATCGTATAAATATCATATTTTGCCTCTTGCTTATCAGAAACAAATTGAACACTAGATTTTTAGATTTTTAACGTTGTTGGGGTTTACGAATACAACGTTTGCTGTTTCACTTCCGGTTTTAGGTCTGTCGGCACCACACTCTGTTTCAATAGAAAAGTGCAATTTTTAGAGTTTGTTTTTCATTATTAAATTCACCTGTGACATTTGTGTATTTTAAAATGGAAGAGGAAGAGCCTGTAAGTATCTTGCTTAACTTTTTTTAAAACTGAACTCTTTCCATATTCGGGAAGTGTTTCTTGTGCACTTTGAGTACATTTAGCCTCTCAACTTTTCTTTTCGTATCCGAATAATGTCTGAGTCATTATAATTAGATTTTTTATTTAAACATTATAATTTTTTAGCAACTTTTGATACGTTCTAACATTAATTTTTCTGTATTTCAGGTTTTCGACTCCAGTATGAAGAAGAAAAAGAAAAAGAAGCCTGCAGATTTGGCACCAACTAAAGAGTGTGATAATTCAGAAAATCGAATTGAACAGACGAAGAAAGTCGTAGAAACCTTAGGTGAGGTAGGAAATAAGCTGAATGATTTTGATATCAATGAGGACTTTCTTGGAAAGAAAAAAAAAAAGAAAAAGCCCATAACAGATTCTCGACTACAAGATCAGAGCGAAAATAATCGAGATGAATCCAGTGAGAAGATTGATGATGAATTTTCATTTGACAAAAAGAAGAAAAAAAGAAAAGGTCGTCCAATCGAAATAGACCAAGTAGATGGTCTTCAAGTCAACCAAAATGCTGATACTAAAATCTCAATTGATTATAATAGGGAATATACTTACGAAGAACTATTACAAAGGGTGTTTGATATCATGAAAGAGAAAAATCCAGATATGATTGCTGGAGAGAAAAAGAGATTTGTTATGAAGCCTCCTCAAGTAATGAGAGTAGGTACAAAGAAGAGTTCGTTTTCAAATTTTTATGAAATTTGTAAAATGTGAGTAGTGTGACTAAATTGACGAACAGTTATATTAAAGCTTTATTATTAGGTTACATAGAGTCCCAAAGCATTTAATGGCTTTCTTGTTGGCTGAATTAGGCACCAGGTAAGCAGAAATTATATAAAATAATTAAAGGATAATGAAAGTCATAAAACAGTGGGGCCATCGATGGAAATAATCAATTAATCATTAAAGGAAGGTTTCAGCAGAAACAAATTGAAAGTGTTTTGAGACGATATATAAGTGAGTTAACCAGCATAAGAGTTCATTAAATTCAATAACTTATCAATTAATTTTATAGAGGAATATGTAACGTGCCATACGTGCAAGTCGCCTGACACTCTCCTCTCCAAAGATACTCGATTATACTTTTTACAATGCGAAAGTTGCGGTTCAAGATGTTCTGTCGCTTCTATCAAGTCTGGTTTCCAAGCTGTGACAGGAAAGAGAGCTGCTATTAGAGCAAAAACTACTTAATATTTTGCAAAAATTTCATTTATAAATAAAAGCTTATAAATTTCAAATAGTGTTATAAAAATCCTAAAGATGGCGCTTGACATAATGAATAAATAACATTTCTGACGCAAAAATCTAACTTTGTGGTGCAAAGTATATTTTCAAGTGCCACGATATTGTTAATGAAAGCAGTTTATTGCATCAGAATTAGTGGTATATAAAAGCAAAGGTAGCTATAGTTCAATATTCACAATATTCAAAATTGAAATATAAGAAAGATGCTAGTTAAAAATATTAAGAAAATGGATTTGAATAAGACTTTAAGTGAAGAAGAGGGGAGTATATGTCTTGACTCCCCTGCCTTGGAAAGAAAGAAAGACAAAATATTAGAAATCGCAAATACAGATTTAATGATATCAGAAGATAGTGGTAATATTCCAGATATTGACGAACATTTTTCTCGTAAGAAACATAAACATAGAAAAAAAAATCGAGCTATGAATCCGAGTTCTGATTTGGAAGATAGTGATCTCTACAGTTATGATGAGGTATCAGTAGTTTTTCTTTAGTTCAAAGAATATTTGAAGCTTTACTAACAGCTCTTGTCAATGTTGCGAAAAACGGAAAGTTTAAGGCTAATTGAAAAAGGTCAAAAGGAAAAAACAATTGTTATTCCACTTCCCATCACTGCAAGAGTGTCTAAAGTTAAGTCAGCTCTGATAAACTTTGTGGCCATATGTAAGGCTTTAAACAGGGAACCTAAAATGTTTATCAAGTTCATTATGGTTGAATTTGGTACTCAGTAAGAAGAAACGTGCTTCATTATACAATTATGATTATTTATGATTTTTTTAAAACAGAGCTTCCATAGATAAAAACAATTGGCTAATTCTGAGAGGGATATACAAAGAGTATCACTTTACAGCAGTTATAAAAAGATTTATAAGTACAATATTCATTTGATAACTAGTTATTAATTTATAAATGTTAAACACTTTTATTTCCTTCTTCAGGATCTTACGTTAAGTGTGTTGCATGTAGAGGATTTAATACAGAAATTCACCGTTTAAAAAGAGAATTATACGTTGTGTGCTATTATTGCGAAGCAAAAACAAATGTTGAACCAATCGTCGATTTGTACAAGGCTTTAACAGGTGTTCCAGGGGAAAAAAGGGATAATTAGATTTTTGCGTAATGATGGACTTTTGACAAAAAAATTTTCAGAAATTATATTAGAATTTTATCATCGAATTAATCATTTTGGATCGTAAAATGATTCGTCAGCAGTGAAACTCAATTTCGTAGGGTTGAAACTGTTAAAGAAGAATATTAATAGGAATTTATAGATTTAAAAAAAAAACATGCCAAATCCCATTCCCTGTAAAAAGAGGCGAAATGATTCTGTCAATTTGATCGGTTCCTCCTCCATAATGAGGCCACCACAGGAAAATTTGACCCATGAGCAATTTGACGGATCCAATCGAGCATTCATTTCTATAGTATCGTTCAAATGAGGCGAAAAATCACTGGTCACGAGTAATACTGGGCATCTGATCATTCGTGCTAGTTTCTTCTTGGCCGGTAAAGTCTTCAAAATTTCTTTTGAAGAATTCATTTAAGAAAGAATGAGTTTACTAACCTCTCTAATGATTCTTAAATCAGTTCGTTTTATATATGATTCTATAAACTTTCCCAAGTTAAATGGGTTGCATTTTTCTATATACTTGGAATATGAAGATATAAGATTTTCATTCGTTGTACCAGTTTTATTTCCAAACCAATGCCAAATTAAATATTCTTTCACTCTGTCTGTTATTGCACCTTTGTTTAAATTATGTATGTTAACCTATATAAACATAGTTGTATTTTTACTTCATTTTTAATGTCAATAAAAATTAAATACCTTTTGATAACCCCATTCAGTCCAACTAGCTTTGGATGCTGTACAATTTATCAAGATTAAGCCATCTACTTTGTCAGGATACATCAGCTAAAATGAAATCCTAAAATAAGATTATATTGTTAAATTGGAGGAAATTTAAGCAAACCGAAAATCTGCTTAAAATATTTCCACCAGCGCCAGAACCAAAGCCAATGAAGCGATCAACGCTGTAAAGAAAATTACTAAGATGTAAAGAAATCATCATTTTACTATTTTTTACTTGTAAAATTTCATTATGAAATATATCATTTCAGAAAGTTGGTCCATCGTAGGATACTTGAAGCTGAAAGACACATAACAATATAAAATAATCTAATAGCTTTATTCATATTTCCATCAATTACGCAATATATAATATTTGTGAACTTACGATGGGGATAAATTTTGTGCTGCATCTTCTTGCCCTGGGGCATTTATATGATAAACATTGAAGTCTCTTAAGATGGGAAGCACTCTCGGATGCTTAAAATAGCCACCAAAACTGGACATACCTGAAGTCCAAATAAAAGACTTAGGAAACAGTAAAGCAAAACGCAAATTTACCATTCAATCCTATGTCGTGAAAAGTAAATATCGCTCTTTTTTTTCCCTCCCCAGAAACTTGAACTTTAATTTTCCCACAACTTCCTGTATCAATTATATCCTCCCTGTTTATGTCATGACTGACATTATCTTTCAGAGAATCGGGTATAGTTTCACGTAACTGGATGTCTTCTAAGTCATTATCATCATTGAACATTTTCTCAAGCGGAAAAGGTTAATCACGAATAAATCTTTTATTAACTGTAATAGGTTTATTGGGACAAGTAATAAAAAAACCAATAAGTATAGTTTTACTATAACTTCATGAGTAGGAAACGGAACTCAGGTAAAGCAAAATATGACAAATGAATTGATTGGTTGCTATTATACCACGTGACCCTGTCATAGTAAGACTTAAGTCTATTTTGTACATACTATATAGTGAATTGAAAAAATACCTTTTGAGATCATAGTTAATCGTTTGCTTTGATAGTGTAGGCGTAGCTGCTATCTGCGAGGAAAGCAAAATGTTAACCTTTGACAATTGAAAGTTTCCCACGAAATTTAGTTCATCTTCCATGTCAGCTGTTCTCGTTAATTCAACAGTTTAAAGCAATAGAGGAAACGCATCCCGATAGAAATTGTTTTCTCCTTGAAAAATGTTTTTTCAAGAAAAAATTACGATACATTGCTTATATTCTTTACTGAGATTTAGCATAAAAGTCAAGCTTAAGTATACTTTATCCGATTTCAAATGTTTCATTGTGCCTGCCAGGAGATGTTTAGATGTTTTTTAATTAAAATGACAAATAAAGAACTAAATTTCTAGTCAGTGATACATTTTTTGAGTTTACTATATAAAAGTCTCAGTTTACATACTGTATATAATAACGTTGATAAATACTTTCTCTAGACTAATGAAAGTTTTTTTGTCTAAGCTATTTTGTGGTTTATCTTCACTATGTTTGCTATCGATTCGATAACAATGAAAGCCATACAATTAAGTATTTAGGCTAGATGATCGAAAATTTGCGGCTATTTAACAAAGTTCATAAAAAATTAATTAAAATGATCAAGTCTATATAAAACATTTTTCAAGAGCCTATGTAGTTATTATGATAATGTTAATTTAGAAACTATTTAAAAGAATAAGAACTTATGATCATAAGCCTAAGTAGGTTGCCAACTGTCTGAAAAGCTGGTGGTAGAATGTCATCTTTAAGTATAGAGTTTTATTAAAAAAAAAATTCCATCAGTCAAACGGATACAAAAAATATAGTTGTTTTAAATGTATATACTGTATATAACCTTTGAAATGCGATTTTTTTTTTGGAGTTTTTTATTAAAATCCTTGACTTTTTAAGTTATTTTTTAAAACAGTCGTCTGTAATTAATTAAAAAAAAAGGTTTAGAAATTATTGATGAATAATGATTAAATTAGTGGCAGTTTATTAAATTAATATTTGTCAATTGAGAAGGTTTATCAGTCTTTTAATGTAAATATAGAGAAACGATATAAGCCAAATCTGTCCTTTTCATTACTAATATGTGTTAGGGGAGAATTTAGATCCTTTAATAAATTAGGGATATATTTATAGTGACTGCTATCCATTTCCATAAAAATCAATCCGCTTTCTTTTAAAAATTTTGGTGCAACTTCTATTATCTTACGAATTACATTTAGACCATCATGACCGCCACGTAATGCTATTGGGTCTTCGTAAATTGCGACTTCGTCTTCTATGTATTCCATATCAATATCGGGTACGTATGGTGGGTTGGTGACGATAAAGTCATATTTGCGTTTGAGAATTCCAGGTAATTCGTCAATTCGAGCTTGTAGAACGGTCATCTTTGAACTAACATTATTTTTCTCTGAACTATATAAAAAAAATCATTTTGTACTTTCTTATGTAAGTATACAAACTTACAACTACTTAAAGCGTTTAATTTCCGGTTACAATTCTTTAACTTAATTGCTCAGGGTTTACAATTAAAATTAATATTTCATGGCTTTTTAAGTAGGAAAATTGAATGAGGGTAACTATTAATAGTTATCTCAGCTTTTGCCTACTCTCTCATCTTATTTAACATTTAATGTCTTAAAAATATATGGACTATTTTCGCTTTGAAACGAATACGGAGAATTAAATACAATTATAGATTCATTTACTTTAAAGTCGTTAATTCGCATGCTTGATTTGACATGTCAATAGATGTTATTTGTTGAAGATTGCTGATATTTTTCAACAAGGATATACCAATGGCGCCTGATCCGCAGCATAAATCCAGACCTGTTACTTCTTTGGCAGGAAAACTGTTTCTAATTTTGTCGATAGATAAATTAACTAAATCTTCTGTTTCTGGCCTAGGAATGAATACCGGTTTTTTTACAAACAATTCTATGTTACCCCATTGCCATTCGCCCAATATATATTGCATCGGCTGACGCTCCAATCTCTTCCAGATCATCTTGTAAACTCTTTTTACTTTATCATCGGTTACGTCCGTGTCATTGTCATATCCCGGCTTTTCGGCTTCACCTCTTTTAATTTTGTGTCTATTTTGAGCAGCAAAAGACAGAATATATTTAGCTGAAGATAAAGGTTCTGGTATACCTTCAGATGTAAAGAGGCGGTATAGGGCACGAATATTCATATCGCTCAATTTATAAACAAATTAAAGGGATTTCTAAAAGAATAAGCTATGAAATAATAACCACGATTCTAATGCTAATAACCACATGTGGTTTCAAGTGCATCAAACACTAATGTCTAAAGAAACTGTCTTTTTTCTGTATAGCCTTATGGATAAATAATAAAATGTAAAATAACTTTTTATTTAATATAGTTCATCCCTTTGAAGTTTTTATGTAAACATCTGGTAAACACCTAATATTTAAAACTTATATTGTTTTATAATATTTTTATTGAATAATCTAAACATCATTTAAGATATTGCAAAGATAATGATTTGGTTAATGTATTTACGCGATTTTTCAGATAAAAACGTCCATAAGGAACGTCATTTACACGAAATAAATGCAACAAAAGTAATGGTAGGAAGGATGGCCATTCTACTTTTCTAACAATTTAAAGTTTACTGTTCAAGCACGATCATTTGCATAGCTAATGAACTAATATGATAAATTGTTTAATATCTTTAGGGTAGCTTGATTAGGCTTAATAGTTAAAAAAGCCTATTTCAAAATTTTTTAAAAACTGTTTTAACGAAGATTTTTATGTTTTAAAACGTCACACACCGATATTGAAAATTGACTTTGTCCTATTTTATTCTTAAAGCATAATAAACTTTGACATTGTTTCATACTGATCCATTTGAAGATGTTCATTATTTAAGTATTTTAACACCTCCCTACCTTTAAAACATAAGAAAAAGTTACGGTCGTCACCGACAAATAAGAAATCATAAGTAAACTACACAAAGGAAAGATATAAAGCTAGTTTCACCAGCGCGTAAGTACTGTCCATCGTCTGCTATAAAGTTTGGCGCGCGCAAAAGTTTTTTGTCAGTGACGTCACGCAAACAAACATGGCCGGAAACCATACAACTTTTTAGTCGAAGATCAGATGGCTGTCTGCACTCGCACAGTCTACTCGACAAATTCGACAAACAACGTGGCGAAAGTTGTTGGCATGGATATAATCGGATATGTTTGTCAAGTACAAGATCCGCTCGAAAAACCTATTCTTCCTATTTGTCGGACTGATTTTCGGCTTATACTTAGGGAAAGAATTTCGACAGGTTTGTCAAAAAATACTTTTGGAGGAAAGAATTATTAATAGACTTGACAATTCTAATAAATTACCTAAAACATTATTCGTGGGAGTTATGACTGCTAAGAAATACCTAAAAACTAGGGCAGTAGCTGCACAAAAAACGTGGATTAAAACTATTCCAGGAAAAGTCCTTTTTTTTTCTAGTCAATCTTCCGTGTCAACTCCAGAAGTTCCAGTAGTAGGGTTGGAAGGAGTTGATGATTCTTATCCCCCTCAAAGGAAATCCCTTCTCATGCTCAAATACATGCATGACCACTTCCTTAACGACTATGAATGGTTCATGCGGGCGGATGACGATATTTACATACGGGGAGACAAATTAGGAATTTTTCTTAATTCGATTAATAGTTCTAGGCCACAATATATAGGCCAAGCAGGTCAGGGTAAAAAAGAGGAGGTTGGATTATTATATTTGAACGAGGATGAAAACTTTTGTATGGGTGGACCAGGTATGGTTTTCTCAAGAGCAACTCTCAGGGCAATAGCTCCTTATCTAGAAAAATGCCTAGATAACTTAATCACCACTCACGAAGACGTCGAAGTTGGGCGGTGTGTGAGACAGTTTGCCAAAATCCCCTGCACTTGGTCATTTGAGGTTTGTATTTCACTATTAGATCACATTGTATTCATTACAAATTACGGACAACGTTATTCGAACATTCGTTTTGTGAATTATTGAAAGACAATATAACTTTTAACATATATATAACATAAATGTTATAAACGCAGTAAACCACCCATCCTATCACGCATTTACAGCATTGGTACATAACCAGTTTGTTCTAGTACGAACGAATAGGCCCAAGCCTGTATATCTATTTTATTTACAACTGTTTATTATCGATGCAGATGTGCTTTTAATCTTCTTGACGAACATTCCAATACTAATAATTGATTCCCTTAATCTATTTATTAATTAGATTAAAGTGTCTATAGAACAGACTGTAACTTATTGGCATACGTTGCTTAAATTAATGGTATATGCATATTTAATTCGTGAATTGCACAGATAATTGATTTTTAACGCAATATCGTATACCTATGAAGTGGCTACTTTGAGTAAGAAAAATCAGGGTCGTTTCTACTATTATTATTAAATATAACCATGAAAAAGATATAAGTTTTATACAATAGTGATTGATTAACAACATTAATTATCTTGATTTGATGAATAAGTCGTTTTAATGGAGAGATTTAATATTGCTTTAAAGCTGAATAATAGTTTCTACATAGTTTTGTTAGAAGTCTTAAGCATAGAAGTTCATTTGTATATTAATGTTTTACTTTTTAAATGTTTGTATTTATAGCAAGATAGCTGTACATTAAGTATTTAAAATGATATTTAATTACAAACAAAAAACGAACTGTAATGGGGGGACGAGGTTAATAGCGATGAGCATAAAATAGAAATTTGATACTTGGTTTGTTAATTCCATTGTTGCATTTAAACAGAAAACGATTCAATTTCTCAAGTTCTTTTCATATATCAAGATATGGAAATTTATTCTTGGTATATAACGTATTCACAACAATGTGACCTATCAGGAAAGATTATGATAAATGTAGCCAAAGAGAGAGTTTGACTTTCTAGATAACAAACCAGTTTTGTGGAGCCTAATGTTTTACATGTTTAACTGTAACCTGTGCTAGGTTTTATCAATGGAAAAAATCTGTAACATCGCACACACTATACTCTGAAAAAAGACTGTTAATTATTCGCCTCAGATAATCTAATTTTTTTAAATAGGTCAGCTTTATTTAAAAAAAACACAATTTGATAACTACAGGGGAAAATTAATTTCCGATAAACTAAAATAATAATCAAAATACACTTTTAATGACTTTGAAATAATATTGCTACTTCTACGTTCTATCGAAGTAACATGGGCGAAATCTAATCGCAGTCAAATAAGATAAACTAATTTCCCCTTCTACTGTTTTATCTGAAAAATTGAGCCTTTTTAGATGGATTATGATAAAAGCACTGTACAAAATATAAATAGGGTCAGCTGTATTTCGTCTGTCATCTGCCTCAAGAAACTTGGTCAGCTAAATATCTCAGTATTCCTTTCTATAACCCCTTTCTTATCTTTGACTTAGAAATCAGATTAATCAGATACTGTTTGCTTAGTGTATTTGATATTATCATTTAATGGAAACCTTTTGTTTCAATTATTTTATTCTCTATTGAAATTTTAAATGAAGGTTTTAATTATGTAATTTTGAAAAATTAAAAAGAGATATTTCCCACTATTACAGTTAATATTGCAAAATTTCATTAAGCAAATTATTCTTAACGCATGAGGGAAATTTATCTATTCATTTCGATCAGTCACAAGATCTTTTTCTCTAAACTCCCTTATCAGTAATCATTGTTTTTTTTCCCGCTTATCAGAGATTGAACAGTTTATTTATACAATTGCTTTACCATTTATGGAATCGCAATAGAATATTGATAGAACAAATACCAGATTTCAAAAATTTTGCCTTAATAGATTTAAACTAGGCTTAGTTGGGTTAATTTCATAAAACTTTGTCATTTAAATGATTTATATCAGGGGAAAGTGTCAATTGCTTATTTATCTTACATTGTTTATTAGTACTTTTGCCTTAGATTAAGCTAAAAAGAATTACACATTTCTTTTGATCAGACAAGATGATAAAGAATATCTGAAAAGAGTGTATAGCTAATTTTAAAATTATCTCTTCAGATGTCAACGATTATGTACTCATCGAGTAACTTAAAATTTAGAATATTTAATCATAATACCGTCTAAAGCTAATATTCTGTAAAAGAAGATGTAGCTATGTGACCTTTAGACTATTGTTCACGTTGCAAAGGAGATTTACTTTATAACATTTAAAAAAAATATTTAAAAGCCCTCTTTCATCTCTGAAGATTTTCTGCTCACAAAAGAAATTTAATCCATTATACAACTGCATTTTATAGTTCGTTTTAGTGTCCTTAGTTTTAATGCTCTATATAAAATGTACATGAAACTAAAACAGGCCAAAAGAAGCTGGACTTAATATAAAAGTATATATAGGTCTATTTGTATCCTCAGCATTAAAATCGTAGTTTATATTAATAATTTGAAAAATGCTATAATATTATTACTAGTTAAAATAAATCATTCTAATACAAAAATTTTCACAGATGCAACGTCTCTTTCTACATAACCATGACGAACCTCAAGGATCGTTCACTTCAACTCTAGCAGGATCTCTAGTACATTCAATTACCCTGCATCCTGTAAAATCCCCTCCTTTTTTATACAGACTTCATTCGTTTTTCCTTGCTTCTCATTCCAACGAACTTCGTCATCGTGTTCTCATGAAAAGGCGTCTTTTAAGTAATTATGGGGAGCCATCTTTAACGAAATTTCGAAAACGAGATGTGCAAGAATCCTTGTCCTGGAATTTTATTCAAAGACACTCATATACCAGAAATAATAATAACCCCAACATTGGCATTTATGACTCATATAAGGAATATTTAGTAAAAACAATAGGAAATTTTTTGGATTACCTTAATCTTAAGTCAAGACAAAGGGGTAAGAGGGTAGAGTTTAAACAAATTATTTATGGTTACACAAGTATTAATCCAAAAGAAGGCGCTAACCTCATTTTAGATCTGTTAATAATGTACAAGAAGCAAAAGAATCGAAGAAATATTCCTGCCAGAAAACATACATATTTACGAACGCCTTTTTCTGATGTTCAATGTAGAGTGCTTGACAAAAATAATGCTACAATAAATATAATTGTTCCATTGCTTGATAGACATGATAAATTAAAAATTTTTTTGGAAAAGATGAATGAAGAATGCTTCAAATTTAAGGAACCAAAAGTTCGCCTACTCTTTGTATTATATGCTGGAGTCAGCTTAAACAATAATAAAAGGCTAATAACAGAATATCAATCCAAATTAACTGGACATGAGATACTATTTGAACAGAAAGTGGCAGAGTTCTCAAGGGGATCTGCTTTGCAATATGGTGCTAGTTTATTTAAAAATTCTTCTCTCTTGCTCTTCCTTGATATAGATATTTTGATATCGAGATCAACTTTACAAAGAGTCATTCAAGGAACTGTTCAAGGCAAACAAGTGTATTACCCAATAGTCTTCAGTGAGTTTCTGTTTAAGAAAAATGATGAGTTGAACGACTCCAATGGACTGTGGCGTCAATTCGGTTTTGGTATAGCTTCAATGTATAAAAGTGATTTTCTAGCAGTTAAAGGTTTTGATACGAGAATAGTTGGATGGGGAAAGGAGGATGTAGACTTGTATGAAAAATTCGTTAGAACAAACTTATCTGTTCTTAGAGCTGTTGATCCTGGTATGATTCATATGTATCACGATAAACATTGTGATAGGAGCATGTGGAATTTCGATATGTGCATGAGTACGAAATATTCCATGTTTGCTTCCATTACTGGTCTAGCAGAAATGGTGCTAAATAATACTATACTTCGTCGGACAAAACATAATGATAACTTTGATGTTGATATGAGATATTTTCAAGGTGCTCGGTGACGACAAGAAAATGAAGTGCTGTTACTTGTTATGGTTCCAATTTTAATAAATGTTATATTCTCTGTGAAATACATAAAATATCCTTTTAAGATGTAATTTGTTTATGTAAATTTTATAATTTCATCGTATGTCATATGGGAATGTTGATTGACAATATTGATTCAGAGTAAAATTTTCAAATTTGTTTTATATAGTTTATGATTATACTCCCAATTCATTAAAAAATTTAAAACATGGTCAACAGTTTGAGAATATAAAAGAAAATGGCACTCAAAAAAAGACTCAGCTAAGCATAATAGAATAAATATTCTCAGGAGAGTAATCAGTTGAATTTAGAAAATTTTCTAATAGGAAATGTAGAATACCGTTACTGTTATAATTTTCTCTTACAGTTAAAGAAATTGACACTTGCTATTTGTGCTATATGAGATTTTGATATGAAACTTTTTGTTTAATAGTTTTACAAACTTTTTCTGAGTAGTTTGTGAGAGGTGGAATAATTTTTATCATGTTAATCAAATAAATACAGACAAAGCACTGCGTAATTTATATAGAGGCAACTTAAATGCTATTATTACAGAATATTTATATTTGTATACATTATTATTATAATTATTATATTAGTATATCATTTTATAGTTAGGTAAATACACCAGTTTAGAATGAACCTTACTAATGGATTCTAAACGACGCCATATTTCAACTCTGTGTGATCCCTGTCTATGTTTGGAACATAGAATAGGTATGCTATACAAAGAAAGATACAGAAGGAAACTTTTTCGCTCATAGAGGGCGCTTGTAGAATAACAGCTGTTTTCATTGTCCACTACAAACCTTCGATTGATTAAATAATATGAAATAGACTGAAATGACTATCTTAACGATTAGAAGAAATGATTCTGAATCGAATATATCAGTTACGCAACCTGCCAATAAATTTGGAGTATTTGGAATTAAACCAAGATTCCTACAAAATTGCAATAATGCATTGGTTGCCTGTTTTTGGCTAACAATTGCTAGAACCTTATCATCAGCTTTAACTGCTGGAGTTGTTGGATCTACGCTTCCTCACGTTGAGAAGAGATTTGGATTTACTAGCAGACAATCCGCTATTTTCATAGCAATTTTTGATTTCGCAAGCATTCCGTCCCTGATACTGGTTTCCGTATTAGGTATAATTAATGTCTTATTTTATTTTGTTAAGGTTATTAGTATTAATGCTGTTTGTACGTTTACTATTATTTGAAAAAAAAGGCGGAAACTATAAAGCTCAAAAATGATAATTGATTACCTTCTAAAAAGGAGCTTGTAAGCACATTATCAGTTTATAAAACTTGTTTTTCACACTCTTTAATACAAACTCAAATTTTAAAAGATGATCAGTTCAAGTTGTTTGCTTTGTTTTTGCAAAGGTGCACAATGCCACAAACCAAAAGTAATCGGATTTGGAATGTTACTCCTGAGTGCCTCGTGCATAGTCGCTGTTCTTCCTCACTTTTTTACATCATCGTACGTTCCAAAGGTGGAGAAAAATGAAAATGATTCGCATATTCTATGTGGAGAGTCTGAATATCAAGGCTGCCGAGTTGTCGAGAAAAAACTAATATCCTCAACACATTGGGCTTTGGGTTGCTTAATTATGGCTAGGATATTATGTGCTTTTGGTAACACTCCGCTAAACACTCTTGCTTATAATTACATGCATGATGTGGCTCGGAAAGAACATTTCAACATTGCAGTAGCGGTTTTGAACATGGCAATGATGATTGGAACTGCCGTGGGTTATCTCGCTGGTGCAGCAACACTAGAGTTACCTCATACCTGGCCAGCAAAAGCTGATTTCTCAAAGTCTAATCCAAATTATGTTGGTGCCTGGTGGTTAAGTTATATTGTAATTGCCTTGGCAACTTTGATAACTTTTATACCTATTTCCGCTTTTCCACGTGATCTACCTGGTGCAGAGGGAATTCGAAGAAATAGAAAAACAGAAGCACACAAGGGCCAAGAAGATGATGAGACAGCCATTTTCGTACACTGGAGAGATATGGGGGCGCACGCGAAAAGATTAATAAAAAATTTTCCTTTCCTTGCACTTGCAATGTATTATTCAGTAAATTATTCAACAACAAATGGGTTTGCTGATTTTGCACCAAAACTGGTCCAAGTAGGTTTTGGTTTAAGCGCTTCAAAAGCGGCATTAGCAGCTGGAACAACGTTAGTTCTGGCTGCACCATTCGGAACCATTTTGGCAACTTTTATTAGTACCAAATTTAAGTTCTCTTGCAAAAATTTATTGACTTGGGTATGCATCATCTCTTTCACTGCAACAACTTTTGCTCCAATTCTCTTAGCTCCTTGTCAAGGTCCAGCATTAAGACATACTGATTACAATTGTCTCACCAACTTCTGTAGATGTTCTGATAATGAAATTCAGGCTGTTTGCGGATCTGATGGGTATACTTACGAGTCTGCCTGTCATGCAGGATGTCTTTCGGCAAATTCTACTACGGTAAGCGGCTTTAAAATAAAGAGGTTGAAAAGAGTAATGTTTAATTTTTTTGGTTACAGGATTTTCATAATTGTCAATGTTTAATTAATTCAACACAATCAGCAAAAGCAGGCGTCTGCCCTCACCCTGGATGTGGATGGAGACTTCCCGTTTTCTTGGGATTAGTATTTATATTTTGCGCATTGCTATTCGCTGAGCAAACATTAGCGACGACGGCCACCGTCAGAATTGTTGGCGCGTCTCAGAGGCCAATGGCTATAGCCCTTAAGTGGACAGGAATTCGTTTGATAAGTAAAAGAATTATTTAATAAAACTTTACCATTTACTACTTAATGAATAAATATATAAATTAAGTTCATAAAATTTGGGCTTAACTTCTTTTACATTGTAATAATTCTAATTTTATTACTATATTTCTTGACTTAGGTCCTATTTTTGGTCCATTTAGTATGGGAATTATATTTGATTCTGCTTGTCAGCTCTGGAGTAAAAAATGTGGAGCTCGAAGATCCTGTGAAATGTATGATACTCATGACTTGTCAATGAAGATGATGATCTTGCAGTTGTTCATTCATGTCATATCTACTGTTTTAGCAGCAGTCGCTATTGGATGCTATCGCAAGCCATCAAATAATTCGATAAGAAACGACGAATTAGAAAAAATGGCAGATCAACAAACTGAGAAAAGGTCCAATCCTGATAATGATGATTGAGAATATGTCAAAACTTTTGAATTTTTAAAAAGCAAACTTTCTACAATTTTTCAAGAAAAGTGAGAAATCACTATAATAACTGATTATATCTCAAAATGACTTTTTATAAATTGTATTTTTTTGCACGTTTAACTAAAATATCATATGCAGTATGCCTATTTTATATTTTCATATAAGAGACTTTTTCTAATGATATTACGAAACCCTTCATGATGTGCTACGTATTGTATTTATTTACAAAATAAATATCTATATTAATTTGTTTAAAATTTTTTATTTTCTCTGAAGTATCATAAAAATATTTAATTAATCTCATTCTAAAGCATAATACTTTCCAAAGCTAATTTTAAAATATTTTTTTATTATTCACATATGATCTCAAAAAAGATAAAATACAACAGCTAAGTGATAATATTATTTATTGAAATTTTGCTATCGACACTAATTTTACGAGTCATTAAGAATACGTAACGACAAGTCTGCTTACAGTGTATTTTGATCAGTTTCATCAAAATAGCGATATAGTGATAATATAATTTACCTAAAGGTAATTAAACACATTGTAAGTTGTAAACCACAATTTTATTCTGTTATCTCATACATTATACTGATTGATTTTCCTTTTCAGTAGTTTCGTTGCCGAATTGAACCAAGTTTCACATAGAACTTTAATTTCGTGTCAAGAGAAAGAATGTCGTCGGAAATGAATGAATTGATAGAAAATACAAAAATGGCTAGAGAATGTGCTCTATTAAGCATCTATGAGACAGCTCAAGTTTATTATCAAGGAGTTTTACAACAAATACAGAAAATCATTAGAACTATTGAGAGAGGAGCTGAAAAATCCCGATGGGAAGAAACACTGGCCGCTTTAAGAAAAGAGAACGATCTTATAAAAGAAATAACGGAGACGCTTGCTAGCTTTAGAACAGAAAATCCTGTGAAACCTAATTATCAAATAGAGGAGCCAACTAAAGATCCCGATGTTTGGCCACCTCAACGTCATCATGTTATCAAAAAACAACCTCCAAATCGGGCAGCCGGAGCTGCAAAGAAACAGGAACCAAGAGGAGCAGCCGGGGGAGTTAATAGGCCTCAAGCAAATAAGTATGAGCGCAAAGACCAGAGGGAGAGAGAAAAACCCAAAGAAAAACAAAATAAAGATGAAAAGGAATTTCCAACTACAGGCTATCCAAAAGAGCTTGTTGAACAAGTCGAGCGTGATATAGTATCAAAAAATCCGAATACTAGATGGACAGATATTGCAGGTTTGTCGGAGTTAAAAGTTCTTCTTCAAGAAGCTGTGGTATTACCTTTGATTCGACCAGATGTTTTCAAAGGGATAAGACGACCTTTGAAAGGAGTTCTAATGGTAGGGCCACCAGGAACTGGTAAAACACTTCTAGCCAAAGCTGTTGCCACCGAATGCGGTACAACATTTTTTAACGTTTCGAGTGCTGGTCTCACATCAAAATGGCACGGTGAAAGTGAAAAACTTGTTAAACTTTTATTTGATATGGCTAGATTTTATGCACCTTCAACAATTTTTATAGATGAAATTGATTCAATAGGTTCAAAGAGAGGAAGTGGAGGTGAACACGATGCCACCAAAAGGTTGACATCAGAAATTTTAATTCAGATGGATGGTGTAGCTGGTGCAGCTGGAGGGGATGTTGAAGTAGATGCCGAAACAGGGGAGAGTAAAGTTGTGATGGTCCTTGGAGCTACAAACTTTCCGTGGAATTTGGATAATGCTTTACTAAGGCGTTTAGAAAAGCGTGTTTATATTCCGCTTCCTGACACAGAGGGTCGATTGCAATTATTAAAGTTGAATCTCAAAGAAGTAGCACTTGCTAATGATATCTGTTTCGATGCTCTTGCAAGCAAATTAGATGGATATTCTGGGGCTGATATAACAAACGTTTGTCGTGACGCTGCGCTTATGGCTTTGAGACGCCGAATTGTTGGGTTAACTCCTACAGAAATTAAAGATATTCCAAAAGAAGAATTAGAATTGCCCACAACGATGCAAGATTTAGAGAGAGCAATTGATAAAGTTTCAAAATCTGTTTCTAGCGAAGATTTGGAAAAATTTGAAAAATGGATGAAAGAATTCGGAGCTGTTTAAATTGATTTTGCTTGTGTAATAATAATATTTTATATTTTTAGATTGATAAACAAGTCTAAGTCAATTTTGCATGATTTTCAACGAAACAACCGCAGACTAGTGACAAGCTGAAAAGTTTGGCCTATGTAAAAAATTCCCCTAACCGGCTTCTCGTGTGAAGATTAACTTTAATCCTTATCGAAACCACTATCCTCACTTTTATCGTTCTTTTCGTAGTACTCCAATTCTTTCATAACAATGTCCATAAAATCCGTTGAATTACTTTTGTAAGCCACAGCTGCTTTAATTGTGTCTTTGAAAACCTGGAAAATGAAGTTAATAAGATAAGGAGAAATACTTTTCATAAAGTATACCTTAACGACGTTAGTGCCATCTGAAGCTGATACAAAATAAAAGGGCATTTTGTGTTTTTGAGAAAAATTAAACTTCTTCTTCGTAACATTATAATCAACTATTAAAAACAAAAAATGTAAGTCCATTTTAATTATAAATTATAAGATAAAACGCTTACTATCAATTTTGTTTGCGACGCATAAACATGGTATTTCAGCTCGGGCTTCTCGCAATTCTTTATACCAGTTAGAGAGATTTTTATAAGTTATTTTACGAGATATATCAAAAACTAAAATGCATGCATGCGCTTGATGATAATATGAAGGATGCATGTTGCTGAATCTTTCTTGTCCAGCAGTATCCCAAAAATCTGGAAATTAATACTGTAGAGGCTACACTTTTTGCTTTCATCTACTTACCAACATTCACCGCTTTTCCATTAACCTCCGTTTTCTTTTTAAACATAGTTAATGCATAAGTAGACAATTGTTGAGGTTGGCTAAATGAATATATAATCAAATTAGAATAATTCAAATATCAGTTTTAACATATTTTTAAAACTTACTATTCGTCCATAAGAAATCTTTCTACAAGTCTAAATACAAACATGAATAAAGTATGTTTAAAAGTCTTGTCGAGCAAAATAATTACTTACTTTGACTTCCCTACTGCACTATCACCCAGACAAATAATTTTGACTGAGATGGAGTCATCAGTTGAGGGCTTATCATAATCGGGAATTTCACTTGAGTTAGCCATTTAGCGTCGTTGGGAACTATGCGGAAGTTAACCTACCGGAAATATTTAAAAGTTGTTGTGGGATATATCGAAAATATTCTCGAATTAGGATTATACGCCTTTTTCTTCCCAATTTACCCAACAAATCGTGTCTATTTCATTTTTAACTGATGTTCATTGTTTTAAAATATTTTACAACGAATATCAAATAAACTATCAAGATTATTTTTCTGCGATCTTATTATGAATCGCTAAGAAATCAACAAAACGCCAAATCTCTTTGTGAGATGAAACATATTTACGCTATACCAACAATTTAAATGAAGTCGAAGATTCTGCTATCAGTGTAATAGATTTTACGTTGAATTGCTTTTAGAAGTTTTAAAATGAAGTTTAAGAGCGATAATAGGTGGATAATTTAAAAACCACAAGAGCAGCCCATCAAGAAAAATGTCGAATGAAATACGAACGATCGATGTTTCTCAATTATCAGAAGCAGTAAATATTTTGTCCACATTGCCTCAAAGTCATCAGTCAGAAAATGAATATCAACTGGATGCTGATAGACCAGAATCTATTAGCGATCAACAAATTATCGTTTTGGACAACAATTTTTTGAAGTTGATGGAAGAATCAACAAATACAAATGACTCAACAAGTGAACAAGTAGAAGCTGTTGAAAGTGTTGTAACTATTGAATCTACAAGTGATCTTAAAAATTTAGCTCGCAAACCTGATAGAAAGATTAGACCCGATAAACCTTTACCCGTAACTCTTTTAGTACCAGCAAAAAATAATCGAAAAAATTACTTTCATGGTAGGAGTTCTTCCTTATTTTAAAAGTTAAATAAAAAAATATGCTTTCCTTGAGATAGTTAAGAAACTTTACATCGATAATTGCGATAGCCGGGTGAACATAACTGAAGACGAGGATGATACTACGAACAATTTTTCAGGATCATGTAAGTACTTAAACGATTTTAATAAGATAATATTTATTATAAATTATATCCTGCAGATTGCATTCACTGTGACAAATATTTTGACGAAACGAAGAAGTGTACACAGCACTGCGTTATGTTCAAGCATGTTAAGGACACCCCAATCCAGTGTAAAGCCCTGATTACTCTTCCTAGTGTTCTAACATATAGTCCTCAATATGGTGCTTAATTAAATCGATATGTTCCAACAGTCAAGTAATAAATGATAATTTCGAATAGGGATCCGCGCTCGAATACCTTTAAATGAAGGGACTAAATTTGGTCCTTTGGATGGAAGAAGAGAGCCTAGCTCTTCTAACATTTATGAAAACTCGCATGTTTGGAAGGTATTCACCGATTCGTTTAAATATTTCTATTTAGATCTGAATGATGACCAACAATCAAACTGGATGAGATATCTTAAAAGAGCCATAAGATCAAGTGAAGTGAATTTGATAGCTTATCAAGAGAAAGAAAACATATACATGGTCACAAAAAGACGCATTAAAAAAGACGAACAGTTATTGTATTGGTATAGCGGTCGATACGCTGATCTTTTAGGTCTGTCATTTGTAAAAGTAATATATAGCTTCTTGGAAAGTAAAAAGATTTTCTTACAATACAGGTATCTTTCAAACACCTGAAGATAGCTATCGGTGTACTTTGTGTCAGAAAATCTTTGCCGACGAGTCGACTTTAAAAAATCACACCAAATATAAACATTCAAATGGATCTGGAAAGCTTGAATGCCGAATTTGTGGACTAAAATGCGTTTCGCAAACAAGGCTCGACATGCATCTAAATACGCACAATGGAACGAAACCTTTTCATTGTTCGGAATGCGATAAAACGTTCGGCGATTTAAGTAATTTGAGGCGGCATCATGCCATTCATACGGGTGCGAAAATCTTTGATATGCATGTATTTCATATAAATAACAATAAATTATGTGTTTATTTTAGGTGAAAAAAAGCATGTTTGCAAGGAGTGCGGAAAAGCTTTCCGTCAGAAAACTCACCTTAAAAGCCATAGCCTTATTCATACGGGTGAGAGAAGGTTACAATGCACTTTCTGCGGAAAAAGATTTTCAAGATATTCTGACTTAAAAGTTCATGAGAACAAACATACGAGGTCAAAAATTTTCAAATGCCCGGTCCAAGGCTGCTCATCCGAATTTCTTCGATCGTGGACGAGACGTGATCATATGGCTAAACTACACGAAGATGAATATGATTGTAACTTTTGTGATGAAAGAGTTAATGACGGTGTTGAACATTTGAAGAGTTGCATAGGCGTATAATACGGGTTAAAGAAATATGTAAAAGTGTTTAATGAACAGGTGCCCAAAAGCTACATTTTATCTCCCGTATATCGAAAATCTGCGCGAGAGCATAAATATCGCATATCACTTCTGACCGCTAGAGGCGCTGGTTATGGGTCAAAGGTTGACTTAAATTTCTTGCTCTGGGACAAGAGCAGATGCGGTGATTAGAGTCGTAAAAATGACGCTGATTGCATAATCAGAATCTGATCTTCTTGAACACGTTCGCCTGAAGCGAGGGTTAAAAACGAACGTGAGGTGTTCAATCGCTTAACTGCTCAACTTTCTCTAAGAGTATCACTCGAAATTTGAGAGAATTCGCCAACTTCTACATCTTCGAACGTGATAGGCGTTAAAATACCCCATTACAACATCGGCTCTTTTCATGTAGACTGATGACGTGAAAACGCTGGTATCAATTCGGAATTCAATTCCATTTCTTACGTTCGTGTGGGTTCTACTATTCTTGCAAGAAATGCAAACACGCGTTTTTTAATGTTGCGAGTTGATGGATCGGCATCTGCTTGGCACCTGTCAATCAAAAATCTTTACGGCGTCCATGACGTCAAAAAGAACTAGACAAAAGCAGTAAAAACTAAAAGTTTTTCGCTCATTAAAAGTTTCAATTGACTAAAGCCTTTCATTTGGGTTGAAAACGCTAAACAAACTGTCCTAAATCAAAGAGAGTACAGCCTAAACATACAAGTGAACGGATCTTCCTTGCAGTTATTCCTCGTTCATCGGAAGCACCTGTCGCGTGTCGAACGACGCTCAAATTCTGTACTTGTGTTTTGAGGACAAACATTATTTTTTATACTCATATCACTCAACTGTGTAATATGTTGTCCTAAACTATTTAAGCAGTTCTGTTTGCCAGAGGTTATTTGATATTTTTGACTAAGGTAGGAGAGGATATTACATTTGGTATAAAACGCACCTGTCGTTATCTTATCGCCTCGTTTGACGTATTATGTAATGCCGGTAACTTTGATGGAAAATATCAGACAGAAATACACCACGTTTAAGAATTAATTGCTATATAAAATTCGGGATCGACAATCACTTTCTTCGCGGTCATTACGGTCAAACAGGTCTGTAGCCTAGGGTAAATGAGTCCACCTGGCTCAAGCAAAATTAGACCAGACACAGAATATTTTTCTTCTATTTCGGGAGTATCGCACAATTGCGTAACAAGAGAGACATTGCACAGGCTTTGTGCGATTACTACCTTACGCTTCAAATAAGCCGACGCTACTAATCAATTTCGAATTTCAGTCTTACATAACTATATCCCATCGGGAATCGGAAGGTCGATCGCTACGGGCGTTCCTTTACCATAAAACTTGGATGAGTACTTGCCAAACAGGATTTGCCGTGACAATATTCATCACGCGAATACCAGTCACGCCATTTTTTTCTCTTTAGCCAAATGATTTGTTTAACTCTGTGGGTAGTTTTTTACAGTTCTTAATTAAGCTTGTCACTTAACAACGCACCTGTAGGCCTTGAGTGGTCATCGAGCACTGAAGCGCTCGGCTTTATTAGAACCCGTTCAAATTTCTATACATAAAAAGAAAGTAGATTTGTGGGAGAATTGTAAAGCACTTGAATAAATTCATATTTCTTAGAGAAAATTTGGCTAGCGGCCATCCGACCCGATCTCCTTTGACCTTCTAAGGTGGTGGTCGTTTTTCTCTATTTCGAACCATGGTCAGCTAGATTTTATCAATTTGACTTGGTTGAACGTGGGGAATCTTGAATCTCCTTTTCGATTAATAGACAAGAAGGGTATATATAGTTTACCCATAGCACACAAATGGACTAATACCACTCTAGTCTTGGAGCGATGACAGCTTCGAGTTGTCAGCTCGTGACTTACAGGTGTTGGCTTAATTGTCACTTATATGGTTTATACAGGACAATCGGGAGTTGCACACCTGTATACGTAGATTTGAGGTGATGGTCGAAAGAGACGCTCTGCGTGCTAACTATTCGTATAGTGATTGATGTAAATGACTCAAATCGTTCTTAATTGGCCATTCGGTGCACGTTCCTATATAGCAGGTGCGGACCTCTTCCCTCCGGTACTATAAGGTTCTGTCTAGCAATTAATTCGCGCGTATGTAATCAAAGAGAGTTAAATTTCGGGAATATCAAGAACAAAACTATCTTAGGTTAAAAGGGTTCGTGGAGTATCACTTTCCATAAAACTATCTGGGAGGAGGGTGAAGGGGGCCGCCAAGTAGCTGTTGATTATGCAATAGTCGGCTCAGATGAAACATTTTGCTATCAGGAGAAGATGAGCGAGAATTGTGCAAATATTTCCCTTTTTAGCGCCTTTTCCCTTTTATATTAGAAAATTACATGTAACAGTCGTCGCCCCCTAAAATACCTGTGATAACTATATTCTGAAAGATTCGGGTTTTAGAAGTAGCGCGTCTGAAAGCACTTTGCAATCAAGAAATAACACTCGAAAGGGGGCACCTGTTAATGATAGAAACTCTTCTTTTTCTTCTATAGGGAATATGCGTCGACGCGTTCAACTAATTATTTTCCTATTTTACCAACTCGAAGCTCTGGGAAAAAAACTAGTGAGATGGTAATCAGCGTCAATAGCACCTGCTTCCATCGGCCGTTAAAATAATAATATTTTGATTTCGTCAAACCAAACGCGCGAGGTATTCTTGTATGATAAACGAGAAAAAAGAAAATAAGGAAGAGAACAGATGCAGATGTTTGACAACGTTGCGTGATATGCTGTTTAAGCGAGCTCATCCGAAGAGGTCGTAGGTTAGGTGCTTCTTATGACGGAAGCGAATCTAATGCACCTGTCTCACGAATCCTAGCATTCGTCTAAGGATGTAAGCAAAGGCCGAAGTAAAAATATTATGTTTTTATATAGATATTCAAATGAACCATTTTGCTCTAAACCGCAGTTCTTTTTCAATGTCATTCGATCGTGCGCGTGTCACACATCTCAGCTTACAATTCTAAACTATAGTAAGCCGGAAGAAGTGTATAGGAAATCGACGATCGGCAAATTTTCGCCCTCGGAGTCGAAACCCTCGAAAATAAATCCTTCTTAGTACTCAACCGTCTTTTACGGGTCTTCAAAACTAACAATCTTTAAGCCCAGAGGCACAGTTTCATAGAGCACCTGTCCTTTTATGTTATTCTCTGCATCTATTGCATCACTTATGCCTTTAATTAAAATTAAATAACTAGATATGTACGTGAAATAGAAAAATGCTATTAAAAAAGCTGGAGTATAGTTAATAGACGGAAAGCGAAAACTTAAAAAGGTAAAGTTATAAATTAGCTCTTACAGGTGTATTGTAAAGCTCATAACTTTTGCAATTTTGTCATCAACCGCCACTTCGCAGCTGCTCGATGTATATTTTATTCCCTTAATGGTACACATTTATGTTTTATTGTAAGAGACAGATTTTTTCTATCCATATCCTGTTTTAATGTGCTCAAAAAAATGTAGTTGCATGTCAATTTGATGCATGCTATATATAAGAATCTATATATACATAGTGTATATACCGATTACGTATATAAATGCGGGCTTTTGTCACGCTGAGAATATAAAAAGTACGATAGGAATCCGTGGGGTATGAATAAAAAGTTTCGACTTGAATATATTTGTTTTTATATAAATGTCGCTTATATAGTATGCGTAAGCCTCCAGCGGTTTAACCGCTCCTTTTGAACTATAGAGAAACGGGAGAGGAGGTATAATTAAATAGTTACGACTTCTTTAATAAATTCAGAGGGTTAAGAGAGGAAAACGCGGGTAATTAGAGTTTCTTTTTAAGTGTGAGAATTAAAGGTTAATTTTCCATTCAATACAGTTAGAAAGAGCGAAAACGAGCCAGGTGAGCAATATTTTTTATTTTTATTATTATTGTATTGAACTATTGGAGTTGTCGTAAGTACGAGACCCCTTCTACGACTTTTTTTGCTTCCATAAAAAGGCGGAAAAGATATAAATCAAACGTCTGAGAATCTCATCAACAATCCTCTATCGACATTCTTTCCGGGCCTAACCTCGTCGCTCGGTTCTCTTTTATAATAGGCTTATAGGTCGAAGGGAAGCGATTATCTTTAGGGAGGGTAGGAGCTGTCAGATGAACAAAGAACGCGTTTTCTGCTCCTCAACGTTCTGTGGCAGGCGTTTGTAACCTTTTTTCCATAAGAACATACTCTCCTCGTGATTTCGAAAGGGTATTTTCTGACAGTCGTCATTACCCGGGCCTGTAATTTTAAGCCGAGCCTGCAGGCCCTTTTGTGCTCTTCTTGTCCAAAAAAAAGTTAACGTTCCACAAGGATCTTTAGGGAATAGTTGGCACATTAACAATTCCTAATATTTACATCGTATCGAGATAAAACGTAAATTGCATCCTCTTTTCACTACGTCATTTTAGAATGCATAAAGATTACTATCTAAATGTCTATTTTGCATGTGGCGTCAAGCAGCGTCTCCTTCTCTAACTTCCGCAGTTTTATTCACTATACATCCAAACCGTTAAAACAAGCCGTCCCCATCAAAGGATACTTTAATTGACCTATTTCTAGTATAATTAATGGCGTGCAATTCGGTTAATTTTATGCTTCGTCTGCCTTCACCAGACGGCCAAAACTTGTTTTCCTATCGAAAATATGTTAATTATTGAGCGGTCAAATAGTTGTAAGCGCGAAATAGAGATGGAGAAATATAGGCCACTTCTGAGTTTTCCTTTTCATATGTCGGCGATTTCAATAGCACTAAGAGAATTAGTGCACTACTCGAACGTTTGCGCATGCTTACCTTCGCTTTAAGAAATCTCTTTTCAAGATTATGACATCATTGCTTGCTATTAGTGAGTAGTGTTAAAATTGACGTCAATTCTGGAAGTAGATGTCTTTCTGTCATTTCAAGCTTGGTCGTCAGATGGTTAAGTATAGCACATATTTTAACATTTTACTACCCTAAGAATAAATTTTTTTCAGCAGAATAATTTATCTTCATCAAATTCGTTTTCGAGCATTCCCTCCCAACGATCAACTTGCTTTTTACTTCTTTCACAGGATCATAAAGGTATAGGCCTATTTTGTGACTACATTATAACTGACGCCTAACGTGCGAAAGCGCATGCAATACTTATACAATAAAACGCTGAAATGATGTAAGATTACTCTCTACGCAATTAGCATTAGCATTAAAATCTCCAATAAAATTCTTAAATTAAAGTCAGGTCAATTTGTTATTGCAAAGCATTGCGTGTGGACTTTCACTTTTAATAGAGTATACGAAGTTTTGACGTTTTATTGATATTATCCGCATCCGTTAAACTTTATCTAAATTGTATTTAAATGATTAAATGACCGCCTCCTTGAACGGCAGTTAGAGATAGTACACGGATTCGACATTTTGAATGGTCGAAAACGAGAATATTTAAATAGGACAGGTATTTAAAAAAAGGGAAATTATGAGAATATTTATGATATTTAAAGCAGATTAAAAAAGCGTTTAAAAAACATAAGCCGCAATAAAGTAATCGATCTGTAGTAACGTAAATCGACCATCCAATCGTCTTTCAGTAGAGGCGTGGTCTATTCTATTCATCTGAACCGCCATACAATTCAGTCGAGTCTTAGACATGGCCCGAGTAAGAGATGAAATTAACAGAACACCTTTGCAGGATATTTCTAACTGCTCTGCTGGGGAACTCCGTCTGAGCGACCTTGAAACGTCGAGGAATACAATAGAAGATCTCTTGGATAATTCTTTACCTTTCGATATGTTCTCGATCAACAGCTGCTCAATATCTGGTCAAATATCATCAGCGAAAAAAAGAAGAAAGTCAGCAACATCAATTAATGATGAAAATCGACCTCCTTTCAGAACTTCACTTTTAAATTGTATTGGTCTCAGTCCTCCAAGTGATGAGAATTGTAAAACGGCATGTATTCAAAGACTATCTCCGTGTTCCGGCTATAGTAGTGACAATAGTAGGCCTAAAGCACTATCAAATGGTTCATCTACGGCATTTAGACGTGTAGCCTCATCGTCGTCGGCCTCCAGCCAAGATACACTAGAGAATTCGATTAAATCGGCTCCAGCCTTTCCTTCTACCATCAGACTGCCATTAACCGATTTCAGACCAAATTCCCTCGATATTCCCCGTAGGCCAAGAGAAAGAATAGTCCCACCAGACGCTGGGTACACATTGCCAAATAAAACTTGCTCCTTAGAAAGATGTAGTCTCCGCTCCGCTTCGCCTCACGATCTCTCCTTTCATGCCGATCACGTTTATGCTACTATCGATGATTACAATCAAAAAAGGGTCACTTCTATGGCTCCGACATTACCTCCTCGAAGAAAAGTACAAAAAAGAAAAACCATTGCGACAAGGATGAAAGATACTGATATAGTTGAATTAGATTCTGCTCATGTTTATACTGTCAAAGATGTTTTGCAAAGTTACGCGGAATTCACAGCGGATGTTCCAATGGATGAATTTAGAAAAGGAGCAAAAATTTCGAAAGTTAGAACTGTAGACGGTTCAGCTAATATTTTCAAACCAGTCTTGCCAGCTCCTACCCTCTTGTAACCGGAAGCGAGAAGAAAAGAAGCGACTTGGGTGGCTTTTTCAGGCCTGAAACGGGATTCGGCAGTGGGGTCAACTATCATTGAATTATGTGCTGCTTAACCGCTCTGCGATTACTTCCCTCTTTCCCATTTATCGATTGACTGTGTTGAACTCCGGAGGAAGTGACTATGTGAAGGAACGCATATGCTGTAAACTATAATAGTGTCACTCAGCACGATATTACCCGTCTTTACGACATCTGGTCATGTGCCGAAGGCTGTTCAGAATATTCAGTATTGTTATTCTAACTGCAATTGTGTGTAAATACAATTTATGACTGTTGTACATATAATTAAGTATAAGATATACTAGGCCTGAAACACCAACCCGACAGATGGCGTTTACGGTAAATTAAACTTGAACAGTAGGAAGGTAATCATACTGTAAAATTGTAATTGCAACACGCTAAGGATGTTGCGTAAAAATTGCAGATGCCGACTTTTTGAGATTTTGCATTAAGTTTTATAAAGAAATTGGTCAAGTATGCAAAAATACGTTTACCGTGAGAACGCCGGTCACTTCAAAGAGACGCTTTGAACGGAGGAACAAACACGAGTACAAAAGAAATGAATAGCAATAGGGCCTTGTTCATTTTTTACTTTAGGCCATATAAAGATCGAGCCGCTCGTTTTATATTCATTGTCGCTTCTAATGGTCAGCAGAAGTGTAAATATATGCATAATGAATCGAGCAAACATATTTACAATTTCCTTCCTCCCCAAATTAATTCAAATACCTTCCGAAATCCTTCTCCCTCTCTATTACCTGTAATTAACACTTGCCAGTGGTCAACACGTGCTGAGGTTTTAACCTTTGACTGACCCGATTCGAATCACGTGATAACTGATTGACGTACACGCTACATTAACAATTGTTGAAAGGCTAATTGGAAGTTTCTTAGATAAACATATGCCGCAGTTAAAACTTATCAATTTGAAAATTAAGAGAATTTAATGCCTTTAAAAGCGAAGTACTCTTTTTAATTAGTAAAATTGTCGAAAGAGAACTTTCTTTCAAGTTAGTTTAAGTTGTTGCGTACAGATGCATACTGTTGTGCCCTCTTTTCCAAATCATTAAAGTAATTTCTTTTGATAAATACTCATATCAAAAATCAATTAATTCTAATGACTTGTGAAATGGAAAAGTGATTGAAATAAATTAGAAATATTGTACTATGAAGATTTTTAAATGGTATTCTAGTTTTGTCATTATGCGAATATAATAGGTATATGTTTTCTATAATTTGAATTTACTAGATGGCGTTACTTGAATATATTAAATGGAAAAAAATTAAGGTAACTCTTTCTGTGTATTGAAACAATAAAAATCTGGCAAGTTGATATTACATGTTTATTATATTTTTATTATTATTAACGAATAAAGTAATACATTTCTACATAAAACATTTTGTAAAACAAGTTTAATTATATTCTTATCCATCGATAAAATTTTAAGCATGTAAAAAGCACAAATTTGCGCAGTGTAACAAAAGTTCTACTCTTTTATATAATTAACAAATAATTTTTTGCGTTACTTGCTTTCATGTGCTACGTAACACATATACATGTTACAATTATAACTTTATGATTGACAAATACATGGTTCAAGTGATTAAATAACATGCACATTTAGTTTAAGTAATGAATCTTTCACCGGATTGCAAACAGATATTCCTCCTTGAAACGTCATATTTATTCTCAAGCAGCACTCCGAAAAAGGCTTTGACCAACAATGAATTAGTTGATATTAATATAAAATGCAGTTTGGCACATTGGAATTTTCCATGACTTTAATGAGTTGGACAAGGAGGTAAGTCACACAATCGACGCTCAAGATTTTTGCAATCAGACCCATACAGAACTTTTCGTGTCCTTTCCTTTACAATTCGTACATAATTTCGTGGACTCCTACAACTTCTGCTACATTTTGACCATTCAGACCAAGGCCCAACTGCACAACAACTTCTCTTGTCTCTGCCTACGCATTGTTTAGATTTCTTTAATTTTGTAGGACATTGCTTTCCGCCATTAGCAGATTTTCGAAGAATTCTTCGCGTTTTATATTTAAGACAAGAGTCTTTATTACACTTGGACCATTTAGACCATTTTGATACTCTACAATGAATTGGTGAAGATCCCGAGACATAATCTGAAGTACAGAAAATGATTTTAAATATAAATACTAGATGGCGCTACGCTTTCCATCTTACTTTTGATTCTGCTGTGTATGATATTTCCCTTTATCTTTCTCATATGGTTTGCACAAACATTCATGCATACAGAATATGATTTAAAGTTGTTTTTATTTCCTTGACAACCAAAATATACAAAGTGACTGCATTGATCTGCAGTGGCATTGTAGAACCAACGAGTATGGGCAGCCATACATTCACCAGAATCGCTGGGCTTCGAACAAATATCTGCGGAAATAAAATTATGAGACCTGATAGTTCAACTAGTTAATCTAACTTGTTAAATTCTCCATTTTTATGGCCTTTTCACAGTCCGTATACTTTGCCTGGCATTTAACAGTTTCGGAAACATCTTTTGTGCAAAAACGTGCAGCAGTCGAATTTATATAAGACCTTTTCCGTCTCTTAACACCGTAACCGCACGATACAGAGCAAGGGCTCCACTCAGACCAAGGCCATGTAGCACAGGGATCATTAAAATCTCCACAATATCCTTTTGCTGCTCTACAGCTTTCAACTTTTCTCAAAGATATACCGCAATAGGTTTCATTGGCGTCTTTGTTTATAAAATGTCGAGTCTTGTAACGAATACCTTTTTCACAGGTCGCACTACAAACGCTCCAGGGTCCGAATTCTGTTAGAGCACAAAAACTTTTCAACATAGACAGTTTTTCTCTTTCCATAGCTGTCATTTTGATATATTGATTGAAAGGTAACACATCCTCTTCATGAGCAGGACTTTTTTCATCCTCATCTTTCCCAAAATCAAGAGATGGAAAATTTTCATCAAGCTCATTCTCTCCATTACAAAGTTTTATATCGGTATCATATTTTGGTTGTAGGCGTTTGATTATCAGTTTTGCTACCGGTTTGATAGGTCTTGATTGATACCATGGAGAATATTTACTATTTGGCCAAGAATTGTCTATGGCTCGTATTTTTTGTCGAGGATTACTTTCTTTGTTTCTACTTTTATATGTTATGCCATCATCAGTTCCAGCATCCCAAGGATACAGATCAATAATTTTACGCTTTATCCAAGTACAATTGTCACATAAGTTTAAATTAGATATCCCTGCACACCAATCAGGCGAGGGACCCAGCATTGTTAGAAAAGAAAGATAGTGGCGTTTTCTGTCAACGCTAAAGTATGCCCATCTGTAAAACATTTAACGGTTAAATTTTGTAAAAGTAATAATTTTAATTAAAATCTTATTTATATTCCAAATACATTACTTTTTCTGTAATAATTTTGTTCTTCTATGCCAAGATATGCCTCTTGTCTTAACAACTGTTCTAATAAATCTTGAATTTCTTCGCATTTCGCTCTCAAGCTTTTGAGTGTGAGCATATTCGCACACACTCTGAACTGCATCACTAGCGTATTCTCCATATTTCCATATGGAATAGTCCCTACTATGTGATGCTCCAGTAATGGGGGACCAGTGTGCAAATGCGAGTGCTGTAAAAAAAAGAAAATTGCAAAAAATGCAAGAGTAACTGAATAACCCTTCAAGTCAGAGTTCCTCCTCATCAACTATATTGACTAAATAGGCCAAAGTTAGATAGTCGCCTAAGGGTTTGTTCATTTACTTGATGGCATTATGTCCCATCAACTGCTGTATAGCAGTCTGTGTATGTACGTAGATTTTAATGCCACTGATCGATTTATTTTTTCATATGAATAATTCACTCTTAATTGTGCTTTGGCATAAGTAGAAATTTTTATCCTTTTCATTTTGCGAAAGTGAAATTAACCAACTTTTAAACAGCTTGCCCTTATCGAAAATGTACTTTATCTAATCGATGATAGGTGATATCAAGAAAAAAAATATGCCGATAGCAAGAAATCGCAGTTTCATATGAAGCTCATGAAGCAATTTAAAAGCGACTATGACTGTCCCGGCGGGCATTGTCCGATTCTCAATTACGATAAGAGAAGAATAAATAAGAAAACACGCGTCTGCGTTTATTTTCTTAACGGGCATGAGGGATGGTTGGAAGTTTTTTTATGATGAAAAGAGTTTTTACTATACTTTTCCGCGACAAGGACTTGTAATGGAATTACTAGATGAAATAGGTCGTTCTTTGCTTCAGGCAATTTACATTTACAATCGCTGTAAAGATATATTAAGAGAGAAAAATGGTAGGAAAAGGTAGAAGAGGTTGAGGTATAAAGGTCGACCATACGATATTGATTACATTATCGTTGGTAATAGATAATGGAGTTTGGTGTTGCTCAGCGTAACCGATAACTGTGTGTGTTTGTTCTGGCAAACAGGTGTGTTTGTCGCAGGGCTCGTTCGACTTGCATCTATAATCGATCGTCGATTACTCACAAAATGGTATTTACACAGATAGTGAGCCAATCTCTCACATTCGGTGAGAGATTTTACGCGGTGGGGGAAATAATGCCAACTTACGAGTGGGAAATTGCTTGGGAAATGTTTCCTTCGTCCATAAACCTTCGAATTTCATCCGATATTTTGCAGATCCACAAGGGCAGCAGTTTTTCGGAGGTGAAACATTACGTTTCACTTTTTCTGTAGTATTTAAAAATATTAACTGTCTTTTAAATTCTGGTGATTTTACCTTTCATTTCGCAGAGTTTTTTTGTCAAGGCGCCGTCATCTTTGTACCAGATGTCGTTGTATGAAATGACAGTTGCCCTGGAAAAAAGATTCCCTGTGATTTTTTTTATTAATTTTCTGGATTAAATAGCCGTTTAACCCTCACATGCGAACTAGGGATAAGAGATGCAATTACGCTAATGTTACTGTCAACAGCCCTATTTCAACCATGTAAAATCGGCAAAGAGCCGAGTCACGTTCGTTGCTGTTTGACTGCATTAAGCGCTAATCCGCACGAGTTTTAGCAGATTAACTCGCTAACCTTGCTTATGGTATATGTTTATATAGAAATATGTTGCGTTACAGGTAAAAAAAAACAGTTTATATTCTCTTGGGTCTTTGGTTTTCAACCAAATAAAGCAGCTAAATTAAAAACGACAGTCGAATGCAATGTGAAGATCAATTTTCGGGAGTGAGTTAGCAGTTTGTCCGTTTTAAAGGTTAGTCGGAAAATAAACATCTAGGAATAACTAAACTGTTTGTACACTCTTTTCTCTCGAATTAATCATCAATCCATGTTTGATTTATATCTTCTAACAAATATAATGAATATATAATACATTTCAAGTACGGACATAATGATATGCGAATTAAGTTCATTCCGGCAAGTAATCAACTATCGATTCATACGATCAGGTTATTTATGGTATATGAATACTCTCATTTCAAAACAAAGACTTGATTCATTGTTCCTTTTCGTCGAAAACTATCAAATGACATAAGTAAAAAGATTTTGTGTACTTAAACGAAAAGTATAATAAATGACTTTGAAAAGTTTCTACCACAAGAGCATATATTTCTACCTAACCTTTTCAAGCACGTGCAGTAAACCAGTCTGTAATGACTGCCGACTTTCCCTCTACCCTTTAGTGAGGCTATTTATTCATTGTTGTAAAACTTTACCATGATTTATACTTATAAAAACTAATACTTGTTTCCGATCATATGACCGTATAATAACACAGTTACAACATGGAAACAAACCTGAATTCCACGCATCCTGCTCCACTGACAGGCGCCGTCCAGACTAGTTGAGTATCCCTCTTCTTATGGCTATAGCTATGCGTGAGCACATATGGGCACATTGAAGCTTTTTTTGAATCATTATCCATAGGCTATATAGGAAAAAAATAGGGAAAAGACGATGAAAAAAGTAATAAAAGGACAAAGAAAGTTAAAAAAGGCGTGTGAGTCGCATAATCGACGCCCTCAAGCAGGAAAAAACTGTCTGTAGGCGGCTAATTGGTGCACGATTATGTGGCTAAAGGAGAGAGAAAATGGGACAGTAGAATTAGCGATTAAATTACGAAGAAAAAACGTCTTTTGACGTGTGCCAAAAATTTAGTTCGCTTCGTTAACCTTTACGGAGAGATTTTTTAGCTTTTTGTTCGCCTAACCGAATCTGACGGACTGTACCAACTGCAAATACTGCGGGCATTAGCGCCACGGCTGCACTTCGTCTGCATAGACTGGAGCGAATTATGAAACGCATCGCAATCACTCAACTGCTCGTCTATAATGTATACAGTATAGTAGACAAGCGAATCGCTTCCATAAAACTAAGCAAAAACTTTATCCTTAACTAGGGACGAGCAGGTGTCTATTGAAAACTCTAATGTCACTGGCTGCAACCCTACGACCTGTAAAAGCTCTTTAACAAAAGAGCTAGACTATCGAATGTCGCCCTATTCCCGTGTATTATTAAAGTATGCATTACCCGCACCTTTTTTTGACTATGCTGATGGACCACACAAAAATTCCTTTCGTTGAAATAAGTATTTAACTTCTCTGAGTCAGACTTAAAAATCAGGCAAAAAACTAGAGAATTTTCGTTTTTCATACTCATCTACCTGATGAAAAAATTCGCAAGAATCACGATATAATCAGTATTTGTTTGTTTTAGGTCACAGCGCAGCTAATCGAACAGGATATACAGAGCGTATACGAACCGTATACTATTTCAACATTGGCTAATCGAAGTATATACGGTTTGAATAATATGAATGGTATCGAGTTACGAAGCCGTATATTATTTGTTATACTAGGGAAAAACCATAGAACTGAAATTTTCGTGATGTATATGCAACCTAACTAAAACCAGATAGGCTAATAAGCTCGGACCCTATTAAACCAAATAAATAGGGTGGAAAAAAAACAAGGAGATCCCTTATCCAAAAGCAAACTTCAATTTCTGACAGGGTTATCGACACCATCGGTCAAGCGTATCGGTTGTGATAACAGAAGAGACCGTGATAGTAAGATTTAGAAAATTTTCTTATAGAGCTAAAGAACAAGACAATTTCTTTTCTTTACTTAACTATATTTGTATAAGCATCAAAGCGTCGACAAGCAGCTGGGCAAGCGCAGTTAACGACCCCCCAATTAATCTACTCACGCCCCAAGAAGTTCTGATGAAGCCGAACGTGGTGGGGGAGGGTGTGAGCCGATAGTGATTCGAGATAACGCTTATCAACCGTCTGTCATTAGGCGCAAATGTTCGACACTCAATATGTTTCTTCTGATAACAGAATAAGCAAACCAACGTCTTCTTAATATACACGCAAAACTCATTAGCGCCCCCATCATTTCCCGTTAAACAAAGACAAACAAATAAGAGTGTTTTACTAGCATTATCCAACCAAAAAATGTTTTATCTCTCATTTTGTTATAATGCTTTATTTTTGTTACTTTCTTTAGTGCCCCGATATTGAAGGATCAACGAACGTGATGAGGCATTCCCTTATTAGCTTTCACAATTGGTGAGCCGCCAGCAGATGTGGCATTGTAAGGCGATCTCTTCCTGGATCTGTAGCTCTGTGTAAGGCGGCAGCTGTTCATTTTTGCTGCGTTAAGCAGCTAGTGACGTCCAATTCATATGTGCGCACCTGGAGTGAACTGTTCAAATTCTATCTTAGCCCGCATATATTTTCTTTTGTGTATATTTCGAGGCCGCCGCCCCTTGCAAATTGCTTTTCTATAAAAACCGTCCGGTATTCCGTTACAAACGCGTATACCGTCAATCCATTATCAGATTTATGACTCATCAAAAACTCTTCATTTAATACCTCTAAAAAGCAACAATTGACACGTTCGCTGCAGTTAACTAGCGTACAGTACAAAGGTAACTAAGTGTAGAAGTAGAGTTAAAGAAGCGATTTTAGGTACACTAACTGTAGAATTAGAATTAGTCATAAAATAGAGGAAGAGTCGAGAGAAAGGTATCCTCTAACAAATTAGTATGAAAAATATATTGTGTCTTGTAACAATAGCATCTTCGGCGTAGTACCATTAGAGTTAATAATCTAACACTTTGTATAAAGCCTTATGAGCCTACCATGTTGTAATGATATACCTAAGATGCTATCGCTATGTAAAGCTTTAGGTAGTATATAACAAAGAGAAGAATAGTAGTGCATTCTTCAGGCAAGAACGATTATTAGGCTTGATTGATTAGAAGTGTCTTTCAATATTTTTTGCTCTTAGTTCTGGAGTAATCGTCGGCTGTTGAACAACTCAACAGCTAAATGATTTTCTTTTAATCCTCTACAACCTAAGACGCACTTTTCTTCCCATATGGATATAGCAGCTGTGCAAGGCATGCGTTCAAATCCCCAACATCTAAGTATACGGTTTAATGAATCTATTGGGTCGAACGCCCTATTTCAAAGCGACAAGGCAACCGACAAGATAAAAGTGTAATTTATAATAACTCTGTTGACACGACTACAAAGAGTCACTACCTTCCTTTACTCGAGCAGAACCGTTCAAATTTTCCCTTTTCATAATTCATCTCTGTATACAAAGAGCTGAATACGTTGGCCACAAATACTATCCTAGTTAAAGAAAATATTACAAATGCCAGGTCTCCTCGGTGAACTAAAGAAACGCCGCCTAGGGTGTGGTCACACGTGTCGTCTTTTTTTTTGGTAGATTATTATTTGTTTTTCAAAAACAAAAAGTTCATTTTGCCTTTTACAAAACATCACATGCCAAATGCATATGAAAGGAAACACGTTGCCATGATCGACAAACAACGGGTGTGACAAACTGGTTGTTTCCCACGATTCCACAATATTAGTCTCTTATAACTCAAATCTTTTCAGTAAAATACTTATGAAGTAGCCGCATGACAGATTTACATACAAAGTGGTATGCAAGTAGGTTGAGTCTGCTGAATAAATACATTCTATTATACGATTCGACAATCAGTTGAATATGGTAGCGTAAAAACTTATCGGTGACTAAATGACGTTGGAGCGTAATGTTATGAAGTACGAAAATGTTGCCCTATGGGTGTGGTGCAGCTGGCAAAGTTCTTTAAGACACAACTGTTAACTTTCTCACACATGAATATAGCAAATAATCAACAACAACTACATAGCTGGAAACATTGTGAAAAGATTTTGGGGGAAATTATTATAATCATAGCTGGTTCCATAGTAGTCCAAACAACAAAGAAACTATGATTAGAAGCTAGAGTTGAATACCCCAGATCAATCCGCGTCGTTGAATTCGTTTTTCACTAATCATTTTTAGTTTTGGCGGTTATGTTCCATTGCCGGTTGGAGACAAAAAAAGACTGTTTTATCACTAACAAGTACACTTAACGTTTAAAAAGATATCGCAGTTTCTAAGATCTGAAATAATCGGCGATAGGGAATTCTTACCTAATACTTAAACAGTATTCTTTGTTAATGGCCAAATAGACTGTTTTATACATGCAGTATTGAGCTAGGGGTTAACTATCCTTAAACTGAATAGCACTCAGTCATATTAATCTTTTTTAATTTCGCATTTAAGAGCTAGATCTCACAAAAATTGTGCAATATTTGTCCACTATTTTCGAATTAAATATTTAGATGATCCTGACTTTTATTACATTGTTAAATACAGATTAAAATTTCAACTTACCAGGAATTCTCCCATATCGGTCGTCTCGTCTACAGCATTTTCAGGTACAGCTACCATCATGAAGCCTTCAAATTTCTGATCTGGGTATGTTCCGCTGATGCTTACTGAAAACATACAAGGCAACATTAACCAAATGTACACAAAATACTCCCTGCACCTAGAAAAAAATGGGGTCAGGTTCAGTCTAGGGTTGCGTAAGAGTGTTTACAGGTTTCAAAACGGTTCACTAGCGCTCAAAGTCAAATTTTTAATGAGGATTAACTTTTCTTATGTGTATATTGAAATAAGTCTGGCCATGATATATTTACGCTCGTCGTAGTATCCCACCGCGTTGAATAAATACATCGTTACAAACGAATCCTCAAAAGTGCTTTTGCTGAAAAAAAAACTCGATCCAAGCTACTTTGATTTATCTGCACAATCTGAGGTCATAGGGTCAAAGGAACATTAGAGAACTGGCGGTCTGAAATCTAATCGAAATGGACACAATAGAATGGTAAGAAACTTTCTGGCTCTTTCATCTATGTATAAACACATGTATGGCCCCTTGAAAGTGTACATTTGTAAGGTCTAAATTACACACTCTATATTTAAAGAAAGTTTCGCGGTGAATATGAGTTGCTTGGAGCGTTCTTGCGTGAAGCGAGATTAAAGGTCGCATTTGTTCATTTTGTACCACCAAAACAAACTAGAGCGAATATAATTATATAACTGTAGTAATGAAGCTATTCAAGCAGTACTAGTCTTACGCTACATGAAACTAGCAGAACGATTACTTAACGAACGTCACTTACGTCATTGAGTAATTATAAGCATAGTTCAATGGGTTTTTATGTGTAAATAAATCCTCAAAAGTATCTACAAATGAAGCGGATTGCTTAACTCAGAAGTTGGCTTTTTCACTTTAAATGTCCTAAGTACAAACGTCAACAGATTTGAACAGACGAAATTTGATATTACTGCCCTTTACCTACTTATGGGGCGTATTCCAATTTTATTGTTTATAAACAGGTAAATTTTCAAACGTACCCCTTCTTTGATATATGACTTGTAGTCTGAGGTAATATTCTCGATCTTTTTTTAAATTAAATTTTATAGAGGATTGATCACCAGCAGGCAAATACAAAATTTTCAAGCTACCTAAATAACTAGCCCTATAGTAAAATTTTCTAATGGAGCAGCAATGTTCATACAATGCCTATTTCGATTCTTAAGAAGAGTAGTCTTTGTGAACACACAAGTGAATGCAGATGTGTCACATTGACTGATTGGTATTCAATCAAGAATCCTAATAGGAGCACAATGAATACAGTTCATAACCCCAAGCTTAGATGGAATCAAAATTATTGAATATATATACACGAAACAATAGCGAGTGAGAAACGGTTTTTGTCTGAAATATGTCAAAGTTTTCATTGGTAGATATTATGAAAGAATAACAAACAACCATGAATTTCCGTATGTAGTCGAACACATGAATATAATTTTTGTAGCGGGGAAAAAGAAGCTAAACGATTATGTCGTAGAAATTATTCTTTTATGGCACATAGCTAACAATAAAGACAATAGTTAAATCTGTTGCAAAACACCTATTAAAATTAAACTTGAGAAGATAAAAAGACGCAATAAATCTACTAAATTTGTATTTATGTCTCTGCTAGTTTTAATCGAAAAATCCTGTAAGGAATATGAATTCTTTAGGTGAAAAGAAAGAGAAAGGAGCTTTTGTTAACAAAAAACGTAAAAGCACACTCTCAAGCTTTGGCAAACACATTTGCATAAAATTGTTTGCTCTCTTTCAATTACAATCTAAATCAAACTTTGATTTCAAACCGACTACGACTATTAAATAAAACCCACCGACTATCCATCATCAATATAATTAAGATAAGCATTAAATATTTCCAGATTAGAAAAGGTTCTGTTTACCCGCCGGATTCAACTCGATTTCCGGTAAAGTTAACGAAAGAAAAATAGACTTTTAGCCCGAGGGTAAATTGAATTCTACTTAAGCACCCTAGCTACATAAGCGTTTGGCTATGCATTGCTCGACAGAAAATATGCAAACTCGGGGATAAGATTAATGTCGTTCTTCAAACCTTATAAAACGCAACATCGAAATACAGTATATATGTTTATAAAAAGTTTAATAGCTTAAGCCTCTCTTACCACCTAGCATAATTAAGCACAGCAAGTAACGTCCCGTGACTGACTTGCGACGCAGGGGATTTAGTGTCCAAAATTGAAAGAAGCGTCATAATTGAAAAGGTAATTATCGGCCGAATGATTTTGTAGTTATTTTACTTTTTGGACCATTTGCAATTTGCATACTGAAGCTGCCTGAGGGCTTTAGGCATTAATCAGATAGCGTCTAAAGACGATCGGTTAAGAGGCATGGTCGCAATGGGTGGTTGGCGGTGTAAGTTTTAACGTTGTTGCATTAACAAATTCTTTCACATAAACCAACATAATTTATAATCAGTTGCATATAAAAATTATAACGTGACTGTGTTACTTCATGCCTAAATCGTTCAATTAAAAGAATCAGCAAAAGATGTGACATACGTTAAAACTCGACAACAAATGTGTCATTACGAATGCAATTGTTATAATCGAGCGTTATATGTGCTTCATAATACTAACCAGTATAATCTTTATTAGCCTCGTATCCATCTGGAGATCCAGCTATTCTTATCTGAAATCCATTATCACCAGGTCGCTTTTTAGCAGTTGTCTCTGGCTGTCTGAGGCATACTCTTTCTAACTCATCCACTCCTTCAACTCTCACAAAAAGAAGCATAAAAAAAATTTGTAGATATTCCATGGTTTTAGTTAAAATAATTCTTCAAGCAGTCAAGTCTTGAAGAAAGGAAGATTATTCGGCTTCAAATATATTTAAACATCCAATTGCAGACGAGTGACTTATCGGGAAATTTAAGTTTCAATGCAGTACAGAGCTTATATATTCATAAAAACATCTATATTGCATTTGTTAACAAACTTAAAATTAAGTATATCTATTTAGAGATGTAACACAAATATACGATATATTTTGCCGACCAATGCCGAAGAGAAACTGAATACAGTTGAGTATTTCACGAATGTTGATTGGTTGTTTCAAATCAACTTAGCGCCATCTGTATTCATGAGACTATCTGAACTAGAGGCGAAATCTATATCAAATATTGTTTGTTCTTTATTTGCAGAAGCGACCAATCAACTCATTTTATGGTTGACTTGATGTTGGCTAATAACATCACTACAAACCAGCAACTCAATTTATGCTGTTGACGGATTGCTGGAAAGGGACCATTTCAATAGTTAGGTTGACAAGATAAATACTGTCTGGGGTTTGCCGGCAAACAACTCTGTAAACTCTTGTGTATGGCTATCGCACGGAGAAAGCACTATGGCACATGGGACTTGGGGTTTAAAAAGCTTTGTAATTTCCACCCTGTAGCAATTGTAAACACTATAGCTGCAATCCGATTATAAGACTGAATCTTACATATTGAAGTATTTCATTACGTCACGTGATCACAAATATAGTAAACGAAGAGAGGGAAGGAAAATCAACAATTATGAATCATGGACAGTTACAGCTAGAGCTCTATGGCGTACATGCCTATTTGTGCGTGAGATTAGCTGCAACAATACGCTGGAAAAGTCATACTCGGCACAAAAGGCAATACATGATTTGCCTTTTTTTTTATAATATAAGCTTGAGCGAAAACTTTAGTCTCCAGTGATCGTCAGTTGTTTAAAGACAAATATCTAAAAATATAAGCTATCTATTTATCGGTTAGAATAAAACAGCCTTTACAATATTCTCTTATTTCGTCCAAAGTTTCGAAAGCCACAGTTGATTATAAATTAGGTATAAAGATATAGTCAAAAATAAAATGTGTTGATAAGCCTCAGGCTTTTAAAACGATTCGCAGTCGATGTTTAGACTTTTTTGAGTTTGTATAAAAACAAGCTAGGCAGTGTGGGGCAAGATGTTATCTGGACGTCTTCTTTAACACAACTCTATTATAGATAGGGATTTTCGATGCTGTTTTAGATATATGGAGAAAGAATCGCATCGCATCTGGTCAGTGTATTTTCCTTTCGGCCTATAGAAATTCCGACGTCGAGATATCTTTATATGAAAAATTACCCAAAGCTCTATCTCTCTATAGAATCGCAGTCCTAAATAAAGAAGCATCAAATATATAACGCAATATATATCATAATATTGTATACGCTATACAAACTATACATTAAGTACACAATAAGTACATCCTTCTATTCGAAGACAACTTCTTGAGTTGGTCAGAATTCGGAAGAAATACTTTCATGTTAAATTTGTTACATAAGATAATACACTATAGATAATACTTAAGTGAGATTTATGGATATTGTTACTAAAAATTAGAAAGTAACATTAATGTTCTTGCCTTCTTTCTGTTTTTTGTTATTAAAACTATCTGCACTCCTGCTGAACAAAATATTTAAAGTGTGGCGTAAGCAAAAGAACGTCAAATCGATAAAGAGCGTCGATGAAATGGGGCCATCGAAACCCAGCAGAAATCCTTTGGGATTTTAAGTGTGTTTAGAAGGCTCCAAAATTCTGCTTATCTTTTGGTAGTTTGAACTTATTACCAGCAGTGAAGATAGTAAGCTTAGTTTTTCTGACTCCGTCATTTCTAACATAAATGAATAAAAAAGAAGCAGCAGACTAGAAAAACAAACGAGGGTCAACCCCATGGGACACGCTTAAGTGGCCTAGGCGTCACAGAATTTATATAGGCGTGATTATGGAGCTGGTAAAAAGCATCCAAACTTTGTCAAACAGTTCATTTCCGTTCTCCTTTCTACGTCTATATACATCTGGAGGCGAAACTAATTCGTTCTACTTAATTACAACGCTTAATTAAATTCTGCTACAAGCCTCGACTTTTATTCATTAATCCATAGTCTCACAGCCTACCTGTAAAGGTTAATTATATACTGTTTTTGGTTAAGCAAATTTTTTTCCTATCTTCTACATTTGTATATTTTGCCAATGAGTGATTTATGACCAAGATAAAACCGAGAAAAATTACTTAGGCGGCGACGGGATGGCAAGAATTTGCTCTGTCCCGCAATCAATTTATTTCGTCAATTGCCTTCATGTGATTTGTATTAGAGATGTCTTTCTATATGCAGGGGCCTTAGTTTGTTTTAGGAAATACTGGATGCATTTAATAATTAAACTATAATTTAATATTGTTTTGTTGTTTATTCCAAAAAATTTAACATATGACAATTAGAACAAAGCAATTTCAACAATATCAATCAACGTTTACAATGTGTAAAATCCGCAGAGAGAATAATCCAAAAATAATTTTTAACCGGTTTTTTCGTTAAAGGAGAAGTTATAGCACCACAGTTTGAATGCATAATGAATTTTGAAGTTGGAAATTTTTACTTCCTAAACTAGAAGGCTACTCACCTGTTTTTTCACGAGCGACTTTTTTCAAAGCAACTCCGAAACAGGATGACACGACATGTTTCTCGACGTCTATACCATACTCTTTACACTTTTTCACCGTATCTGTTATCCAATTTTTATCTTTGGCCCACAGCGCACAAATGATGACCTAAAATTTTTTAATTGTTGGGATCTAAAATATCTCTAAGAATGTTAACTTTAGCAACGCACGTGTTTCCATATCACTTCATTCAGAGGAAACTGCGTAGAAAGGCGACTAAGAATTTTCTTAACCTGTCAAACGTTTAACACACAACTCCTCTCGTTGATAGCTATGACTAAATATATGTTTTGCAAGAATTTTTAATAATATATCTTACCTGTAAATATTTCTTTTCTTCGTGAAGAGATGCGACGAGACTGCGGACACATAAATTTAAATTTACTTATTAATTTCGACTATTATATTGAATTGAATTTAATATGAAAAAATTATGTAAAAGTTAAATATGATTACGGACAATAAGGCAATTGGAAGGCAATTAGGTAGTTGAAGTAAAGATCTTTGTGAAATTGCCCGAACAGAAGCCATATCTCTTTTTTTCCAAAAATCCAGTAGGGTTCTAAAAAAATCAGTCACTAAAAGAAAATTTTGTTAATTTTTCAGTAACCTGCAAACGAGTTGGGGATTTCTCGGCATCCACTCAATCAACTTTTCTTCTACTTTTAGTACGTCGTTTGTTGTCAAATTCGAGAACAACCAGTTGAAAATTTCGTTTTGACCGTCACAATCCAAAAACGTAAGATTTGAATACGGAAAATTGATATTGACAGACGTGCTCGCAAGACAACGACGAACCATAATCCACAGTTTTTTGGGGCAATTTTCATTTATAAATTTCAGATAGCTACAGCGGAAAAAAAAGGTTCACTTGGTTCTTAAATATTTTAGCTAAACTAAACCTTTTCCAAATTAGGTAGCTATTTTTCTCCTTAACTCGACACAACGCACACTCAAAAGCTTCTTTGATTGTTTCAAAATTGAACTCACTTGCTTGTAAATAATAGCAATAGCAGAGCCATGTGAAGGGATCGTCTTCTTCGGTTTTAAAATTTTTCAGTTCTGGTAAATCTCCATCAAGAGGAAGGGGCTCTTTGATAAGTTTTCTAAAAATTAATTAAATATTACATATACCTATTATGTATATATAATTATCATATACTAATATCTGTATAACTCACAAGTAACAGTGTATAACTATATTTCTTTCACATTGTACCGGATTTTTTAAAATCTTTTTTGGGTAGTCTTCAATAATTTTTAATGCGTTTTCTTTCGTTTCGACAGAAATAGCTAAGAAGAAAGTTAATTCAGAACTTGCACATTCTAGGTCAACGAAGTCACTGCAGAAACTTTCTCCCGTTATAGAACATATCTTTTTCAAATATTTCCATAGAATGACACAATTTGGTTCTGATTTGATTTTTGTTTCAACAAAGATTTTTGCCTTATCTGTTTTTCCCAAAACTATTTCTTTGTCGATAAAGGCAAGATTGATACAATTATCTCCCTTAAGTTCCCTTCCTTTTAGTCGCACAAATGCTTGTTTAAATAACGAGTCTAGAGTTGAAACTTTCAATTTAGTTTTCTTAGTTCCGCTTTTCCATGCCATATATAAAGCTGTCTTTCTTACAATTTTTGATGGTATCGATTGAGCAGGATCAAAAAAGGCACTGGGTATCGTGGAAAATTCAGCAAGGTATATAAAGGTAAATAGTAAAACAGATAAATCTTCAGTATTCATGATTGTGGTTATATCTTTGTTTAAGCGACTTTTCTGTTGAAAATCAATAAGAATGGATATGAAATTTGTAATAAAGACTTACATCCAAAAATTTTAAAGCTTCATTGTATAAGCCAGCTTGTCGCAAAATTGTCGCCTTATAAATCGTAACTTCTAGTAAATAATGAGAAGCTATATCATTTTTTTCCATCCCCATTATGAAAGCAATAATTTTATCGCAAGTTTCACATACAGCTTCAACTCCTTTCTGCTTCATCAAATACTAATTAAAGGGATTAAGATTAATATTTTTTTAGAACAATACAACGACTTACTTTCCACCAAATATTATATGTTGGAGCTTTTTTCAAAGCCATTTGATACACCAATTTTAGACTGGATTGTCTTTCAGATTTTTCATACAGGGTTAAGTAATGAATCCATAATAAGGATTCTTTTTCATTCGTTTGAATGGCTTTTGCAAGAATTTTTAAGGCTGAATCATAATCAGCACCATTGGAATCATGTAACTTTGAATAGGCGAATCTTAACCATAATGATATGTTACTTTTTTCAGTTTTTACTGCACTTTCTAATTCTTTGCCAATGCAACTTTGGTTGTCATTCAACCAATAACGAATATCCTTAGAATTAATTGTTTCTTCAATTTCTTGTTGAAATCCTCTTACAGATTCTTTCTTATCTGAAGCTGTTTTATTGCACAATTGATCAAATGTAACCAGATCATACTGCTTTTTGACCCTTTTATTTTCTGCCTTGTCATTTTCACAATTTAATTTCAAGCTATGAACGGCTGAAGTTTCTTTTAAATATTCAAACGGATTCCACTTTCTAGAGAGGTCAAAAACTGAAGAAAATTGCACTTTTTGTTTTATCAAACGCATCATCAGAGCTAGGCAGTCTTCCTTGTTCAGCTCTTGTTTGTCTCTCATAAAATCAACGATATAGTTTTCTAGGATCATCGGAATTTGTTTAGTCGGGGTTGTACGTGAGACTCCAGCAATGGTCGGTACATAAGACACTAAATCAAGTAGTATCTCTTTGATAGATGGTTCAGCCAAGTGAAGGTTATTGCACTTTTCATCTTGACATTTTCCGTTCAAATGATATCTACATAAAATCCTATCAGCAGAATGATAGTAAGAGTATATTGAGCTATTCAACTTGCTGTGATCTTTAAATCTGGAATGAAATCTTTTAAATAAGTAAAATATTTCATTTATTAATTTAAATTAGCAAGCACCTATATAGTCTGAAAGCTTTCAAAGGGCTGTCATATATTGTAAATTTTCCAGTAGAAAAAGTTCCTATTTTTTTGTTCAGGGTATTTTTTTCAGTCTCGGAAGAGAAATTTAAAAAAGTGATTGTAGGATGTTTATTTTCATATCCAATTACAACATTTGAACATTCCTTTGGAAGTTTACTCATGAACTGCATCTGTTAAATATCTCTTTTAAAATTGAAATTTAGACAAATAAATAAGTATTACATATAATTTGTTGGTATTTTCAGAATTTCCGTTGGATAGTTGTTTGTTTAAGATATTTATCGTTTCTTCTTTCAAACCAAATACATCGTCAAAGGTGTACTCTTTAATTTTTTCAGGTTCACTTTTTCTTAAAGCACTATTAGGTTGATTTACTAAAGTTTCTAATTCTTGACGAAGTGAGAGCTCGTTACTACGCCTAGTAGCTAATCTTTCTCGAATTACTTGTAACTTTTTGTCTAACTCTGAAAGTTGCTCTTCACTGGTAGTTATCACCCTTTTGGCTACTGCTAGCTGTTCTTCCAATTTTTTTAAGCGTTTTTTTTCTTTTAAAATTGTGGCTCGGCGCTGAGCTCTCAAGTTACCTACAGAAGTCAGCTCTTGTTCATCCAACTTCGTTCGCTTACTGAAAGGAATATAAATTACACTGTCGAAATAATGTTGATATTTATTACAAACCGTTCCTCCAGCATTTTATATTTTAGTCTCAGCAACTTCTGTTTTTTCCATTCACCTTCTACCGCCACTAGTTTTCTCTCCAAGACCTTACTCAATTTTAGATTAGGTTTTGAAGACTTGGTTTTTACTTTTGATAATTTTCTAATACATTTTCTCGGTTTGGCAGGTATCAGTCTATCGATTATTTCATTTAGAACCTGTTTGCATATAAGATTTATTGAGTCAGTCTCGTTTGTTTCCTGTATTGGGGAGCAAGTTTTTCTCAATGGAGTTTCAGTTTGAGCAATAGTTCTTTTCCGTAGCGAACGATGTTCTTGAAGAATAGCCTTCGTTGAAACGTTTGAGCAATTTCCCAGAGTTTTCTCATTTAATTCTTGTTTATTCACATTACTTAAATTGCGTTTCTCTAAATCTGAATCGCTTTCACTACTAGTTGAATCTTCTCCCAATTTAATAACAATTTCTTTTGTTTTAGAGAGTTGTTTAAGGAATGCAGGAGAGGAGGCACTCTTTTTAATCGTTTTTCCCGTTGTCGTTTTGGAATTCATTCGATTTAAAATATTCTCTCTCATTTTTTTCAAAATATCGTCATTTTTCTTTGTTGAGTTCTCAGCTTGTTTTTTCTGAAAGATTACTTCTTACACTTTAAAAAATTTTGTATAGTGTGTGTATACCTTTTCCAAAGCCTGTCTCTCTGCTTGCTTCCTCACAAGATTTTCTCTTAAAATCTAAAAATTGTAAACATTACAGTCAAAAGAAATTGAGGTTGATGGCCAATCACCTGTTCTTGAAGAAGGTCAATTTCACGGCGAAGGTTTGCCGCTTCTTTTTCTCGCTCTCTTTCCTCTTTTTCGACTTCTTCTAGTACTATATCTCCGCTAGGAGAAGTTACTCGAGATGATTCTTGACTGTTAGATGACAATTTTTCTACATCTGGAGTATCTAGACTCTCTTTTCTGACATCTTCAAGCAAAGTATTTATTTTCTCATCTATATTGTCATTAATCGCATTAGAATTTGCCGCTGAGCTAAGACCCTCCTGTTCACAGTCTTTCTTTTCAAAAATAACAAATTGATCTGATTTCAGATTATTGGGATACGTAAAAACTGCATGATTATTTTTGTCATCATTTCGATTTTGGAAGCTAAGTTGCGGAAATACGCTATCCATTGATTCTGTATTCAAGTGAGAAGTCATAGAGTTTTGATCAATCAACGTTAAGCCGGGAATGAATTCAATCTAAAAATATGTTCTGTTGTTAAAAGTATTTTTAAACTATATACCCATTACCTGATCCGTAGCATTAATTAAATGCTTTTCTAAATTGCAATTATCTAAAAAAGTCATATTTACGAAAGTGTGCCTTTCAGAATTAAGTATTTTTCTTACCTGATCGAATGTTTGATTCACCCATTAACTTTAAAAAAGCATTTACTTGGTCTTCGTGAGTTTTCAGTTTCAAAACTTTTAACATCTTGCTTTGACGATGACTTTCTCCCCTTCTGTAAGCTTTTTATTAGTTTTTGGTATAAGAGAATTTAAGCAAAGATACCGTTGTTTCCTTTTCCTTGAGCTGTCAGATGATTCACTTGAAGATTTTTGAAAATAATGACGATGTCTCGGTGGGGATGGTAGTCGTCTCTTCTTACTGAGATTTTCACTTGCCTTTATTTTAACTGCTGATTGCAAAGCCTTAAATCGTAGTTTTAGAAGATTCATATCATCCTCAGAGTCATCCTAAAAGATTTAATCAAATTAGGTCAAATAACTACATTTCAATTTATACAAACTGATTCGATGGAAGATATAGTTGAGTCAGTGATTTCTCCATCAGATGTTTGACAAGAAGATGCTAATATTTTATCAACTACATCCTTTTCTTCAGTCAGCCCTTGCTCAATATCATCTAGCTTTTTCTCCATGCTTTGATATTCCAAAAGGAAGTGTGCTTCTGTACCTACAGAACTTGAGGAATTCCCATCGTCAAATCCATTACTTTCTGATTGATCTTTTATATTTGCAAATGAGTTAGAATTTCTATCCAGCCCAGCCACGTGAACCCCGCATTTCGTTAGACAATTGTCGTCTGAAGAAATATCGCTATAAACTGATCTATCAAAATAATCCTGGGCATCGTTGGCATCCGAATCACTAATTTCTCCTTCTTCCTTCTCAGACATTGTATCAACTACTATTTTAAAGTATTAAAGTTGATATTTCTTGTTCCAAATACTATCGTCACTATAAACAATCATGGCCGACTCTAAAATCTGAAATTGTCGACTCTCAACAGGCGGCGCCAGAAAGATAGCAGACGAATTATAAGGTCATTTTATAGGGGAAGGAAAGTATGGCTAATAAACAGAGTCTAGAGAAAATGCGGCAGATTTTTCATATTGTAACCAAAGCAAAAAATTTTGATCGTGTAATTGGAAAAGTAGGTAGTTATTTTTGCTCATTTGTTTTTATGTATATTCTTAGATAAAAAAAATAGTCTGCAATGTAATTCTTTACATCGACAGGCGAAACTTATTGATGGAGGAAATGGTCGATGCATTTGTGAAATGAAGGTTGAAGAAGAACATGAAAATAGAGGGCAGACTCTTCATGGTGGAATGACAGCTACGCTTGTTGATAATATTTCTACGATAGCTCTGATGTCATATAATGATGGAACTCCTCCAGGCGTTAGCGTCAATATGAATATAAGGTATTATTTCAAATGCAGTAAGCTGTTTGAAAATATTTTTAACTTTTTACAGCTATCTCAAAGCAGCTCCAAGCAATACAACAATCGTTATTGATGCAAGAACGCTTAGAGTAGGAAAACGATTAGCTTATTTAAGCGTTGATGTTACAAATAAAGAAACAAGTGAATTAATAGCCCAGGGACAACATACTAAATTTATTGGTTCTTGAAAAGTTTAATATTATATTATATGATAAGCAATAAATGTTCTCAAAAACTAAAAAAATTATCGAATTTGTAGTAAACAAACTAGGCATACATTATAAGCCAAAAGGCCTCACTGACCACTTAATCTTAAGCGGACTTTGAACACTTCGTGGTTCCTTATTCAAGAACATTATTTGTTGAAATATTTTGGATTGTTATACAATGATTGCAGCGAGAGAAAGTGTCAAACGCTTAGTGAATGCTCTAGGAACTGTATCGTAAGTTTAGTTGTATATTTTCATGTTTAATTTTATCGGTGTCCTACTTTTTTAGCTGTCGATGTCCTGGGCACTCAAGCGGATCGGCATTCTTAAACAGCGATGCGTCTATGAAAAAAGAGTATGCTTACGAGGTAGCTTCTATCTCCTTAAATTTATGAAAAAATATAAAACTTTGTCAAATAGGTAGCTGCATCAAACATCAGATATGGGCCTGGAGTTACAAAAGAATTAGGAATGGTAAAATTTAATTTATAGTAAACAAAACCTGTTCTGTAGTAATTTTTTTGATATACATATTTTTACCTAGTAGGATCTTAAGAATCTTGGAGCGAAAAAAGTTTTGCTAATGACTGATAAAACAATAGCCCTGCTACCTGCCATGAAGGCTGCCATTGAAGCTTTGCATAAAAGCTCAATAAATTTCGAGGTTTTCGAAGACGTTAGAGTAGAGCCTAATGACCATAGTTTCCAAAGGGCCATTGAATTTGCAAAAAATGGTAGTTTTGATGCTTTTGTTGCAGTAGGCGGAGGTTCTGTGATGGACACCTGCAAAGTAGCAAATTTATGTGCTTCTAACCCTAATGCGGACCTTTTGGATTTTGTAAATGCACCGATTGGAAAGGGGCTAGCGATTACGCATGATTTATATCCATTAATAGCAGGTAATTTTCAACTTGTTTCAGGTAGTGTGAACTATAAAACTTGCCAACAGTTCCAACTACAGCTGGAACTGGTAGCGAAACAACAGGAACGGCAATATTCGACTTTACTGAAATAAAAACAAAAACTGGAATTTCAAGTCGAAAACTAAGGCCAACACTAGGCTTGGTTGATCCATTGCATACTTTGACTATGCCTGAGAGAGTTGCGGCATGGTCCGGATTTGACGTACTATGGTATAAATACATTTATAAGTTTTATCAAGAAGTCTTTATTGAAAGAAATTTTAAGTCATGCTCTAGAATCATATACTGCTCTACCATATTTTGAACGGGAGCCAAGACCGTCAAATCCAAAACTACGGCCAGCTTATCAAGGTAGCAATCCCATTTCAGATGTATGGTCATTGCATGCCTTAAAAGTTGTAGCAAAGTACTTCAAGAGGTTTTGTATTTTTATTTCAAAGAAAAGTCAAAATAAAAATATCATTTTCAGAGCTGTTCAAGACTGTGAAGATTTTGAGGCAAGATCAGAAATGCTGTTAGCAAGTGTTTTTGCAGGTATTGGATTCGGCAATGCTGGGTGTCATTTATGGTTAGTTCTTTAAAATTTTTGTAATAAATGCTGTTATTTTGTTTTTTTAAGTCATGGAATGAGCTATCCTATTGCTGGAAATGTTCAATCATATAAAGCCAAAGATTATCCTACGGACCATGCAATAGTTCCTCATGGATTATCAGTCGTGCTTACTGCTCCTGCTGTATTTGAGTTTACCTATGCAATGTGTCCAGATCGTCACTTGGAAACTGCAGAAATTTTGGGGGCAGATATCCGTAATAAGAAACAAAAGGATGCTGGAAAAATACTATCAGATCAACTGCGGCGAATTATGCAAGATCTGAATGTTGATGATGGTTTAAATAGTATTGGTTACTCCAGAGAGGACATACCTAAGCTTGTTAAGGGAACACTACCACAGGTATTAACCTACTTTCAGCCTAGTTGTGCTTTAGTTTATCTTTTCAGGAAAGAGTCACTAAATTAGCTCCGAGAGCGCAAACGGAGGAGGATCTGTCGAATTTATTTGAAAAATCTTTGAAATGTTATTAACTTCAGTAAGATTTTCAAGTGCAGTAACAACGAAGCATAGTATTATATATATATATATATATATATACTGTATATATATAGATAAAGTATCATAATTTTTAAGTCTTAATAGAATCGAAATTAAGTACATTTCATTTTGTTTTAAAAAAATCTTTTATTATTACTTGCTGATACATTGCATAGTTAATTGTTTGGCTTCTTATATTTACATTGTATCCAGACCCGATACATTTTTATTTTCTTGCCTCTATTCACTTGCATCCTTCTATCAATATGGTTCTGTATTTCAATTAATCCTGCTTTCGCAAAAATATTTCTCAAGTCGTCTGTTTGAGGAATTTGAATAATAAATCAAATAGTACATGTAGGCTATGCTAAGTTACCTTGAGTAAAAAAGTAAACTCTTGTTCCATCACCTCGAACATAAAAGTTGTCACTTAAGCATTTACCATTTTTGAAGCGCAATTGAGCCATATCATATCTACCATAATCACGAAAAAGTATTATTCCTCCCGGTTTCAGATATCGACTGAGGTGAATTATACAATCTTCCATTCTTAAAAGTTGTAAACTGTTATAATAGAATTATAAAAATATATTATTTACCTATTAGGATTCACAGCTGAGAGAACAAATATTAAAGCTATGACATCTAAACTTCCTTCGGGAAAGGGAAGAGTTTTATCTATATCAGTGATGTCGTGAACAAAGGCGTGACAACTATTTTCTGAGTAGTCATTGTGTTGTTTCACCAGATTTATGGCTGTTTCTGATAAGTCACAGCAATAAACAAACAAGTTTTTGCTTCTTGCAGATTGTATAATAGGAAAGACTGAGTTCCCAACTCCACATCCAACCTTATTGTTATTGAAATATATTTTATCTATTTATGTACAGTTTATGTTTCATACTTCAAATATCCTGTAACTCGCATGAGACCCGACGAATTCACTATTTTCTTGTTGCCCGTTATATTCTTCCAGATTATTGGGTAAAACTTCAGGAAATTCTGTGAATAGCCAATGACGATCTTTGAAAAATCGATTTTGATGAATACTATAAAAAGCATCCCAGTATTTGTGCGCTTCATTTTCATACTTAGCTATTGAAAAGTTGAGTAACTATTGAAAATGAAATGCTATATTTATATAATCCTACCTGAAGAGTCTGGTGAAATTTTAGTTTTACTGTTTTCCTTAATTTTTTCTTGAGCTTCAATTTCTTGTGCTTCATCCCATTCTACATCATCCCTGTTGTACCATATAATACAAAAAATAAGGACTTAAGATAATAAGAACACCTTCCTAGCCTTGGACATCTGAGATGACTATGTACTAATATAATAAAATACAACTAAGAGACTATAAAGGACATCAAATTTACTAAAATTTTCAGTTACTGAGAAATTGAAAATAACAAGAATGATCAGTAATTTTTGAGAGAATTCTGCAGTCATGTTGTTCTATTTGAGTTCTCTTTTATCGCTCAGTGCAGAATATTGTTAAAGAAAACTGCGTATATTATTACGAAAGCAATATCAAACCACGCATTGTGCTGGAAAACATCACTGGATTCGGTTAAGAATCTATTTCCAAAAGCCTCTCTTTTTTCTGCCATATAAAAATCAACAGTGTCTGATATGACTTTGGTGTTCCGCTTTGCGATGTGCCTGTTTATTTCCTTGAGTGTATTGCTAATTTGATAGATTATTTTGCACAGTAGAGTCGTTTTAGATTCATTCTCATTGATAACTACTAAGAAACTCCAAATTTTAATACAACATTTCATTTTATATATTTATTCAAATATATTAACTTTTTAACTAATGGAAAGTCTTTAGTCAAGCTTAAATAGTTGTTGGACACAGAAGAGAATCGAAACGAATGCTGCATGATAGAAATAAGTCAATAAATAGAAAATTCTTCTAATATCTGTATCCATAATAGTCGACATACTTAAAAGCAGATTGTTGTCTAACTGCATAGGACAGCAAAAGAGCCTTATTCCTCGTTCGTCTTGATAACAACTTATTTGTTTTATTTTTGGTCGAAAGTTCTTGCTGCTTTCTTTTTTCTTCATTTATCTTCCGTCTTCTCCATCTAAAATTAAGTAAAGGTTTAAAAGAAGTCAAGCTCAATTAATTTGAGAATACTACCTCTTAAAGGCCTTTTCACATTCTTTCTTGCTTGCAGCAAAAGCCTTAGCATGATCCTGCTCTTCCTTTTGTTTCTCTCTTTTAGATAACTCTTCCTTTTCTCTTTGTTGTCGTTTGCTATCCAGCCAATTAGGGAATGAAATAGAACTTCGATTTTTCTTTTGTTTGTCCGCTTCGTCTGCCTCTTTTTTTCGTCTTTCTTCTCTTTGTCTTTGCTCTTCTTCTTGCTTTTGCTCATCTCTTCTTTTCTGCAAGGATTTCCTCAGCCAACACTGAAAATTAGCTTCCTGTTCTGCCTCCTTTCTAGCCTCCTCTTTTTTTAATTCTTCTTCTCTCTCTCTTTCTTGTTTCTCTCTTTCCTTTCTCTGTCTTTCTCCTTCCTTTTTCTGTGTATCACTTAAAGCATATGGGGAAACATAATGGGATATATCTACTTTTTGGGTTGACTGGAGTCTCCCAGGAGTTGATCTTGGACGTGATGATTTAGCTGATTTTGGTCTAGGCTCGTTTGGAGGTTTTGGTGTAGTCTGATCATTGTTGGATTTTTCAATGGCTTCTAATTCACTCTTTTTTACTAATTTATATGTTCCATCTTTCTCAACCAGAATATTCTCCTCTTGATCTGATTTTTTTGTAGATTTCGAATCGTTATTAAATAAATTTTGCTCATTTTTTCCTTCTTGTTGGTCGGTTTCTTCATCCTTGTTTTGAGACTTATTTGGTTCATCCTTTTTCGAGCATATTTCCTTTTCACCCTGACTTTCGGAGTTTAAATCATCCGTTGTTCCGGAGTCTTCATTATCTTCATCGGTTTCTGAGTAATTTCGTGGAGATGGAGCTACTTCAACAACCTGATTTGAAAATTTAATAGTTTTTTGTCTTTCATTATCGCTGCCTTGATTTTCATCGTTAGCTTCCTTTTCAAATTCTTTATTGACTTCCAGAAGTTTTTTTCTTACGTACTGTTTATATACTTCATCTGGTGGTTCTTGACCCTCTTCTTCATCTGAAGCCAATTACATTATTTATTGAAAGACTTAATCCATTCACCTTACAAACCTGCATAACCTAAGTCTATCTTAAGATTATCAGAGTCATCGTCGTCTATTTTTTTATCATCTGATGTATATTTCACACCATCTTCATTTTCTTCTTCATTCATTAAGTCAATAATATTGTTATTCGCTTCCTTAGGCTATAAATAAAATAAATCAATATAAAAGTACCTCGACCTACTTTTATACTTACTTGTTCCTGATTTACACTTTGACTCTGGAAATTTTTGTCGTTCGGATATTCCTGATTCTCAGACATTATTAAAGGTAGTCAATGTTTGTATATTTTAGGCCTATAGCAAAGGCACACTATAAGAGAATTTTATATATCGAAGAGAAATATAGGATGATGATAACTTACTAAAGCTGTAAACCAATTATATATATTTCTTACGTAATATCTGCATCTAAAAATGATCAATTAGCAACAATCATGCTCAAATCCATATTAACTTTGGTTGTTTGGCAACGCACAGAAACTTGGGGCAAAGTGAGGTTGCTCAAGAGGACACTGTCTCTAACTCAATTAGAGCAATATTCGCGAAAAAGGTTTGAAATCTTATTGATTTAAACGAAATATAACATAGTTTATGCCAGTCAAAATTGTATTATATTTAAAAATTTACAATAGAAAGGGAATGATAGCTTTTCTAGCTTTAGGAAAATTTTTGAATTTTTCTTGATACCAGTTATGATTTAAAAGTCCGGCGATAATCTAAAAAAATATGGTATATCAATGACAGTTTAAAAAGTCATAAAGGATCGTAGTACCTGATTTATAAAAACGAAAATCCATATGGAAATACCTGCACAATGATTCAGACCCAGAATGCAGACGAAACCACTGTAAATTATAATTTCTCCCAAATAATGAGGGTTTGAAATATATTCAAAAGCTCCTCCACTTGGCAGAACATGAGCAGTAGACTTTAAGTTTCCTAAAACAGTTTTATAAAGTAGTTTATAAATATTTCGATTTTAGCATACCAGCTTTGTCTTTTCGCAAAGCAGCAAACATTCTATGAGAATAATGTTGAAAAGAACTTCCTAAGGCGAAGATAATTATTCCGAAAAGAATCCGAGTTTGATATGCTCCATGAATGAATTCGCCAGTATCTGAGAACTTTTAAATATTAAACTGTGACTAGTTAAGATTAGAGAACTTACACACCTATTTTTTTTAACGTGGGAGCCTCACTTAAAACGGCTAAGTTAAATGTGGAATACAATATAACTCCAAGCATAAAGTGAATGATATTCATTGTGCTTTTCGAATAACTGCTAATAAACACACACTCGCAAAACCTGAAATTAAAGGAGGTTTTACTTTCTATAAAATTTTTTTTGGCTTGAAACCTTCTTGTGTCTTGCAACAGCATCAAAAATACTACTATGAATGCTGAAACAGCACCTAAAATAGAAGGATTTGTATAGATAAAACATAAAGTAAAAAATTTATCTTGCGATTTATACTTGTATTTGAGCTCAGCGATGTGTCTTGGAAAAACTTTAGAAAAAAGTTGTACCAGCCAGGAGGATCAACACTTCTTACGTAGGCATTATATACAAAAAAGGCACTGACGCCATTGCATAGTATGCCAAGCAAATAAAACCAAGTAAACCATCTATTTAGATATAATTGAAAGTTAATGAGAGTGATAAGTGATAGACACGTCTCACCTCTTTGGAACATCTATAACTTTAACAAAGGATTTACTCTGTTTCGAATTTTTAACTTTTCCATAAACAAATAAATCATTAAAGTAAGTTGGTATTGATTTGGAATTCTTCTTAATTATATATGCTAGAAGTATTAATAATGTCGATATCAGCCAAAAAGATACTATGACTATGGAGGCCATACCGGATATTGAACAATTTTAAACAATCTTACATTTTAGTAAAATTAAACAAATATCTAAAGTGCTCCTACAAAATAAAAAGTAAAATTTATAATATTTTCAACATGGCTATCTTTATATATCTATGTATCTCTATATAACATTATACTTCTTACTCTAATGGGCGATAATACGGTAAACATACAATATAATTTTGTGACACTCTTTGATAAGTCAAGAGGTCTTATCTTGAAGGTTTAGATTTTGTAGAAAAAGAAATATTAGTCTTCTGTGAAGCTAGGGTGAATTATTTATCTAATAAATCTTTAAATTTGCTGTATGATTGAATCTTAAACGCCTTAGGTCACGTGCCCAGAAGAACAACATCAAGTATATTTCCAAAAGGATTTGTATATCTAGCTAATGTGATTCTTCTTTTAAAAGTTGTTTTATACATTAAATATTATTATTTCACCTGAGATTTTGCAATTGAAGTTAATAAAATTAACATAACTGGTAAGTTTTAACACTTTAAAAAGTTATTACGAGACATTTTTCTGGTATTCATTTGTGATTGTATATAACATACATATCGTCGCACCTTTGCAAAGGTAATATTCTAGTGAAAAAAACAATGGCAGATGAATTTCAAGAAGATTTACTAAGTCAAATGAAACTTGTCACACAGTTGGCACTTCTCTTAAGAGGAAATGGTAAAAATTATTTTTTTTTTACTGTTATTTATTAATGATTTTCAAGGGGACAAAATTATTACTGGAGAAAGTGCTTTGAGCTTGACAGCAGAAGGATTACATGATTTATTTAATTGTTTCAAAAAGTACTGCGATCAAGATATATGGTATGTGATATCATGAATCATCTTTAGAACTGAGTTAATTATTTCCATCAGCTCTTCTTTTGAAGTATTATATTTAAATCAACTGGAACCCCCACAACTAATTCAAGATATTCAATTTCTATTCGATTTCGTTCAAAAAGTTAAACATTTAAAAGTTACTAGCCTTTAATAATTTTTTTTGTATATCTTCATTTATCTGGAAATATTTTCAGGTATTTCATAAACCTCAGAGCACTTTACAAGGAGATCTTCAGTTATCCTGCTTTCCAATTCTTGAAAATATAGAACTGCGGCAAGTACCTCTTCATCTGCTTCGAGGCTTACATAAACTAAGACCTCGTCTGAAGAAGTTAGTTATTCAAAAATCAATTTCTAATGTAGAGGATGTTCTCTGGTATTGTGGTGCAGAAAGAGCTGAGAGTAAGCTTTGGCCAAAATTAACCGTTTTATCTCTGCATCATAACTATTTAGAACGTCTTGATGACTCTTTCGTAAGTTAATTTATAAATATTTATTTATGATATTATTGTTGGATTTGTAGGAGCTCCTTCCTGAAATAATACATCTGGATCTTAGTCATAATTTTCTGACTTCAACCGATAACTATTTATCCGTAAGTTTTTCCTTTAGAATTACTTGTATTTAAAAATACTATCAATTATTTTAGTCACTTTCAAAACTTGAAACTTTGCATATTGGGTACAATGATTTACGAATTATTCCATTCTTATCGTCAGAGCTTAGAATTACACTTACGACTCTTTCATTAAGATATAATTGTTTGGAAGACATTGAGGGAATTGACATTCTTGTCAATTTGCAAGTTTTGGATTGCTCTTACAATTTACTGTCAAAACACTTTGTATTAAAGGATTTAATAAATCTCAAACACTTAAAGAAGGTTTTAATTCATACTAATCTTGGAAAATACTTTTATCTAATGAACTTCTCTGTAGCTATCTCTACGGGGTAATCCCTTATGTTACGAAAAGAACCATAGATTAATTGTTTGCACTTTCATCAATCCGACTATTTGCAAAGAGGTCTCATATTAAATAAAATAATTCTTTTACAGTTTATTGTATTTTGTTAATAAATAGTTAGAGTTAGATGAACGAAGAATAACAAGAAAAGAATTCGAAAAGTCTACCAGCCTTCCAAGAATAAGTTTTGAAAGCACTAGATTCTTGCAAAGTCTACCAAGACCATCTATATCCGAGTCATTCAACAATTCGTCTGACTTGATATATTCTAGAAAGTTAAGACGAAAAAAGAGGAAACCAAACATTGAAGATGAATCATCTGTAACTTGCGATCAAGGAATGACTTCAGAATTTGAACAGAAAAGTAATCTGCAACAGGGCGCTCAAAGTTTTCAAGACGAAATTTTGTCATTGAGGTCACAAATGGGTGAGAACTGGCTACAAGCTGTCAATGATAAATTACTCACAGATAGTAAAGAGCCTCCAGAGCAAAGAGAAACTGTTGATATTGAGGAATCTTCTGAATTCGCTGATGAAGTTGAAAATAAACAGAATGAACTGGAAAACTGTAATCTTATTACGAAAACATCAACTCCAATTAACGTTGAAATGCTACCGCCTTTTCACCTCTCAAATCCCGTGGGAAATAATAACCTGGATGAAAAATCTAATGAGTCTTGGAACAGTAAGCTTGTTATGAATGATCAACCAAAAGTATTGCATTCGACCGAAGATTCAAATCCTTTATCAATTGGAAGTTCTGAGCCGGACGTGGATTTTTACATTAACTCGTCAGATTCTGATAGTGATCAGAGTAAGATTTTTTTTAAGAATAAAACTATGTTTAAATTGTTTTATTCCAGCTCCAAAGGAAAACTTGATGAGTCCTGACGACGGTGTTCAGTTTATTGTAAAAAGTTTTGAGGAATCAATTATTATTGAGATAAAAGACAATTTTTTAATTGAGAGAGATATTACGGGCAAAATCCGAACTAAATTAGATCTGACGGCTTTAAAAGATATTTCAAATAATAATGCAGGATCCAACCATATTCGCGTTGAATTTGTCTTACTAAAGAAAGAAAATCAAGAAAGAAATTATATATTTGATAATTATAATGAAATGCAAGATTTTTTTGATAACCTGAGATCGTTCTTGAAAAACCCACAAGAGAAAGCGGAGAAATTCGAGGTATCGTTGTGTTTTAATATTCTTTAGGAAAAGAATACTTTTAATAGCGATTATTTACTTTTTTCTTGCTTTCTCGTTTATAAAGTGCCTGAAGTGTGGGGGAAGTTGGATAAGAACAGATGAAAAAGAATTAGAAACATGTCCTAGATGCAACAGTCACACTATTATCGCAAATAATACATCGTGTAAGGTAAATGTACTAGCACCTAAGATACAAGATACCGAATCTGCACCGAAAACTGACGATCTTTCAACGTCAAAAAAAAGTGGACCCAGTTTTAATTTCTTAGACAATCTATTAAACTTACACGTGTCTTTAAATTTATTAGATGAAGAGGACACAGTACGACTATTACTTGAGGTAATAATTAATACCTTATTTTCAATTTAATTGCTTTTAACTCTTACAGTGTCAATATCGAAAGCATAAAGGCAAACGAAAGCATCAATGTTTATTAGTTTTTTCCCAAAAATATTTGTTTGTTCTGCATTTAGTTAATACTGATAGAAATTCCAAATCAGTTCCTTGGAAGAAAGTTGCTGTAAAAGCTGATCTTCAAACCTTAAGTTTTTTGGAGAGAGGGCCATTTTGTCAATATCTACGGATTGAATTTCAAAATAAAACAGATATTGCGCCTACAACATTTTTTTTTCCTGATGAAGATACGGGAAAAGCATTTATTGAGAAACTAAACATTAATTTTACAGAATTATTGGATAATCCAAATGTTTCGCTTCACGTTGAGAAGTGCCGTCCTGAAACGCAGGAAGCATTACAAAGACTTTTCCAGTCAGAGGCCAGTATTAGCCTGCCAGATATTCTGTACTATACATTTAGTATTTGGTATTTATCTGAAACTGTGAGACTAGATATTTCACTTATTCTGAGCGATGAGGATATCGCTCTCGTAGATGAAAATTTTGAATATTGGTTTGTTGAATGAGACAGCTTTTACTATTCATAATTCAAATAAGAAATATCACTGATCTTTTTAAATCATACGGTTTAGTTATTTATTGGATAAATTGTTTTCAAAATAAGTTTAGTTATAACAAAATTTTAAGGAAGTTATTATCTGATCACCCAAGCGTAAGAACATTTTATGAATGTCCTACTTGTTCAGTTAGATCCCAAATATAGCTATTCTCATTCAATAAACCAAGGCCGCTATCCTATAATGAACAACTTCAGGCGAAAGACATATCGAAACTTCCGCAGCAGTTCAAGATTTTACACAAAAGGAGAATTACTAACATAGAGTCGTTATCAATTGAACTTGATAATACCATACGCATAAATTTCTTTCAAGAAGATGAGGAAAATGAGCCGTGGTACATTATATTGCAAACCGAAAGAGGATTGAAGTCTTTGATAACAGCTATACAAGAACCTTGGAGTAAAGCATTTGGAAGCGTAGAATTGAAGGTTAATTAAAATTAGAACGCTGTTGGTGTAATTATTTTATGAAATTAAAATTATAATGTTCTGCATATGTAATATTCTAATATAAATATTTCGTCTTTTACTCTATATATCCTGGCCTATCACTGTTTGCTGAATATTGCGTGTTTTATTTACTGAGTAATATACTTCGATGATCAGAAAAAGAATGAAAAAAAATTACTTTATCTGCTACTCAAAAAGCTATCTTTAATGAGAACTATATGTAATACTCAAGTAATATCAAAAAAATCTTTGTATATTCAAAATTATACTGTCAAAAAATATTCAAATTTACTACTTTACATCTAATAAGTTGTTCTTATCTATATTACTTCCTTCTTTTTTACGTAGAGGTACTGTTCAAATAGTTTTTAATGTGTGAAACTATATATGGCTTCTCGCTCTAATGAGTAATATTGTGCAGGTCAATTGTTGAAAACATATATATATATATATATGTTCAAAAAGTAATATTCAATATTTTACACTCTTAAGGTAAGAAAATTGTGCTCACAAGCGAAATTATAAAAGCAGCTTAGATCCCTGTCCGAAGCTTTGACTGTTTTTGACGAGATAATACGAGTTTATGGGCTAGTTGTATAATAGTTTAATAGATAATAACAGAAAACTTTAGTTTTTCAATAGAATTCTAATTAAGATAGTTCTGCTTTTTTCAAGTTCGTTTTTTGTTAAAACGGGATATATTCCATTTGAGATTGATAACTATATACTTTTAAACAATTTTCTGTTATGAAAATTTGAAAATTTCTTTGTTAATTGTTACGGAATGTTAGTATGTAAATTTAAAAAGCAATATAATAATGTATTTGTTATTTAAACCGTATTCTGTAAATTTGATTCTTATTGTTGTGTAATTTAACTTTATAATTTAATATTATTTTTTACTAATTTTAATTTTTAAAGTTTTCTAACGTAACTGAAATGGACTTTTAGTTTTTTAGTAGTTCATTTCATTTCCATCTTTGATGGTGTACACTTTAGCATGTAGTGGATTTTCGAATGCGAATAATTGTTTTTTGTATTTTGACATATAAAGACATCTAACCACAAACAATTTCCATAGCAACCGTTTTCTATCGAGACGACATCTAGCGAGCAATATATAATCGACAAAACACCAAATTGCATTCATCTTTACTCCATCTGGATCTCTATTAGAATCCTTTGTGTGATGGTGTCGTGGCTCTACTACTTTACCATCTGGCTCTACTCAAACAGTACGTTCGCTTATCAGTTTATTAAACGAGTATTACTAGGCCTAGCAATGAAAGAGGCTGCAAAATCAATAATTTATTTGTGGAGAATCAATAATTACATTTTTTAAAACTAATTTCAGATGCTGTTATCTTGGCAAAACCTTTCGCTCCAAGAATAACCTTTGGAAATGACCCATCAAGCCAGATGACAATTGTTTGGTCAACTGAGCGAAATGAGACTTCGTTTTTACGCTATGGGAAAATTCATGATCGATTTCTCCAAGTGACCAATGGCCAAATAGTCAAATTAACAGAAAAAAATTCAAAAGCAAGAAAGTATATACATTGTGTTCACTTAAAAAACCTAGATAGCCACACAAAATACAAATATTATATATCTAATGACACAAAAAAAAGAGAATTTAAAACAGCTCAAAATAGCTCAGGAATATTTGATGTAATCCTCTTCGGTGATATGGGCACAAAGGATAGTGATTTATCTATTAATCTCATTTCTGCGTACAATCCTGACTTTGTAATTCATAATGGGGATTTTGCATATGATATGCATGATAATGAAGGAAAAGTTGGAGATGAATTTCTCGGACAAATACAGAAAGTTGCTTCTAAAATCCCTTACGTTGTTAACATTGGAAATCATGATGTCATTTACAGTTCTCATTATCGCACAAAATTTGCTACGCCATCTGGAGTTTGGCCTACACCTAAAAAGTCTATGTGGTACTCTTTTGATGTTGGTCAGATCCACTTCATAGCTTACAGCAGTGAAACCTTTTACACCGGTTCACAAACCGGTCATTGTTCCCAGTATGACTGGTTGAAAAAAGACTTGGAGAAAGCTAATAGGAATAGAAAGCTTCGACCGTGGATTATTGCATTCGCACACAGACCCATGTATTGCTCTGCATTTGATTTTGATGACTGTACCACAGGAAATTCTCTTGTAAAGCAAGCTTTTGAGAAATTATTTTATGCCTATGGTGTAGATATAATAGTTGAGTCTCATGAGCATATGTACGAACGAACCTATCCTGTTTTTGACGGCATTATGGTTCAGAATAACTATATTGATCCGAAAGCCCCTATTCATTTTATTACTGGTGCAGGTGGGTCACGAGAGGGTCGTCAATTGGCAATAGATCTATTCAGACGTGAATGGAGTGCTTTCATCTATAGATCACATTTTACAGTCAGTCACTTTCAGGCTGTTAATTCGAGCCATATTTATTGGAAACAAATTAGATCAACAGATAATAAGACAATTGATAAAATTACAATTGTCCAAAATTATCATGGACCTTTCAACGAATCTATGCATTCAGCCTTGTTCTGTACTAGAATTGTTTTATACATACCACCACTAACAGTATTTATTTTATGTTTTGCAGTAACCTTTTTACTCTGTTTGAGCGCAATTGTATTTTATTGTCCTAAACGTGACAAATCAAAACGACTAACTAATTATTTCGGGTATGACAATCGTTTTTACCTAAGAGATGATTACGAATAAACAGTATTAATTTTTTACCCTTTAATTATCTGTTCTTAAAGAAGATAATTGTTAAAATAGCATAACATCTTAAATATTAATTTTTTCTAATCTTACTATTGTAAAAGAGGCTATTTTTCTAAAAGAAAATTATTCAATCTTTCTTATACTTAAAGACGTAAGTGTGTAATGTCACTGCAAGAAATAAATGACCTATTTTATAAACATTGATCTGAATGTGGTAGAATTGAAAATAGCTATGAAGACTTTGAAAGCATTTTATATATCTTATTATTGCACTACTTTCAATCAACTGTAAACAAGATTAATATGAAATTGTCATAGCCATATCGAAAACCTGATTTTAGTTTCTTTTTTTTTTTTGGAGAAAAAAAACATTTGGCGAAACTTATAATTTATCTACTGACGAAAAATTGGCACTAATAAATAGCATTAGTCTTCAGCAATACTGTTTTGCTTCAAGATTAGGCAGATAAATATACAGGATTGTTTGAACGATTTTCAGAATTCCTAGTATACAGCAGCACCCCATTAGCTTAGAATGAGTTATTCACCTACATTTAGTACACAATTTGAAGGGAACCAATACCCTTTGGCCCACTCTCCCTCTTCCAGTTTTTTGGTTTTAAGATTCGATTTCGATAATGATCTTCTGATAACTTCCTTGCGTACTGGAGGTAGGCCTGTTGACTGTCAGAAAGTTGATCTACTTGACGTCTGGATCACACTGTATGAGATATATCTCCTATTTAAAAGAAACAGTTTTTCGGAAATTGTATAGCAGTAATTATTACCTAGTTACTCTGGTTGAGCCTATTACTCGTGTTGGAGGTACCCATTGATGATCACTTCCAGATGTTTGAAGGTGAAACTTCGCCTCAGCTAAAGAAATTAAATGAGATATAGCTGAAGTAGAGTTATTGGCATATTTTCTTATCCAGGAATTTAATAGCAGATTATAGTATCTCGGAGAATCCAAGAAAGCTAGGTATTTTGCAGTATTTTCTGAGGGGAAAACTCTCTCAAAACTACCTCTTCGTTCATTCTCATCAATAGTGTCAATCAAGATTCTAACATCATCTGGAGTTAAGTTATCTAGAACAGTGGCTTGAATGACTTCATCATTTATTCTTTGGCAATAGTATGCATGTTTTGCTTTCTCATCTGAAGATAATGATGAGTTCCATAACCTCTTATCTTGAACAATTTTTTTAGGTAAGTGAGTTGATTTGCTACCAGTATCTCTGTCCAGTAAGTTAGAACTTTCAGTGCCGCTTGTGTCTAATCTATCAGGGAGTTGAAAACCCGATAAATTTAATAAATCTTTTATCATTTCTCCTTTGATATTCATGTCCAATTGAGAATTTGAGTGAAGAGAGGGAGATATATTCACCTCAATAATCCAAGGTTTAAGATTATTGTCAAGCATGACGTCAAAGCCGAAAAGTTCGTGGCACGAAAACCTTGATTTAACATTAGATTTAGTAAGGATATTAACACACGATTCGCAAGATATTATTGTTTTAATTACTAAATCTTTTATTGATTCCCAAATAGGTGTTATTTGAATACCGCGTCGTTTTAAGTAGCTCCATAAGCCTTTTAAAGACCACTTATGTCCTTGGCATTGATTCTCATCAGAATTAGGAGTGTACTCTGAATTTCTTTTGTTTATAGAATAATTTGTCAAATGCATAAATTTATCTGCAAGGTTTTTTACTGATTGAGAGTATTTCCGAGAGGCAAATCTAGTCAGTCCGTCATCATAGACATATATTCTTAGGGGATCGAAACAAGTAACATAGACATATACTCGAAGATCAAATTTTGACTCATTAATCAGAAAAGGATTCGAAAGATAACGTTGGACAATAACAGGTCGTTTTTTCGGAATTTGATTCCACTTGTGTACAACCTTGATTCCAATTCCTCTTGCAGAAGCAGGAGGTTTTATTATCCATTTGTGTTTACTAGCTCCTTCTTCCCAAGCACGTTTCAAGAGTTTCATATCTATTGGAAGTACATAAGTCTGAGGGAAGAATCCGAATTCCTTCTTTCCATGTGTTGATTGTAATTTGCTAAGATTTCTCCACAATCGATCTTTCCTTCCAATCTGAAAACTTCCAGGAAAGTGATTAACTTTTTGATAAGGCCTTATGGTTTTAAAGGCAGGTGCTTTCATATGCTTTCCCCAATAACCGAGCCAATCATGCTCTTTTTTGGTGATACGAAAATTCGATCTAAATATGGCGTGCTTTACAACGTTCGGTGTTATTGTTGATATTCTCCATTTGAAATGTTTCCTTATATTCCATGGGAGGAGTTCAACTTTATCACCATCTGATACAAAATTAATGGTTGGTGGTACATTAGGAAAGCAACTTGATGTTAAAGCTTGTTGAACAGAACTTTCTGACGAGGCCGTAGAAGGTCTTGAATTTTTATATCCCAAAAGTTTCTTGGTAGAACTTTTCAGTTTCATTCGAACGGAGGTAGATTCTTGGGATAGTTCTTCTGGACTTTCGGACCCATTGTCATCTTCACCAGAATCATAATCGTCGTCGATATTATCTAAGACGTCCTCACCTCCAATATCATCTTCATACTCTTCATCGTTTGCATGTTTTAGATCTGTCTTCTTTTTTTCTATATTTTCAATTTGAATCTCCTCCCTGTAAGAACATAAATTATTTATCTGTACAAGTGGCAGTCTTGAAATTTTTGGCAATTTGAACACACTCATTCCCAATAACAGAATGATCGCAAATATGGAATGTGTGCCGTTGTCAAGAGACCGCCATTAATAGGAACAACATTCATTTGTTGTTTGGCACTTCAAACTGACTATTACTCGAATATGAATCAATTTTTTAACTCGCTACGAATAGCTAGCTATAAAAATCAACGAATGCACTTTACTTACCTTTTGTAGTCTCTTTTTTCATGTGATCTGATATTTTGGTGTTCAACAGCTTTGGATTCTTCGACTTTTTCCTCTTTTACTAAAGGAGTTGAAGATAAATGTTCATTTCTAGCTTTCATTTTTATTAAAATTTCTTCTGCCTTTGAGCCCTTTCTGTAGAAAGAATTTTTAGATTGAACCAAATCGTCATTTTGTTCTGTCTGACTTTCGAAATAAACCCCGCTTTGTTCAGATACTTCAATATAGGGCTTAGTTGGTGTATAATTCAAATTCCTAACTCTTGTAGATAACGTAAGTCCCGGTTTAACACTAGAAGGTGGAGAGGGTTTAGTTATTATTTTCCCAGTTGAATCTGACTTTATTGGTGCAACAGTGTTTATATAACGAATTGTAGATGATGAAGACGATTGTAAACTACTTGCAACACTTGAAGTCGGTAGAGGAGACGAAGATTTCTGCATTTCATCTAGCAGTTTTTCAGCCGTTTTAGCTACTTGTGAATTCTCACCGAATAATGTCATGAGAGATTGTCTTGCCCGGCAAACAGAAAGTTTAGATATATTATCACTTTTTTTCTTTCTAAAGGCAACAGTTTGTTCCTCAGCTAACTTATATGGTGACATATTCAGTAAAGGACGTGAAAGTGTTGTAGTTTTCTCTATATTCTCCTTCTGACTTTCACCAGAACCGGAAATTCTTGGTCTTGGGGACAAAACTCTGTTTGTTCCTACTTTGGAATCAATAGTCATTGGTGGATTAGGCATAGATGTTGAACTTTGGGGAATTTGTGGTTTATGTCTGGTGATGGGTTTTTTCAGCTCGTCACTAGGATTTGATGGCTGAAGAAATATGTTTGATTGGCGATTTGCATAGATGTATATTGGCTGATTTTGCGTCGCCGATGATTTCTTGCTGTTCACCGTTGTGTCATTGACTCGAGGAGCCTTAACTTCATGTGCACTAATCGGTCGAGAATATGGATTTGTTCGACCCTTTGAAGATCTTCCTGTTGAACACCTCGAAGTTGTCAAAGTAAATGATACCGGCGTTTGCAGAGAACGAGAAGCGCCATTAATATTTGGTCCATTTGTATTTCCAGTACTTACAGAGACAGAGGAATTTGTTGTTTGTTGACGTGGGCTAATCAAAAGACTTTTTTTTACAAATTATATTATCTATTTTTCACCTACCTGAACAATGGAATGCCAGTATGGTTAATGTGAATTTGATTATTTGAGATTCCAGTGTTATATTTAAGAACTGGTTTCTGTGAGTGATGACGGAGTGGCAAATATTTTGAAACAATATCGACATCGGAATTATCGAAATTTGTCATTTTAATTCAACTGAGTTCCCCTATCTGCTGCATGAAAGTAGCAAGACATTCCTGTTAAAGTCGATATTAAACCATGAAACATACCTGTAGAAAAGTCGGTTTAGAACATTGAAGTAAAGCTGCTATAGTTTTGTTATCCTCAATTTAAAAATATTCTAAAAAAGATTATAATTAAGCCAGAAGTGACAAATAAAACTTCTAGGAACAAAATTGATAACACGACCATTGGTCGTGGCAGCCATTGTAGGTTGAATCGTAGCTATGGAGATTAAGTAATCAAATACTATTGAGCCAATAAGAAGCAAGTTTGAAAAAAATATCAAGCAATCGCCTTTCAGTATACAGCAAACCTATTTGAAAATATTAGGCGTGAAATTTATTATTGCTATAATGAAAAGTAAAATAGAACGGTAACAAAACTGCTTAAGCTTACAGGATAGGCATAGTCTATTTGAAAATAACATATTTACAGCTGTTCTTAATAGAGGATACAACTTGAACTCTCTTCAGCAACAAAGCGCCCTCTATAAGTGTGACTGCCTATTGCGCATGTCAACCACAAAAAGTAACATCCGGGATATTTTCTTCTCATTCAAAGATGGCGCCTAAAGGAAAAGTTGTAGATCGGGAAGGGGGACTCGACGGCGTTTGTGAAGCTGAAGATGGCGAAGATTTATGGTTAGCTTAAAAGCAAAGTTTTTATGTTTAATAAAGAAACTGTTTTACTAGTACTGTTTTAAAATATTAATTGTTATTATAAGAGAAAAATTTGTCTAAAACTGTCAAATCCAAAATAAATTTTGTTTTAATTCCAATTTCCTAGGTCAAGTATACTAAGTGGGTCAGAGGAGACGGCACCAAAGAAGAAGCAAAAGTGCTTACTTCTATTGGGTAAGAAACCATTTAGATGGCAATATTTCATAAAGTCTGTTTTTAAATTTCTTTCCTAATTTTGTAAAAAAAATCTTAGGTGACAATGAGACAGGAAAGACAACCCTCGTGACAAAGTTGCAAGGGAAAGATGATCCTAAGAAAGGAGCAGGACTTGAATATCATTACATAGATGTCAAAGATGAATATAGAGATGGTTATTATTACTAATCACTGTTACTTGCTAATCATCTTTCAATTTTAGATCATTCAAAACTGGGTGTCTATCTAGTCGATGGTGATTCAGATTATATTTCTCTCCTAAAATTTGCTATGAATGAAGACACGTTTGAGCATTGTCTAATTTTGTTGGTGGCATCTATGGCTGCACCATGGAATTTATTAGATAGTTTGCAAAAATGGACAGAGGTTTTGCAACAGCATATTAATCGATTAAAGGTTCCACCTGAAAAAATGCACGAATACGAAGAAAGCAGTAAGTTTTTTTCACCAATCGATGATAATATGGTTTGAATTCAATTTCATTATTGATTTTTAGTGGTTACTCACTTTCGCGAATATGTTGAACCCGATGAAAATCAGAGTAGTTCGAGCAGGCGAACCTTTGAGAATCCTTTACATCCTTCCCCGTCGGATGAGAATAAAGTTCTTTTACCGTTGGGTGAATCAACTCTTGTGAACAACCTGGGTGTTCCAATTATTGTAGTCTTAACTAAAGTATAGTTAGTAGAAGAGTCGACTGTGTCTAATATTTGCTAAATTTCAGAGCGACTCCATATCAACCTTAGAAAAGGAACAAGATTATCGAGAAGAACATTTTGACTTTATTCAACAGCATATTAGGAAATTTTGCTTAAGATTTGGAGCTGCATTATTTTACGTTTCGGTGAAAGAAAACAGAAACTTAGATTTGTTATATCGATATATCGTTCATCGAATTTACGGATTTCCGTTTTCCATGCCTGCGTTGGTGGTGGAAAGAGATGCTGTATTTATGTATGTTTTGACTATTCATATCGGAATACTTATGTATGATTTCTTAGACCTTCAGGGTGGGATAACGAAAAGAAAATTAGCATTCTCTATGAAAATATGACTTCAATGCAACCATCAGACAATTTTGAAGATGTTATTGCTAAACCTATTGTCAGAAAAGTAATTATAAAATCGAACCGATATCATATTCTAATCTCAACCTTTACACCAGCCAACTCAAAGGGAGAATGAAGTAGCTGCCGAAGACGAACAAACGTTTTTAATGCGGCAACAAACACAAATAACAAAACCAGCTACTCCTGGCAGGGTGAGTTTTATTTAAGTGTAACTTTTACAGTATTTTAATCGAGGACTACATTCAATCTCTAAAATATAAATAGGAGGCTCCAATAAGGTCCGGTTTGAAAAACTCTCCAGCTTCTCGACAATCGCCAAGCAGTTCAGCTGGGCCGAAAAAAGATGCTCTTAAAGGTGCTCAGCCAGATACAGGAAATGGTGTTCTTGCTAGTTTCTTTAATAGCTTACTTAGCAAAAATCCTTCACAACAAAGAAGTGGATCAGTGACTAAAGGTAACTTGGAAATAAATTGTAAAATTATTTTTTTGTACTAATTGGGTTCTGGGTTTCTTTCAAAGAGGGAGATTCGTTCGATGAAACAGGTATTTCGTAGTAAGCAGGTGTAGGGTATAGATTTTGGTTTAATTAAGCCAGACTGAATGTTGAAAAACCTCAGCTAAATGTTGGTTTCAGATTGTCGAATAATCAAATAGGATGATAAGTGTATCATTTATGCGGGATAATGATGTCATATATATATATATATGTATAGATTGATGACATTTTTTTAGGTTCAACATCTTCTCCAGTGTCTTCAACTCCAGAAGCTCCTCGAACATCAGATGCTGCTGCAGAGTTGAGCAGGCTGTCTAGGACTCCCGTAAAACCTCCCTCGTCAAACAGTTCAACTTGAAGGAGTAACTTTTAATTTGTGCTATATTCTTGTGTGCCTCGCTTTAAATTAAGGTGATGGATTGAGATAATCTGAGGTGACAGATTGTGAGCATTCTCTCTGAATTAGTAGGCATGTTATCTATGATCATTTGTTCCTCCAATTTGCTTAAGAGAATATTTTCTAACAAATAGAAAGCTTGTGGTATTTATTGATGGTGTTCGGAATGTGAATCATCTTTTCTTTTATTTACTAGATAAAAAATTATCGATTCAATACATATATCAATTTTTTATTGTAAATCCTTTGCTTGTCAAGAAAATAGATATCCCCAATATCGAATATCTAAATTCAGCTTATCATTTTCTAAAGAGCTTATTAGAATACTGAGTATGTCTATAATGAATCGGACATAGAGTACCTAATTTTTGTTGAATACAAATTCAAGATCCAATTTAAACAAGCTGACAGAAATGAATTTACTGTTAATCACACATTCTTTTAAAAATTTTTTAAAAAATAATTGAAAAAGGAACAAAAAATTTGAACGCATACTTCTCTAAACATTCGAATTGATTCAAATGGAGAAAAAGCTCATAATTATATACCGGACGCATTTTTCACGCTTCTCCTTCACTGTCCTTAGATATCGATTTACAAAAGTAAATAAACAGTTTTGCAGTAATGAGCAGTTGGTAACAATATACAAATTACACGCTTCATTAAATCCAATCGTGTTCATTCGCCGTGTTCAATTAACGCGTTCCTTACGTTCAAATCGAGAAATAAAGAGGAATGTTGTGGATCTTTTTCTCTCTATTCCCCTTTTCTGTAGCAAATATTTGGTTTGTTTCTTTTCTTGTTATTGTGACGGGAAAATTGTTATTGCGTTGATCTTTTATCTCTCAGGAACTTAGGGACCATCCAAAGCGTTGGTATAATAGCCGGTGAACTTCTGTGCGATAATATACCTGGATTAGTCACTGCTCAGAGACGCCTTTGTACGCGACACCCACATTTAATGCAGCCAATTGCCATTGGGATACGAAATTCAATATTTGAATGTCAATTTCAATTTCGATATGAACGATGGAACTGTTCGCTGGATTGGAAATTTGGAGGCGTTTCTGCACTAGGTTTGCATTTTAGCATTGCTATAATTGTATGATTTATAGTTTTATTCATTATGTTACATCTATAATGAGAAATAGATTTTTGAAATTCAATCTTAGTTTTCTCGCTCAACAAACCAAATATATTATATTTTAGCCTTGCGTTAATATATTAGTATATTGCAATATTTACCACAGAGAAAACTTAAAAAACCCAATTTTTAGTTGTTAGTAGAGAGTCAGCTTTTGTCCACGCTATTGCCTCGGCATCCGTATTACATACTCTCTCTCGCTCTTGTGACTCTGGCTATCCAAACTGTCCATGCTTACATAAATATCACTATAAGGAAGGTGGATGTTCTTCAAGTGCTACATTTGCTCTGCGTTATGGACGAAAATTTATTGATGCCCGTGAAAAAGTTTCAAAGGATGCTCAGTCTGTTATTAACTTACACAACAATCGAGTTGGACGAAGGGTATGTCTATTTTTCTGAACAACTTGTCTTTGTTTAATTGTAAATATTTATATTCAACAAGGTCTTGCGACAACTACAAAAAAAACTTTGTAAATGTATCGGGACAAGTGGTTCTTGTATAGTACGTCAATGTTGGAAGAAAAATGCCCCACTGCGAAGAATCGGTCAGGAGTTACGAGCAAGATATGATAAATCAAAGAAAGTTGTAGCAAGAGATGGAAAAATAATCTTTGGTAGCTCATCTTCTCACCGTAATGATTTAATCTTCTTAGAAAATTCACCGGATTATTGTTCAACATCTGGTAGAACATGTACTTTGAATAACTGCGATAAGTTATGCTGTGGAAGAGGTTTCAAGTTAACAAAAGTCGAAAGAAAAAACAAATGTAATTGTATTTTTAAATGGTGTTGTGAAGTGGTTTGTGAAGTTTGTTCTAGCTTTCAAGCACAAACTGTTTGTAACGATTAGAAAATTTTCATAAATATAACAAATAAATTGCTTGATATTTGGAAGGTTTATTTGAAAATTCCTATGTATCCTTGTCCAGTAGCAGCTGCAATCTGTAATTTATTTAGAATTATTTATTGTCTAAGGAATAATTTCATAGTTAACCATGGGTTCTGCTAGATTGAAAGTGACAGGATTAACAACGCCTCTCTTCATTTCCAATTTGGAAAGTACTCCACCACTAGCAACATCATAAACATATACCTGTAAAAAGAAGATTTTTTTGAGTACATTTTTTCTATTCTTTTTTGTTACAAACAAAAACATTATTCAAGATGATATTATAAAATAATAACAATAAAACTACAAATTAACTTTCTCTAAGTCTTAGTAATAAACAATTGATTTTAGTAAATTCTTGCAAAAAAATATAATATTATTTGATAAAATGTAAGTACTGAGCCATCTTCAGAGCCCGAACCAATATATCTAGTGCAGGGACTCAATTCGGCTTTACACGGGAGGGTACTGCATTTATGAGCATCAAATTTTCGAATACATCTAAATGGAAATCGCAGTATATTAAAAAAACTATTTTTTTCGATATTGTTAATTATACCTGCCACTTCTTAAATCCCATATTTTAACGCCTTCATTTACAGCAGATGAGACGAATAGATTGAATAAGTCAGCCGAAAGTGTAAGGCCTGAGCTACCCTGATGTTTTATCATAAGTATAATGAATATTTTGCTCAATGAAATAGAAACTAACTTCGTTCACCGATAGATCATGGATAATTCTTGAAGATTCCAATCTACATGCTTCTTTTCCTTCATTCAGATCAAACACTCTAATTGATTTATCAGAACAGGAACATAAACAGAGATCTAGGATTATTTATAATGCTTGAAATATGAAATTATATCAATTTATTTAAATTTACGCGAATGATAAGAATTGGGTGCAGCAATGCTCGTGATATTTTGAATATTTTTGATAGTGTAAGAAAATGCTGTCTTTGCTCTACTTTTTTCTTCATAGCTGCTTGAAAAGATTTTGTTTAGATATCATTTGAGTTGAATAAGAAAATACACTACAATCATCTGATTTCTTATAAATACGAATGAATTACCGTTTAATATCAGTTTTTTCCAGATCTATCACGTAGGAGAATAGCTCCAGCGTCCTTTTAAGAGAGACCATGATAAAACGATCGATATAAAAAAATTGAGAGCCGGAAACTTCTTGATCCTAACAAATTTGTATTTATGAATTTACATCTTATACCATTTCATAATCTTACGAAATTGAGCTTCAATATGGGTGTTTGATTATTAGGCGATATCAGGCAGACTTTCTTATCTTGAGCATTAGAAACTAAATATTTTCCGCAATTACTCCAATGAATATTCTGCACTGCAGATGTATGATCTGACGAAGCATGGAAATATACTGAAGTTTATGATCATGTCTCAACTTACGAAGGAAAAGCCAGTCCTTTGATTTTTCCGATAACGGCGTTTTAAAAATTCTAACTGAGTTATCTGAACATGCAGCTGCTAAGTTTTTTCCATTTTTCGAAAATTTTAAAGAATTAACGAAGACGGTTGTACCAAGATCTGCAGACTTGCTTATCATTTGTGTTGGATACCCAGAGTTTTGTGAATAATTTTCGTTTAAGAGAGGTCTGAAATATTAAAAGTTTTGGAATATCTAAAAGCATTAATATAAAATTCTTTAGATGATTTTAAAACGTCCTCAAATTCACAGCCATAAAAAGAAGTAATTACTTGAAATCGCATTGGGCTTTAGAAGTTGAAGACTTTTTTTTCCTTTCAGTTATGGGGTGAAATAACTCTCTTCTGAAAAAAATTACGTATTGTGATTTTAACTTGATTATAAAGTATTTAATACCAACTTTGGTTCGCACACGCCATATCCTGAAGATTTCACTTTCGTCTTGAATGTCAAAGGCTTTTCTGACGGATCCTCTAAAAACATTAATAACTTGTTGTTTATCGAGCTTAAAAATAAAAGTTTACTTTTTTTAGCTGTCTGTTTTAGTTGCAAACGTAAAGGCGAATTCGGAATCAGAGAATCTCTATTTGATTTTAAATATTATATATTGTATAATTATCTTCAAAATAGTATTTCTTAGTTTCTAACTTGGCTATAAAATTGAGGGACTGTGATTTTATTTCGTCGTCAATAGCTATTCTTATGTAGTAAAGTTGACAGTCAAGCAGTCCCTTTATTAAGCAGGTGACCTAAAATGAAAAAGAATATTTTTCAAACTAGAAATAAAATTTATGTTACAACTGAATACGGCGATTTCCCAAAAAAAGTCGAATATTCTATAATAGACGGTAGATTTTTATCAATATCAGAATATTTGATCATTTTTTGAAATTCCATAGATCGAATATCAAGGAATACGAAGTGACCAGGGAGCGAGCAAATCAACCAATCTTTAGAGTTCAGTAAGTTTCTTTGTAAAAATTAGAATAGATTTAATTTAATTCCCATTGCCTTAAATATATTTTACTACCGGATATCATTTGTTGTTCGAGTGCACAAAGGTGGTGCCGTAGCTGGTCTATTGAAAATGATACATAAGTTATTATATTTTATTAATTATTTTGTGATATAACACCTTTCTTGCGTTTGCACATGGTGTAATGACAAGATATTGAAACAATTTCCTGTATCTTCTTTTATAAAATCTTCAGTCAGGGATATTTCTAAGTCAATTTGTGCCCTATGATAAAGCTGTTTTTCTCGAAATTCAAAACATTTGAGAATCCCATTTGAATCAGCCGTAATCAACTGACTTTCAAGAAAAGTACTGGCAGTTATGAGTGATGACCCTAAAATTCCAGTGTTGTAAAGAATGGCTTTAGCAGAAACATCCCAGAGCTAAAGAAAGTATTGTAGTATTGATTATTTCATAATACTCTCGACATGTTAAAAAGAAAAAGTTACATGACAATATAAATATTAGAGCAAAATAATAGTCAGATAAAAGAAGAATTTATTAACTGTTAATTGTCTATCGTCGCCAGTGGATACTAGTATATTCTCATCATGGTAGCAAAATCTTACTTCGTTCACTGTTGACTTGTGATGAAGTTGGAAAAACTCCTTGAAATTATATGAGTTAAAAGAGCTTAATGTCAGGTATTAATTTACCTGATTATGAGTGTTATATACTGTGATGTTATTTTCAATCGCAGACGCAATAAACAAAGAACTCATATCGCAGGACAAAACTCTTCCTCCAGTCATACCGATTACTTTACCTCTTATAGTTTCACCTTTTCCATTATCAACATCAGAGAAAATTAACAAAGAATAACAATGCTACAACCTTTTTTTAAATAGTTAATTATTTTATCGACATTCCAAAGAATTAAGTAATCTTCACCAGCAGAAATAAAATCCTTTTTATATCTTCCGAAAGAGAGAGCACTTACCGAACTACTATGCCCGGTCAATTCAATCTATTAAAAGAAAAATTGTGAAATTTTACTGTTTTCTCTTAAATTAGTAACTAACACTATCTTGAAAATCCTCTAAGAAATATAAACGTAATCTGTTGGTATTTTCTGCCACTACCATATAAAATGTACAAACAGCAATAGTAGGAGTTTGGTTATTTTTTATTTTGAAAGCCTTTTCTGAATTAAACTTCATTATCAACACTATATTATCGCTCAAGATGGTATTCAATTGTACTTTTCTAAGAAAGTACGTTACAATCGTTGCAAAAGTTATCTCAGTGTTGAGGTGATAACCAAACTTTTATGACAACCAATAATTATAAGCAGAGCAATCTGAAACTACTCGTTGCTATACACATCAGAGGAGTGTTTTTCTTGAAAACGGGTTGTAATAGCAAACATGCAGATACCAATTTTAGCAGTTCAAAAATTTTTTTCAAATGAATATATTAATTACAGCTATAGCCAGGTTACTAACAAAAAACAGAAAACTTTTAAACTTTATGTTCAAAACATAAAAGTATTTTAGTCTTTGTAAACTAGATGGAAAATTAATATTTAACTTTTTTCGAATTGTCAGAAAAACTCAAATCAGTTTTCCTCTTGCTAATAATATTCTGAATTTTTTGCCACTCTCGATCAAGTTCTTTTCTTTCATCCTTCGGAGCCTGTCTTCGAGTACGTCGGCCGTCTTGCATTTTCTTGCCGTACTGAAACGCTGCTTTAGGCAAAGCTTCGCGTTGAGACATATAATCTGAATATTCTTCTTGATTTTCGAAATCCCAACGACCAACTGGTCCTTTCTTGTTGCCCTTGTCCATTTTTAAATAATCAACTTCATCATCAGAATCTCCCGCAGCATCAACCATTTCCACCATTCTGAAAAAGAATAAAACGATAAGATAAAACTTTGCCTTTTTTTATCTCTTACCCTGGGTAGCATTCAGCATAACTATCTGGTTCTACTTTTGACACTTTCGATCCTTTGACAGATTTCTTAGAAACTGTTGATTTAGGTACTTCACTTAATCCTGAGGGATTCCATCCTTTGTCATATTTTTCATTGACTGCTCTAACCAATTCTTTAGTAGATCTCTCTGCTTCTTTGCGTAGCAATTCCACCTCATTCTGAAAGATAAAACATAAGTTATGAAGGATATGGAAATAACATCGCTTACATCTTCAGTATTTGGTTTTTCAAAATAGCTTTTTCGTTCTTTTTTGTGCTCTTTATGTCTATCATTGTGCTTTTCCCTGTCATCTTTTTTTCTATCTCTTTCGTAGTCTTTTTTATCTCTCCTCTCCTTCCTATCATCCCTTCGTTCTCTTCTCTCATAGCTAGGAACATAGTCATCAACGTTATCATAAATGCTTACATCCTCAGATCGTCTTTTTCTGTGCTCTTTTTTCACAGTGTTGTTTAAATCATTTGTAAGTTCGTGTTCAGATTTTATATTTGTTAAAGGAGCTTTTTTTATTTTCTTATTATGTTTTCCAGTACGCAAGTAAGATATAATTTGAGTGAGTTTGTTAATTACAACATCATTCGTATTTTGTGATCCAGTGGAAACATTCACTTCTGGGCAATCTGACTTTGAGCGAATCATTGTTGTTGGAACGTCTGTTTCTTCCTCATCATCAAGTTCAATCTGATAGGCCATTCTTCCAGGGGCAAACAGCTCATTTTTCAAAGGCCATTGTGGCTTAAGGATGTATTTCATTACAGCTTTGCCCATCATTGTATTAACTTTATCGTCTTCGATTGTTTCCCTCTCGATTGCTTGTTCCATTGATTTTTCGTCAATCTCTTGCTGTTCTTTCGAAAAAATTTCTGTACGTACTTTGTCAAGTAGAGCAAAATCAAGTCCTTTGACTAAATGTGTGTGCTCCATATCTCCACCAAGATATTTAGACTCTTCTATTAGCTGTTTTCGTCTGTCAGCAAGATTCTCCCTACAAATTGGAACTGATAAAGTAGACATTTTTACTATTCATGAAAATTACATTTTAGCATTAGGTGCTACAGCACGATAATTTGCTGTTGTGCTAATTAGTTCTGTTTCGATATAATCCTTGTTCAAACCATCTCTCCTCTCCTTAGCACGATCACGATATCTACTTTCTAGTTCTTTCTGCTTCTCATCTTCTTCACGCTTCATTTTTGCATAAAACTGTTTCTTCTTTCTCCTCTCAGAAGCTGCATCGGCATTTTTGGATTTCCTTTTACGTGAATTATTTTTATTTATATTCCATATACATTATTAAATCTTACTCTGACTGAACAGTTTGCTGAGTCCCAGAACCCAAGTGTTGACTAGCTTTATTTCCTCCCACTCGAGGTGTCATTAATAGTTTTCGAAAGTCTTCATTAGTTTTAGGTGCTCTTAATCAGCATTTTGAAAAGTTAACATTGTTGCAGCTATTAAAAAAACAAATACTTACACCTCCTCTGATTCTTTACAAGATAATAAAGGCGCAACGGGATTAGAAAACTCCATGATGAAACAAAAAAGATTGAATAAATTTTTTGATAAATTTTAGCTGACAGTTGCACCGATTAGTGAAGTGAGCCACTGAAAATATCAATATACAATTAATCAGTGGTCGATAATATAATGATATATGTATATATTACTGCGCATGCGCGAAAAACAGGAATTGGTTTCGTTTTTGAAAGATTTGCAACAAAGTGTATCGATATGTTACATTTGAAGTTTAAGCGTATGCTCTGATTGGCTGTTGTATTCACAAAAAGATGGCCACAGTATCTTTTAAGCAGAATTTTAGTATTTCATAGTTATCTACGTATAAAACTGTTTGTTGTTTGCTCTAACTTATTTTCTTTGCTGGGGACAATATTTTAATATATACAAAATCCTCTTGTTAGAAACATTGAAATATTTTTTATCGATATGTGTGAATCGATTATGCAATCGAATTGAATCGATTTTTATCGCTTGGTTCGTGTAAAAGAACTTTTCTTGCGTAACTAATTGTTCTTTTAAGCAAACTTCTGAGCTACTTATGCTAAGTTTTTTAAAAGCAGTTGAAACCTAATTAATTCTAATAAAACTAGTACTCTGCCTATTTGATATATTGTTTGTTAGTCGATATTTTCATTTATATTTTTGAATCACTGCCCTTGCTATCTCCATCCGTTAAAGAACTTTAAATCCAAAATACTGAAATGAATAAAAGTAACTTAAAGTATACTAAATTTGTTCAAGGTTGGTACCCTTATTTAATAATTTAATTTACTTTGTAGTCCATTGTACGGCTGTATACTTCACAAGCCGTATTCGAAACACTTTATATTGTAGTCTTTCTAGTCTGAAATCAGTAAAGGAGTCAAAAAGATGTAGTTACTTTTGGAAAATTAAATTATAAAATAAGAAATATTTCTTAATCTGCTGACATAGATAAATATTCATACAAATTTACTTGTGATTTAACAGCTCGTATGCTTTGTTTTGACTTGACGGCACCAAACAATCCAGAAGAAATAGAGGTTACTATTGATGCTTTATGCAATTCGCTGACTCTTGCAAAGTGCTTCCCAGGATCCTCTAGACTTGCTTTCATAGGACTTATTATCATAAGAGAAAAACCTGGTGTCATTTTTCCTCTACAAGATTGGCGAGTACATCCAGAGCTCTTACAGGAAGTCTGTAAAACTATTAAGAAACTGGGTGAAGAGGATTTTTCTAACGAGGCTTTCAAAGAAATAAGTATACCAGACGTTTTGGATCAGGCTGTTGCAGAATTTAAAAAAAGAGAACAGAGTATTATAAACGATCTATCTGTGAGTTTAAATTAAAAAAACTTTCCTACATATCGAACTTTTTCAGGTTAAGTATTGTATACGTTTGGAAATCGACATTTTTTCTTTGAAAAATCTTAGAAGTCAAGCAAAATCCTTTTTACAGCATTTAAAATTGAGAAACTATGCTGATCTAGTTGAGGTTCACTAGTCGAATTTTCATTAGTAAAACTTTAAGTGACAATGTATAATAACACAGAAAATTCAATTATTTACTCTTAAGCCAAGCTTTTCCGGACGAGGTCGTAGAGTGTTACGAACATATCATGAATTTTTGAATTTTGATGTTGATTCAAGCTCTAATGATGACTTGGATACTTTCCGAAACTCTTTGACTGACATTCATTTTGAATCTATAGAAGAGTTGAAAATAAGTCCAGAGGAGAGCGACAGCAGTACAATAATTGAATTTTTTGATGTAGTCAATGGTTATTATAAACTTCTGTCTCATTCATAGCAACTGAATATTTTTATTATATCTTAGAGCCTGTTCCCTTGAATAGCTTAATTTTAAATTGGATGCAGGAACCAGTAGGTGAAAAGGAACATTTGCAACTCAATATTGATAGTTAGTTTATTTCTACTATAATAAATTCAATTATGAGCTAAATGAAATGTATAGCTGACAATTCCCTTGAATTAAAGTTTGACATTCGAACCCGTTACCTCCCGTCTGCTGAAACAGAATTTTCGAAATATTTTGTAAGAATAACAAACGTATTTCAATATTAATTTTCTTAATACTGGGATTGTTTGCAGAATTTGATAGACGCCTTTCAACCTGTTAACGTATTAAAGAAAAATAATTTTTTCCCACTTTCTGATATAGCTACTTTTTGTTTAAATATATTGGAGAAAGTTCCTTCTAATGGGATATGCTCTTCACTAATAAGCAGCGAGGTAAAAATTACTAGTTCCACACATACTAATCACCCTTATTTTATTATTTAGAGTATTGTTCTTGTTCCAACATGCGCCACCAGTTATGATTGGTCAAAACTTGAAGAGAATGCTTTTCTTATTAAAGAAACCGCAGCTCACTTAAAAAGATCGGTATATCCAATATGATGTAAATTTTAAAGAAGATGTTTACATATTTCCTATAATTCAGGATGAATGCCTTATAGCAAAATTATCAGAAATACAGACGGACGTAAAATCGAAAAATAATAATAATCCCTCTGGTATCTATTTGCTGAAACCAGCCGAAAATGTGTTCCTGGCTTGTGTAAGATAACAAAAATATATTTAGCATAATGATAATGTTTAATTTTAGGGAATTGTTACTAAGGAGTTCTACCTTAACGACACTTTTAATCAAACTATTTTTGGAAAAAGGTGTTCTGAAACTAGATGGAGTTTAATGAAAAATGCAATATCCAAAGTAGCGTGTCACTGCTATATCTAAATAAATTGTAATTGATATATCAACAACTTTCAGATTCCAGTAAAAAGCTACTACAATCCATTAGACCATTCATCCAATATTTTCCAAAAAATTCACAATGTTAATGCGTCAACGAAATGTGGAGGAAAGATTAAGACCAAAAATAGGCAGAGAAAAGCAGCTACCTCTTTTGTTCGAGCATCTAAATTAGTGCCCAAAGTTAGTTGTGCTCCTCAAGTGTACGAATAAGCATTTTACAGTGTTTCTTATTGGGGCATTAAAGAAGTTGAAATTAACGTGAATTGTCTTTATCTCCCTTGGCCAAATAATTGACATGGCCAAAAGGATCTTGCAAATATAACAGAATTACGTTCGATTATTGGTGTTGTTTATTTAAAATTCTGTGGTTTCAACTTGAACAAAAAAGTTGTTTACTTTCAGTTGCTTGATCTGGAATATAGCAAAATAGTTTTACTTGTAACCAGACATAAAACTGGCTGGACTTGGCTTTCGTTGCCAAATTAATATCAGGAACGTTTAGGGAATTCAATTATCGTTGCTGATCTTGAATAGTCTTTGAATCTTCCCAAGGACGTGGTCCTCTAATGTTTTTCCAATTATCTAAGTCAGTATTTTGTAATTCCTATCAAAAAAATACTTCAATACTTTGATTGATAATGTAAAAATTAACCTCAAGCTGACTGTTTATACTGGATGACTCTTTGTCTTTCATTTTAACTCCGAGCTTTTCAACATCCGCTCGAGATATCATCTATATCATTTTGAACCAAATGTACAATTATTTTAAATTAATGACATTTATTTAATTTTACATTTATTTTACTGTTTTCATATCTCATTGAAGCGAAGTGTTTGAGAGCAAACGATCCACCAACTAACAGACACTATTGGTAACATTTCAAATAATATTATCCTTTCTCATTTTTATTGAATGTGACTGACCAGAAACGGTGCTCCATACTTTGCAAATTTGCTCATTATCCCTCATCTAGATTCAATTAATTACAGACCAAAGTTTTGTGTTGAATAAATAAGAAAATCTTGTAAATTTGGTCAATTTTCGTATTCTTGAAACCTGTATGTACTGAACAAATTTATCAATTTTGAATATAAGCTCTACATACAGAGCAAAATTATCTGCAAGTTACGAAGAGTTCTTAGATAAAGTATACAAGGCACACGAATATTTAAAAAACTACAGTTTCTTACGTCAGATAGATGTTATCAATTAATGACATTAAAGGAAAATTCTTACACTATACAAGTAGTTTTCTCAGATATTGTTTCAATTATATATCTTTAATTATTTACTTTTATTTGTAAATGACCTACCTTGTTTTATCATTCACTGCGTGTCTTAGCTAAAATGGCTGCGCCCATCAAAAACGTTTTTTCTTTGCTTCTACGAAGAAATTTTGGCAATAGCAGTATTAATAGCCGTTTAAGTTTTATTGCAAGGTACAATCTTTAAATGATCTGTTTTAAGTTAATTATTTTAGTAAAACACTTAGTTCTGAATCACGAATTATTGGAAATCCTTACTGTCTACATAACTTAAAGAATGTTAACTTCTCACAAAAACGCGCAGCAACTTTCTTTAATAAAAGTGAGTTATGATAAGCTCAAATTTAATTCAACTAATAACATAACTGCATATTCTCCGAACAGTTGATGCCGAAAACCTATGGAAGGGTGTTGTAAGTGTGAGTGCTGCCGGGAAAAAAAGAGGAAGAGGAAAACGTGTTGGTAGAAAAAAAGTTACAGACTTAAACAGAGGGCAAGTTATGGGAGTTGGCAAAGCAAATATTGAATGGCCTGGTCTTAATTCTCCGATCATGAAGGGAAAGGAGGTTTTAAGAAGGAAACAGCTACCTCCAAATCCTGATTACGCAGCAGAAATCATTCGTCTTCGAGATTCTATGAGTAGAATAAGACATCCTGGACTTTCGCCTTTACTTCGAGGCTTTAGTGGTAACCGATTTCCAGGACAGTCTGTCGGGCCTCCGGATCCCATAGGAGATTGTAGGTATATATTTTTCTATTAAAAGAGTTTTAAATCAATATTGTCTTTGCAGATTCTTTTGAAGGGTTTGACACAATTGTTTTAGAGGTAGAATCACAATTCAAGTGGTGACTGTAGACTAATGAAATTGTTTTAAACAGTTCAAACTTGTAGCTAATATGACTGGCACACTCGGAAGAAAGCAAAGATTTTCTGCTTTCGTTGTCACGGGAAATAAAAATGGTCTAGCAGGATTTGGATTAGGTAAATCTGTTAAAGGAAAATCGGCCATTCGAATTGTTAAGTTTTATCAAAAAGTTTTGCAACATATTTAATAACTTTCATTTTCAGGCGAAAAACAGGGCAGCTCTTCAGCTGCGTTATATTAATAGATTTGAAAATCACACTGTGTTTCATAACATGTTTGAACAAAATAAAAGCAGCAAGCTATACATATACAAGAAAGAGAAAGGCCATGGACTGAAGTGTCATCGCGTCATTTCCAAAATTTGCAACTTAATCGGTATTACCGATTTACATTGTAAAGTAGAAGGAAGCAGTGCAAATGTTCAAGCAATAACGACAGCATTTTTTAATGCTTTACAAAAGCAAGAAACCCATCAACAACTGGCTGACAGAATGAATTATCATTTGGTTGAGCAACGAGCGGAACATGATTGGCTGCCCAGGGTGGTTGCTTCACCATCTCATAATTCAGTGCAAGAGAAATCTTATCGAAATGAAGAAGATATTGACGGTTCTTTCGAACGTATTTATTTCGATGGAAAAGTTCACTATCAACCTCAGAAGAGAAGTCCTTTTTGGACAAAATTAAAAACATGGGAAAAGAAATGCAAGAATGTTGCTTATCAAAGAAACCAACCGAAGGCTCAAATATTGCGAGAAGCAGGATTGGCTTAAGCGATTATATGTATTTAATATATTAATAAATATTTCATGAATAAATTTTTCTTCCATCATTAATTCCGAAACTTTGTAAGCACACACTGGCTGCCGCTTGTTCTACCAATTTTTTGGATTTATCCCTTATAGTAGACTTATACTTTAGACTATTCACTGTTACAGAGGCTTCAAAAAGATGTTCATCTCTATAATATATCTGTAAAAAATTCAAATATGTGATGATCTCAATGGAAAAACTAAATTCTTGATACCGCTTCATATGTTGGACATTTCCATCCCTGTTTTATACAGTATTCATATAAAACAAGCTTAGGAGTACGATTTTCTAAGTATGCTCTCCTGTAAATAGGACCATTGTTATTGGAGCGAAAAACTAACCTAATTTCTTACCTAATATACTTGAAATCCATTTCAATAATTTCCTCTCCATTTTCCAATTTTCTTTTTGTAGGGCATATAGTTCTTCCAAGTGGCTTTTCTAACAATTCTTTCAATTTTGATCGTTTTTGAAGTGCATCTACGAAATAGTCCATCAAATCCAACGCTGAACTATAAATAAACTTAATATCTTATCAACTTCTCGAAAAATGTACCAACCATATTTCATTTAATTCTCCTGAAGCAAGAATTTTTCGGGCTAAATCATTTTCAAGGTCTTCGTGCAGGAATTGTTGTAGAACGTATTTTACATTAATGGGATGTTGATCGAAATCTATAGCCTAAAATTTACACTATGTCAAAAGAAAATTTTACCAAAAGTTTACAAACGATCTTAGTATATTCTCTGCAAACTTTTACAGGATTGAACTCCTTGGGTGACTCACAAAATATCATGGGATTCCACTGTGCAGCTCTTGCTAACATGATAGAAGAACATCCTGTCTGTTCTTTAAATTGTAGTATATTTGCGAAACTTTTTATTTCTCTAGATCCTCCGCTAATAAAAACTTTAATGTACAGGAAGTCAGAAAATTATTTATGTAATACTTGGCGATTACTGGAATTTTGAGAGTTTTAGCAATTTCTTTTATTAAGTCGTTGCGATTTGGATGCTTAGGTCTTTCATCCTTTCGGCGACCATGAACTGCTAATGCGGCAATTCCCGTGGACTCAACCAATTTTGAAAATGCAATAGTTTCTGATTCCTGGAATAATAACTTTTCAGAATTGTTTATTTAACAAAGTGTACTTACATTATTTAGTACTCTAATCTTACAAGTTACCGGCTTGTTCAGATGATTTACCAAAGTTGATAGAATCTAAAGTAGCAATTATTTTTTTTTAAGTTATGAGAGATTAAATACTTCACTTCTTTTGCAACATTCGGTTTAGTTAAGAGAGCAGCACCCATTCCTCCTTTTATCGAAAACTCTTTGGGACATCCCATATTTATATCTATACCTGCCACATCATTCTCACTATTAAAACACAATAAACAATGAAAATACCAATCATTTAAATGATAAATAAAGACGTACACTAATTTTGCCACTTTTAAAGCTCTTATAGGGCAAGAAGTTCCCTGTTTAGTTTTATTTTTTACAGTGATCACTAATCATTAAGGGAAATATTTTTCTTTACCATTTGAAATATAACTTTATCTCTCTCAATATCGCATGTTCGAAATACCACTGTTTCGTCACTCAAGACAAAATCAACTGTTCCTAGTAATTCTGAAATTTTAACAAATACAGAAGAACAGATATTAGCATTTTTATAGACTAACTATTTTCAACTCTTTTAGCTGTCAACATTTTATGATCAATGATTTCCTGAAAAGTTCATAAAAGTACTTCCATTTTTAGCAATGATGTGTGATATCTACCTCGCTGTAAACCAAATGTGCTCCGTACTTTAAAGATAAAAGTCTCATTGGTAGAGTCCCAATGCGAACCATAGGAGCTAAGATTAACTTATTTTTGTATTTTTCTGAATTCTTCGTCTGTTCGCTCATCGTTTTTTATAGAAAAAAAATTTCTTACACACTTCTTAGGAAGATAGCATGAAACAGAAAATTCTTTAATGATCGTTAATATTTATTATTTTTCATAGTTACCTCTATTTTACAGTTAGCTTTTTAGTTTTTTCCTTCTCCAACACACGCTTTCAGAAAAATATTCTTTTGGTGAGAATAAACCGGTATTTTATCATTTTTATTTTTAATATTTAATAATAAAAATAACATATTAAAAACCTTGTTAAGATTTTTAATTTAGATTATGCATTTAATAAAGAGATTTTTACAACCCTAAGCTATTTCCATCCATTTTTTTACTAATCTGGTTCTACGTTTGGCGGAAAGTGTTTGAAGTAATCTATTCTATTTTTTTATATGATACACAGATAGAATCTTTGAAGTCTATCCACTTAATTTTGATAGCATTTTAGATGACTATTATAGTATTAAAACTACCATAATCAGATTCTCAAATGCAAATGTGATAGACTTAGTCTGATTTTCGTTATGATCCTTATTTCGCACCACGCTTGAAACTGTTTCACGTAATCTTACTAATTTTATAGCAATGGAAGTTGACGATTTCGCCGACCTAGCTAATGCTGCTCAGCAATTAACAGCTGGTATGACTCCAGTGGGACAACTGCCAAGAGTGGAACGGACTCTTTTTCAAATACGAGATGCAGCAGAACGATTAGCATCTAAAACGACACAAGTTGAGCAAGAAAGTAAAGTCAAAGCGTAAGTAATTATGAGGCATTTATTATTTAATAAAAGTTTATTTCATATTGAAATATGCAGGTCTTTGCTTTTGGGATCGAAAGGCTTTGATCTACAAACCATGTCTCAAAAGCTATCGAATATTAGTTCTGCAAAAACTTTTGAGCCACTAGAGCCGGTACATGAAACCGACATTGAAAGTTTTTTAAAGAACGAAAGAGAAAATGCTTTACTTAGTGCGATTGAACATTCTCGTCGAAGGGTAAATTGTTTTTAGTGTAATTTTGATAAAATAAATTTTGTTCACTAGACGGCAGAAGAAGTTGAGAAAAATCACTGGGAATGTTTAGAATCTGAATGGGAGAGGGAGAAGCAAAAACTATTAAATGCTTTAGTTTCTGGACAAGAAGCTCTAGAACTTCCATCACAAGTAATGCAAACACTATTAAAATTGTTACAAGTATTAACTGTTTTCAATGCAGGACATAACGGCAGCAGATTATACATTATCTCATGCTCGAAGTTCAATGAATCAAAACGAATTGCTATATGCCAAACAAATAGAGTTATATAATAAGAATACTTTAAACAGAATACTTGATAATGATCTTGTTAAAAAGTTAGAAAAGGCTGGAAGCCAAATGAATGATAATGTAAGTTACGCACTATCCAAATTATTTTATTTATTAAAAAGCATTTCTTCAGAGCATCGAAACATTATGGAGAATGGTTAGGATTGTAACGGCCATATCGATTCCTTCAGAAGCCAATGCGTTAGCTTTCAGAAACGGTTTCAAATTCCAATCTGAATTTATACGTAGATGCTTGAATTTACTTGAAGAACAGTACGCAACATATTTAGAAAATATCGTTAATTCAAATATGTATTCTGCACAACGAGGAGGAATTCCAGGGACCTTGAATACAGTCAAATCATTTTTAAAAGTCCGCCTACGAGATCAGTTCACTGCTAGTTTAGTAGAAAGAACCACAGATGGCAATCCGGTTTGGCCAGCAATCTTCTATTGCCTTCGATCAGGAGACATCGATGGGGCAATTGAAGTGGCGTCAAGTACGTTAAAAGGAATTGGAGATATCGCAAACTGTTTGAAAGAGTATAAAAACGGCTTAGGTACTGAATCTTTAGCCAAATTGCAAATTGAATATGCTAGATCAGTAAAAGATAGCAAAGATCCCTTCAAACGAATTGTTTATTGTGTTATTGGTCGCTGTGATACTCATGATGATCATAGTGAAGTTTGTGAAAAGATAGATGACTACTTGTGGTTGAAATTATCTCAGTGTCTCCAAACACCTTCCGATAAACATGACTTATCCTTAAATAAGTTGCAGTACAGGCTATCAGTGGAATTTGGCGAAAATCATTTCAATGCCCAGAATAATCCATTTTTATATTTTCAAGTACTATTTTTAACTGGCCAATTTGAAGCTGCGATTGAAATCTTAGCCAGACATGAAAAATTCAGATGTCATGCAGTTCATGTTGCTATTGCTCTAGCACAAACTGGATGTTTGGCTGTTCCAAAGTTAATGCAAGGTCAACTTTTAAGTAGAGAGGCTTCAGATGAAAAGCCTATGTACAGATTAAATTTAGCGAGGTTAATCTGCTTGTACACAAAAAGTTTCGAGTCAGTAGAGCCTTTACAAGCTCTGGAATATTTTTTTCTTTTAAGGTTAGCATAAAACTTGAATATTATTCACATATAATAAATTGATAATGGACATCTTTATTAAACTGAATGTAGAAAGTACCAAAATGCAAATGGAGAAAGCTGGTTTGTTACATACGTTTCGGAATTGGTCACTGAAACTCGGGAGTTTAATCTTTTATTAGGGAGTTTCGGTTCTGATGGACGAAGAATGGTAATACATCTTTTTTCAGTTATCTCATAATAAAAATGTTTATTAACAGGCTGGAGCAATAGATAAGTTCGGTGTAGACTCACAACAAATGATTGAGACTGTCGCTAGAAAAACTGAGGAAAATGGAAATATAGAGGAAGCTGTATTTTTATATGACTTAGCTGGGGTAATAATTATTAAATTTTTTTCGAAGATTAATATATATATTTTTTAAAGAACACAGATCTCGTTGTAAATCTTCTAAACCAATTGTTAGTGCCCGTTGTTCGCATACAACCGCCTGCCAGTAAGCAACGCATAAAGTCTCTAGCTATTTCGATTGCTCAAAGGTGATTTACTTTTCGAATTATTCGGTTTAACGGCCTTTATTTTCAGGATGAAAGCATTTAATAGAGATGCTGTAAATGCAGAAACATTCTACCTATTGTTAGATCTGTTGACTTTTTTCGATCTATTCATAGCAGAGGATTATACTAAGTGTACCCAAGTTTTAAATGAACTTCAAATTTTGCCTATTAATGTTGATGCCGTGGGTCAAAAACTCAAGTTGTTTACTAATTATTCTGATGAGGTAAATTTTCCTGATTATGTACAAAAGATACATTCCAGTGCTACCTCTTTTTTCAGATAAGAAAAGTAATTCCTGACGTCCTGATTGCTGCCATGCAGATGCTTTTAGCTCAGTATAAACTCGCAAAGGAACAAAGTACTGCTAGTTTGCTAATGAAATCCCGAAGAACTAGAGAAGAAGCGGGTCTAGAAGAACACTTGAAGGACTTAAAGATTCGAGCCAAGGCGCTTATAACTTATGCTGGGAGTTTACCTTACAGACTACCGGGTAACACCAACGCTAAGCTTTTGCAAATGGAGGTCCTCATGAATTAACTAATTTGTTGTACGTACGGTAGTATATTCTCAAAATAAAGTAAAATTTTTAGCATAAAACTGTAAATGAAATATGTATAATATTTAAAAGAAGTGTATAGAAGAGATTTTTCACTAAATTCGATTTGAGGTGCCTGATTAACAAAGAAAAATATTTTGTGATTGTGAAATCTATACGTAAGATATTATTTGCATCATTGACGATTCCCTGATCGCTGCTTTCTGGCTACACTTTACGTACTGAGGTTTTGAAAATTCTGGTGTCTCTTTCAATGCTTTGAGGAAATTTTCAACTTTTCTTGCAAAAGTCCTCCTTTCTTCCTGAGTTTGACATAACTGTGTCTCAACAAGTAATAAAGACATCTCATGAATTAACATTTTATGATGATCTTCACTTATTTTAGACTTCTTTCGACCTGTGAAGCTCTCGGCCACCCCATATAAACCTGTGCCCAAGGCAAGTAGGCAGTTATTAGATAAGATTGTCCAACCTAAGTGAGCCAGTAATTTAAAAGCTATTGTACATCCAATTGAGATTAGGCAAAACATAATCATGGTGAAAATATATACTCTCACGAATATTTTAAGCTTTTGCCCTCTAATGGTTTCTGTTTTATCAGCCTTTTCGAGATTAAGGCGGAGAGTTTTAATTTCATGAAAGCAATTATTAACTACCCACGCTCTTAAACCTATGACAAAACAAACTCCAATGCATTCTAATGCTGAGTGAGCTTCTTCAATTGTTTCCCCATTCTTCTCTCTTACTTCTAGCAGGATCTTTAATACTCCAAGGAGTACTGCTGTTAAATGTATAGTAAGTATAAACGGTTCAGATGTTAGGAAAGTAGCAATTTTTTTAAAAATTGAATGTTCTTTGATTTCTTCTGCGAAACAAGGGAAGAAGAACTCCTCAAGCGATTCCCTAAAAGACTCATGATTCTGTTCTTTACGCTCCACTATATATCTTGTATGGTATTTAACACCTAGTTGATTCTTCTTGCCAAGAATTAATGCACCTTCCTGGGAATTGTCAGAATCTGATTTTGTGCTGATAGTATCTTTCTTGTTATCCAATGAGAGATTTACACTATCAATATTTTGTGAAGACATTTTCCTTGTTATGAACTTTGAGCTTAAAAAAGAATATAGAGTAATAAGTAATATTGCAATCACAATTTCTTTTGAAAAATTGTAAAAACTTATTGTCTTTATTATTTTCAGTATACTGTACATGTATTTTTGATTGAAAATTAATAATTTTAGTCTTTAGATGTGGATAATGTTGATTATTTAAAGGTATCTAGTTTGAAATAGAAGCAAGGAACGTGGTGTCCTAGCATTTTTGTAACTATAAACAGCGAGAAAGTGTTAAGGAAAGTAATCAACAAACCAGTTTTATCAAATATCCTTGTTTCACTCGCAGTTGGTAGGTCGTTGTATAACGAAGGATGAAAGTGACATAGCATTTACATTAAGCTGAATTTTATGACTAATATATTAATTAACAAATTCAATGATAGAGCTTCAACTAGTATCAAAAGGTGAAAAATACCTTGGCAACCTGCCAAAGTACTGGTGCTTCACCTTATTCGTAAACGTTAACGCGCTTACAAATTTTTTTCGCTTGAAATTTACTTTTGAATTTTTCAATATTCGAGGGTCTAAAATTCAATGTAATAACCCTATTAAATAGCAATTCTTCAACGTCCTCTATTGTTATTTGATCTTGTTTAATGTTTAAACAGCGCCATCTGGTGATAGATCTTAAGTTTAACTTACAGTTTTTATTCTACAAGTACTATAAATATATCGTTTTCCAAATTATAAGGAAAAGGAAATTTTCCAAATTTGTTTGTAAAAGTAGTATAATTTGCAAAACAATATGCGTTCTAAATCCTTTTGTTGGAACGAGAGAACGATAAGAAAGAAAATTTATTGTTATTGTTGATTGAGAAAGCAGGCTTTTTTTTAAGCCAGCAGGCACAAAATCGTATAATAACCCAATACAAAGATGACTGTTTCATGAAAGACAGTTATAATTAGATTCTTTTTAAACCTAGAATGTTTTACATTCCATATATTCTTTAAAGTGATTCCATCGTTATAAGTAGCCATTTAAAAGATTTTAAAGAAAGGCTCTATAAAATCATTTTGATGTCAATAAACAAATAACAGCGTCAATTCGGAAAATGCACTCTTGGAGATAGACAGACAGATTTAAGACTCAAACCTGTACTGATTGAGTGGAAGCTAATTATTAGCTCTTATCAACCATTCATTAGCCTTCTTTCTCCTTTTTAATAGTGCATTTTTGCTTTTCGAAGGAGGGCTGCAGGCAACATCTTATTGTACATAACGTGTATGACCGTTTTATAAATGAGTTCTATTTCAGAATCATATTTTCGCTTAATACTACCAATATAAGATCTATAAAAATATTATTTTTTGCTTAGACAATCTTAAGCAGCATTTGATTATGTAAGTTAAATTATGAAAGGATACAAAATATCTCTTTAGTAACTGAGAAAAGGAGCCAGTAGCTGAATTTTTACATTTATAATTTAAAAATCAGTTTGAGACACATGTTAGAGCAATTTAGAGTAAATATTGTCACTGGCCAATAAGATCGATTAAAAATATTTCCAAATTGAGGAAGAAAAAACCTCACAAAAAGCTTGCGATGACATGCTCGACACGCATTTAGAACGTTTTGTTTGAATTATTTACCAACAATTTTACCTAAACAATGCCAGCATTCTATACGATATCGACCTTCAATTAATTTTTATGCATAGCCATGTTTTCTATACACTCTGCAGATTTTTTACATGATTTCATAAACTGAGCATATTTTATATTTCATTGAATGAAAATAATTACCCAATAAGAAGAAAGTTAAGAGAAAAGTGACGTCTAGCGTCAGATACTAGCGTCACTGCAAGGCAGTCAGGTGATGGCGTTTTATTGATGCGTATTAAGTTAATCGTTTGAGTATAAAGAACAAAGTGCTGGAATGCGGAGATATGACTTAATATGATAAAAGTACTTTTTCCAGATGGAATGCAATATAATTTACATTTTAACTATTTTGTTGACTTTTCTAGAAAGAGACATTGGTAAGTAAAAGTTTTTAAAATAATTATATTATAGGTATATGCTATACTGTGCGTTATAAAATATACTATATATGCAAAAAGAAATATAGAAAGGTATGAATATTAATTGGGAACGCAATGGTCGTATTGAAAATTGTTGGGCAATAAAAATTGTTTACTACACACAAGGGGTAGTATGATGTAATTTTCATTCTATTTTCATGCTGTTTTATTGCCGTTTTACGACGAATAAGTTTGTTGGACATAATTACGCTATGCAAGGGATTCAGATATTTTTTATCAGGAGAAAATTTTCATAAATGTACCAAATAAAACTCCTGTGTTGATGCGATTAAGGGACCAATGGGAATATTTTAAAAAAAAGATAATCTTCTATACCGCCCTTTTGCGACAAAAGCATTCCAGTATTACGATAGATAGAGTTTAAGTCATAAAAACTTTTATGTGCTATATGTTTTTATATTGTACGAACTACGCTGACTGAAAACATTTTGAAAAAGAAAATCGTGTTACTAAAAATTAAGCAAACATAGATGATTATTCAGTAAATACTGATCGACATGTTGTAAAATTTTTGTACATTCCATGAAATTTATATCAACGAAGTGAAGAGATATTGCAGATGGAAGCCATTATTATTCACTATCCTTTAAATATAAATTAAAACAAAAAGCATTAGACAATGGAGAAGAGCTATAGAAATCCAAAAGGCTTATCAATAAATAACGTAAAAAATATCTTTGAAAAAAGTTTATTTTATGTTATATATAGCAAAAAAAAAGTGATTTAGGAAGAGCATTTGTCGTCTGAATATTAAAATAGTCAAACTTAGCAATAGAAGAAATGGAAAGAAGGCGATCTGGAAAGCGGTCCGAAATTAGCAATATTCATCCCCACGGATTTAATAGTCTACAGAGCAAAAATTTTATTTTTTTGTAGCAGACCTTTATGGCATTAAGGGCGTTAAAAAGGACCGCGACAGATAAGGCGAGTGATTTATCAGTGGCAAGCACACAGCTTAAATAGCAACGCTACGAAACCGGAGCGACGCCTAACGATGCCTGAAAGGTTTCTTCTTAACTCTATATTTATCGGTTTAATTTTTGCCTATTCAACACCATATGAATTTTTCCTGCAAAAGAGTGCTATAGACAAGTGATAAAATTTTCCTACTTCGAGCAAAATTTAGAAAAATACAAAGACTAAAATACAAGTTGTTTGTGCTGGAGAGTGACGTATAGGGATTTTGTATGTCAGTAAAATGTTGTTTACAGTTCCATTTTCATGAAAAATTTATAAAAGAAAGTTGATTGATTAATTACCAGAATCAGAGGGAAAGAGGAACCGAACGCAAGCCTCATTCTTGTTGATTAATCAATAAGATTCTCTATTAAGGATACAATCGCATTAGAGAAGAGAAAGATGGGTTAAAAAACTGAACGATCTGTGTCAGGGAATGCCTCGGGTGTCTATTTTCTTTCTCTACTTTTTTTTCTGTGGCATCTCCTCGCTTCCTATTCCAATTCTAATTAAACGAGGAATTGGACGAAGAGATGACCGTAAGAGAATTGAAAAAAAAACCCTCTTGTTTACTTCTTTATCGAAAGGAAAATTACTCTTTTCTTCACTATACCCTGGTTAATTCGTTATTTCGTTTGCTTTAATCGAATTGTCCCTCATTTTAATGAAGAAGCGTCCATAATTGAGGAATTAAGTGGAATTTCATTGAAGAAATCATTGGAATGCATGAAAGGGGAGGAGCCGAATTAATTGCGTCTACCGACATAGAACTACCACAGGAGATAAACTAGCGTAATTTGACAAGGTGAAATATAGACTTGTGAAACGTAATTTTCGCATGTAAATTCACCACTGAAGAGTACCATTACAAACTTTTCTACAAGAACAAGATTGATTGTAAAACTAACTAAAGATTAGTGACAGAGCTTCGTTTGTCACGACAAACTGAGTTGCGGGTCTTTGTCATGAGTTGCATACTTTTCGTTTAAAAAAATTCGTAAATTCCAAAAAAAAAGATAAAATCGAAAAAATTCGTTGGTGGTAATTTAATTAGAGGAAGATTTTAAAGTTTCATTCAAACCCTCTTAGAACTCTACTAAATATCGAGCAGGCGATAACGTGATATAGATTCCGTGTCTCTCCTTCTCAAGTATATGCTAAACCAACTGAAAAATGCTGCAAAATATTTTTTTTGTTATATGTTTTTTCCAAAGTATTCTTTTCTTTCTTTTTATCAAGAAAAAAGGGATCAAAAAGAAGTAAACCTTTAGTATCGCTCCGCTTTATTCTTTTTTTGCGGATGATAGCAGTAAAACCTTTTTACGATTATTTTTTTCACTGTGATAAAAAATCTGCTTAGTCGATTATACAATAAAAAAATATATCGAACGTATGCAGAACGTATAAAAGATTAAAAAAGTATTAGAGAATTAAAAATTAGCATCAGATTATCTGCTAAGCCATAAAACAAACTCCATTCCAGCAAAAGAAAAGCTGGTGAAATTGAACTCTACATCTTTATAAAAGCGCTGCAAGAGAAGACACAAGGGGGGGGGGGTCAATAAGAACTGAGAACTAGATGATTGATTCGTCGCCATTATGGCGCTTTTTTCTACTTCCGTTTCATAGCCTGATTTCCGCTTTAATTAAACTTACCAGTCACGAAACCACATTTTAATTAAAACTTTTTGTTTCCTACAGTTGAAGCTAGCTCCTGGTCCGAATGGTGGCAGTATACAGGAGTTTCTGGTGAGTTTTATATTAATAATATAAGTCACTTAACTTCTTATTGAAGTACTAAAAACTCTTTCCGGGACAAACTGTTATAATTAGCAGCTCTATTCCTTGAGGTGTGATATCTTCAAATAATCTAATCGGTTCTGTACAAGGGGTTTTTTTCCTTGCGCAATATGAGGTGGGTGGTAAATAGAAAGGGGAAAAATTGCATTCTAAAACCAGACAAGTGAAGCGTGCTTAAGCAAGCGAGCTGCCCTTATTCGTACAAACAACTTGACAAACAGGCTCTAGGGTGCGTTGTTTACCATGAAAATGATCTCTCGAGGACAATCTAATGTTTGGTTTGTCACCTTAGCCTTAGCTTTATACTCTTTAATAGAGAAATTTTGGAAGGAGGATAGAGAGTAATAAAATATAAATAACTAGAAAGACTGACAATGATATGGGTCTTTCGGAAATTGAAATAGACTTTTCTGAATTCTTTTTTCCCATTGAAGAGCAAAAATAACAATAACAGTAATCAAACAATAGGATAAAAAAAGTTATTGTGAAAAAACTTGCTATAACATGTTTTATAGCAAAATTGACTTTAAAAGACTGTTAAACAAATTTAAATTCTTATACGCAAGAATTATATGACAGATAAGGTAGACTGGCCGAATAATTCATGAATAAACCGTTCAATTTACTCTCTCCTTAACAAACAAGGATAGCAAACTATAGAAATGACAATTTATCGACAAAAATGGATTGTGTTATGAAACTCTGGAAAGAAGAGGCAACAACATAAAACTATCAAGATGAATAGTAGAGTATTAATAATAAAACTATAAAGCGAGTTGAGTTTCTTAGCGATCTGATTCTTTCTGTCACACTAAGTAAACAGCCGCTCGAAGTTACAACTGGATAAGAAGAGCGTCCCAATTAAGCTAGAATCGGCCTTGGAAACTTTGAGTGACATTGTCCCGCCTATCCTTGGCTAAATTCTCACGAAACCCTATTACTATAAAATGCCAAGCAAATAAAGAAATTATACACGTATGTGAAATAAATCGGATAATTTAATTAAAAATAAGACAGAAAGGAGAATATTTAGGGTGTCTCGCTATATGACAAACGACAGAAAACTATGCAGAAATGGTTTAAGCATTAATGGGAATTGAGTTAATGCGCTACTGCACCGCAGACGTTCGACTGATGGAATACACCAAGTGGAGCAGGAGACGTGTTCGTTCATCTGTTGCCGAACGCATTCGTTTTGCAGTTGGGACGCTCGACTGACAATATGGAATATATTGGAGCACATAGGTTGGGCGTGGAATTCAAAGTTCTTCATTTCGTGAAAGATTTTTTATGGAAACACCATCAGCGATGACATGAAATTCATAAGCAAACAATAGTCTTATAGAACAGTTTTTAATAGGAATGAAATCGAACAACACTTTGCCAAATTTTTAGTAATGACAATAAGAACGAACACACTACCAAACTCTAAAACGACGGCTTTAGTTATCGCCACCGACCTTGCAGCCGCCTATACGTAATCAATTTTGCAGTTCGCTTACACAAAACCGCTTTTTCGCTCGTTATATTTGCAGTCGTGAGCCGCCCTACGCTCACAAGTGTTTTTTCTCTGCTGCAATATTTGTGAAACATTACTGCTGAAGAAAAATGTAAGGATTTCCTCCATTGGAAAGTAGCAAGATCAATGTGTGCAATTATCAGTATGCAATCAAGCGTATTGATAAATCACGCAAAGCGCTAGACACAGTATTCCTAATTATATTGGTTTATCCTGAAAAATTTTGTGAACCTTGCCACTTACTTGGATATTATGAAAAAAGGTATTACGACATCGTCATTTTTACATAAAACGTAAATTCGCATGAAAATTTCGCATTAATACCTTTATATATTGACTTTTAGAGTGACAAGAGATGATAAACACAAATTTAAAAAATTGCCATTCTTGATATTTTTAAGACCCTGTTATATATTTTTAAATATCATGACCCAGTTCAGGTTGATTGAATCAAATTAACTTTCGTGTAGAAAAGTACGCTTACACTCCAAGCACTTTAGCGATTTGACCATATTTTGAATGTCTTAGACAACTACATACGACATAAAAGTTAGCCTGGTTTGCCAAAAAAATGTATATTACTATAGAATTGATGAGCAAGCTTGTTCACTACTTATGTCAGCACCGCACACTAGATAATTAACGCCTGATTTATCTCGACTTTTTAATGGATTAATCTTTAACATTTCTTCTAGAGTGGTCTCCCGTCTGATATTTGTTTATATCATTTTTAAAAGTGAAATTAATCAAAATATTCATTACTGTGATATAAGTGTACGCTTCGAAGACGCCTTTCACAAAACTCTGATCATCTGAAATTATGCACGACGCGTATTGTATACATTTGAAAGGACCTCGGAAAAACAGCTACAAAATCTTCTTGTAAGACAATCGTCCGACCGTAAAATCAACGTGATCTAGATGGTCAGTAAGTGTCCCTGTTTCGCCATACTTTTTTACGCCTGCCTGACTTATGACGTGCCTTGAATGTCGTGGGGGCGTCTAATTAATCGAATTTTAAGCAAAATCGCTGAACATGTAACATATAGGCACGTGCACCTGATAATAAGGAACACTGGTAAATAATGGCGGAAGCCCTCTGACCATTGTCCTAAAGGTACTAGTGGTTAGATCAAAGAACGATTTAGCGTAGCCTCTAGCGAGTTTAACACATGACTAAACTTGAGAAGCTGAGCGTGATGCGAAGAGATAAATATAAGAATACGATATATACTGTGTACATAATATATATTATTTATATTGCAAAATAGTCGTGATCGTCTATAGCTTTTTTATGATTGGGAAGGGTTTTGGACTTGCTTCTAATGTTGTCAGAATCTGTCGTAAAATATTTTCGATCATATCATAAATTCTCCCTGAGAGATATTGTGACTAAGGTTTTTGAAAGGGCTTCTAAAAATAAGGATGGTGGCCTACTAAATGAAAATGCGCTACCCTACCAAATTTATAAAGTTTATACTATCCCGTGGGATATTTCCGTTATCCGGTTCTAATCGGGTTTCTATAAAGTCCATAATTAACTACACCGACTTTTTTCCGATTCGATTTCTTCCAACTGTAATTTGAACTTCCTCCAAAATTTCCTGTCATGATTACAGCCTAAGTAAAACCCACAGGCATTAAATAAGATAAATTACATATTATCGCATTGGCCCAAAGAAACCTGTACCCTCTAAACGCAGTGTCCTTAAAATCCAAATTTCCACAACCACTCTCAATTAGTAAAAGTCAACAAGTTTATGATAGACTTACAAGCTCTCATTCAACTTTTAGCGATGAAATATAAAGATTATCTTAATTATTAAGAATGTTGTATGGAAAGAATGTACAAACAGGAAACAAACGAACATATATAATATATAAATTCACGCTCGGTAAATTTGACTTCATTAATATTCACACTGCTATTATTGACCAATCATTCACACGTGCGCGCTCAAAAAGGCCGACTAAAAGACTTTTTTAATGCATAATTGCTTATCAATAGCCGGTAATCAATTTCTCAGTCTGTTGTTTGCAGGCGACTTGTACCCAGACAGTACAGCTATATTTTTGGCTTATATTTCGGTTGGACTGCGGGAAATTGGAGACTTACTTAACTTAAGATATGGGATCTGATTATTGATTTTGTGCTTTAAGGATTCCACCAATTTTTTAAATATAGGTTCTGTTTAAAAGAATTAATAAGATATACTTTATAGATGCTAGATAAACTAATAATTTATTAATTATTGGCAATTTTCCGTAAAAAAAATCCTAATAAAAATTTTATTTATCGAAAATTTTATTGTACTAATAAATTCTGGAAAAAATCTAATTTCATGTAAGAAACTGAGTTCATGCTTAACCTCTAAGGATTATCTGCTGCTCGTTTTAAACCTATTCACAAATCGTGAGATGATTATCATTGGTAACTCTAGAGATTTACGTTCGTACATTTTCCTATACAGGTTTCGAATTTTGGGGTGTCATCAATCCCGAATGGATACTATGTCAGAGAGGAAAGCGACAAAGCCCAATAAATGTTGATCCATCTCTTCTACTTTACGATCCTTCTTTGAAACATATAAGAGTTAGCAAGCGCTCAGTTAGTATTCTTTATTTTAATGTGAAGAAACATAGGCAACAAAGCGTTTTAAGCTTGCAATATAATTATTACTCAAAAAACTGTCAGTGATCTTATATAAATAACATGAACATAGACTTCCTTTCTGTTTTTTGATTCTTTTAAACAAAAAAAATTTAGTTTAGGAATTTTATATATTTAATTAAGATGCATTTTTAGTAATCATATCAAAAATTTTCAAAGAACTTATTCAGCCAATACTTAAAAAATACATTCATGAATTTTTAATAAAAACTCATTTCCGAGATGCAATAAATAGAAATAATGCTTCGATCATAATTCCGTTGCTTTGATGAAAAGCTTTTATATAAGTATGACTGAATAAAGAAGTAGTACTTAAGACTATCAACCATCTTTTGTTTTAAAATACTGAATATGCTGTGCATGCAACATTTTCGCGTTTCGACCAACTTGAAATATTTCTCACGCATTTCCTGCAACGGTAATGGCAGTCATTTTTATCAGCACGCACTGTTTGAAATTCGAGTGTTTTTTCGAATGAAAAATATTCGATTTTTACTTATTTTTTTGCAGGCTAGTGCTGAATTAGAAAATGTTGGACAGTTTGTCCGTTTGGTGCTGGAACCAGGTACCGATAAACTTATTAACATAACTAAGGGACCTCTGTCGTATCGGTACACCGTACATGAAGTGGATTTCCATTTTGGTACTGAAAATGATTTGGGGAGTGAACATATGATTGCAGGAATCTCCTTCCCTTTTGAAGTTCGTTTGATTCTTTTAATATCGCATACCTTGTGAATCTTCAGCTACATCCATACTATTTGCAAGAACAACTCATATTTTTGAAAACAATTTGTAACAAACTATTTTTATTAAAACTGAATCTAATATAAAAGTTAGTGACAGCGAACACCATAAATAATATTGCAAGACTTAATGGGATATCACAACCTTTTCTAAAGTTTCGATTACCTAAATATCCGCCGGTCATGTCAAACAAACTATTTTTCGTATTAGATATTTACATCTACTTTGTTTTTAGCTCTTAAAAAAGTATATTTGATATAATTGTCGAGTATAGCAAATATAATTCTTCTAACTTATTTTCCAGTCTTCTAAGAAATTATATTTTTTTCAGATTCAAATAGTTGCATACAACTCTGAAATATATGGCAATATAACACAAGCTCGTTACTCTCCAAATGGAATAGCAATAATTGCAATATTTGCCCAGGTTCGGTAACTTTTTCCTTTAGTTAATTTTATATAAGCAAGCTGTTTGAAATTGTACTGCCAAAAAACCGAAAAAAAACATGGCCATAAAAAACTTTTATTTATTCCCTTAATACTATTTTACTTTATTTTTATCCTCCTGTTCTTAAAGTGCACCTGCGCCTCGTACTCGCTTTTTAAATATGTAATTTTCTTCAGATAACAAAGGATGCCAAGGACAAAAATGAACAATTGGAAATAATATCTCAATTCTTACCTGATGTTCAGTTTCGAGGTAAAAAAACTTTTAAATTTTTTTCACTTAGTTTTACCTCAGATTTGAAATTAGATACTTATGATAAACAATATTTTCATTTTCAAGAACAAAAAAGTAAAATTCGCCAAGTTTCTATACACAAGTTAATGCCTGATACTAATCATTATGTAACATATGATGGGTCGTTTACTTATCCTGGTTGTGAAGAGACGGTAACATGGATTATCATGAATCGACCCTTGCACATTACGGTGCAACAGGTTTGTATTTTTTTTACTTATCCTAACACCCTCATTAGTGTAACTTGATTGAAGCATGTCTAAAATTACTTTCACCTGTCTTTTTGAAGTTTTGACGTGAAAATAATAACTTGTTTTGATCTCGTTTGATTTATGGATATGCAAATTTCTGTCTCTTTCAGTGTTATTCATCAGTTTCTATAAAAGAAAAACAAAAATTAAGATCTTGATATATTGATATATCCAAGAAAAATGCCACTAAGGACTAATCGACCTTATCAACTGCTTAAGAATAAGAGCTACAAGTACCAAATTGTAGTCCTTTTAAGTTTTTGATCGCTTAATTTATTTCTAAAAAGGAAATACCGGTTCGATCAAGGTTACACAAGGTGAACATTAAACAGAATTCTTTACGAGAATAAATCGAGCGATCGGCACGTTTGGTCTAATGCGTTTCCTTTTATTTATTCCTTCCTTTATCCTTGAAGATATTTAAGATTTTACATATGCCTCCATAATGAAAAAAATATCTTATCTGTTCATTTTCTCAAATTGAATTAAAGTTTAAGATTGCAAAATATTTTTAATAATATGCTCAATTTTTCTCTGAATATTTTAATCTTGTTTGTTAGGAAGAGTCTATATAATAAAGGAACTGACAAGGAGTATTTTTATTAAATAATAATGTCATTTAAAGTATTAGCAATAAACTTTGAGACGAGATATTAATATAATATATGAGTGCACTTATATATTATTATATTTCTATTCATATATATAAAATTATTTTCTTATATTTGCTTCAATTACTTATATTTACTATTTTCTAGCTGGAAAATTTCCGAATGCTCTACTTTGCAAAGTCCGAAAAGGAAGTTCTGACAAAAATGGCCAACAATTTCAGAGATGTTCAACCAGTGGCTAGAAGAACCATTCGAACCAACATAAATTTCCCAAATTATGTAAGCCTTATTGGATTGTTCCTTTAAAGTTATACGAATTTTCATTATCTACTAAAGATATATTTTATGCATTAAAATATCTATATTAAAAAAAGCAAAGGATAAATTATTTAGATATTGTTGAAGTATTTCCTTCAAATTTTAGTACATCCTTAGAGTTCCTGTCAAGAAACTATCTTGATCTTCAGTCCCCGGATTTACTAGGTTTTTAAAGTTATTATACGGTCCATTGACAGTCACAAAATGGCGAATGTAACCTGTCATTCGCGTTTCTTGGGGCGTCTCCAGAGGGTACAGAAAGAGGTCAAAGTGATCACTCCCAATAAAATGCTTTCATATTCCTTTTTTGATCATACTTTTATTTTCAAATTACAGAATGAAAATTGTACAATGAAAAAAGATACATTTTATGAAGGTAAGATTACTGGACAATTTTTGTTATATTCTCCAAGTTTAAAAATAGAATTTTCTAGCTTTGGTTTAAAAAATAAAATTCATATATGTAGCTGTTAAAAACTCGCTTCAACGAATATCTGTTGACAGCATTGCAAAATAGTTTGTGTAATGAATTCAGACAACAATAGCTTAGAAAAAGGGTTTGCAAACAATACGTATATAAAGGATCTCGTTGAGCGCGTACAAATGGTAAACTAATGTTTGTTGTGCTCGTGAACGACTAGACAGAAGCGAATTTAAAGTCAAACTAAAGTAATGCTTTAAAAATTTCAAATGAGTTGTAAATGGGTTTTAGTAAAGCAAAATATTTTGTCAGTGTGAGCTAATTGATTTTAATTGTAACTTTACAGAGAATGCAACGCTTAATGAAACTATTCAGGAAGGAAAACGCATAGGAAATGGTTTATCACGTAGCAAAAATAAAAACCAACTAATCTAAAGGCAGTTTAATGGCAAGAGGACAAAACTACCCGAAAGAAAAATTACGATACTGCTTTAACAACAGCATGCTTCTGCTAATAGATTGTATTTATTTGCACATAAAATCTGTCTTACATCATAAAGTTAAACAATTTCTCTGTGTTTCAACAATATTATTGGTTAGTGTTTAGTAATCGATAAGAAAATCGATATAGATATAAAAAATAATACAATTCTTAACGTTATCATAAACTGAAGAAAAAACAACTCACAAGGGAACCTTTAGCGCCATCTATTAGCTTAATTGCTATACTTAAAAATGATTTAAATACGCTGTCAGTAAACGAATTGTGAAAACTTAATATCATTTTGCGATTTTTCAGTAGTGATAAAGTGATATAAAGTCTCAAAAATAATAGTTTTCAAGGGAGAATTTATTTTAGCTATTACTAAAAAAACTGGATAATTAGCCAGGAGTTTAACAAAAATATAAAAACCAAAATATCTTATTTTTTTATAAAATGAATTTAAAAAATTTGACCAAGGTATAAATAAACTAAAATAATCATTGCGTTATTCAAATAGATGAATAATTTTTAGTGTTATCAGTTTCTATAACTTGTTTAAAGCCATGACTAATAGATATTGCGGTGATCAGATAAGATATCGGTGCAATGGAAGCACATTGAACAATTTGTTGCTCTTGTACATATTGTTTTGCTCCAAGTTCAATAGTTACTGGCAGGTAAAAAAATTAAAATTTTGTTTTGAAGAATTTAATGTATCTATTGATTTTTGTAGCCCCATGTCTTCTCAACCAAATAATGATGATCCCCCTCCTTATCCTGGACCACCTGCTAATGCTAAGTATTTTACGTCCACTAATATAAATCTTCCCAGCGGATACCCACAACCCCAAGGAACAAACGTCAACGAAAATCAACAAGTCACAGTTATTGTTCAATCTGGTGATTGTCCACAATGTAAAGGATTTATGATTACACACTATCCTTGTTGTGCAATATGTTTGGCGATTATTTTTTTTCCTTTTGGGTTATTATGTTGCCTATGTTTGACCCAAAGGAAGTGTAGCACCTGTGGATACACAGGATCTGTTTGAAAATTTATCTCTAATAGACATCACTTAGTCCGATTCTGTTGTCTGCCAACAGCATTGGTCGTCCTAAATAAGCAAGAATGTCTACTTTTATGATTGTCAAGAATTAAATATATTGATTAAATATACCTTGATGAGAGAATTGCAGGTTTCCGTTTAGATACCCCAACACTTGAGTTTGGAGTCTGCATTTTATAGCTAGTAGAATAAGTTATTAATAGAGAAACTAAATAAGAAAGTACTTGTCAAACCTCGCTTTTTCCTTTTTAGTTTTCTCCTTGAATACACTTGATGGATCAAAATGATTATGAACATTTTTTTGTTGTTCTTTCTTATAATTTCCTTCACTAACCATTAATCTGATGGGCGTATATAATTCAAACCATTTCTAGCAAATAAGAAAAATTATATAACCTATAACCGGTATTTCGAAAATTACTTACTCTGTTCTGAGGAGGTAGGCCATAACTCGTAAATAAGTACTGCCAATCAGAAATACCTAAATGAACAACAATCAAATGAAAGTAATTGTAGAAGGTATCAGCTAAATAATGCCATTGTAGACTTCTATCCAAAAACCATATTTCGGAATTATGAGCTTGTATTCCTAGATTTAAATTTCAAAATTTAATTTAAATATGACTGAATAATAACAAAATTTCACCTGGTTTGGTATCTAAATAAACCAGACAAATTTTTCCCAAACTATCGCATGAATCTAGTTCGAAAATGCGACTACGATTGTCGAATTTGGGTTGTTTATTAGTAGTTTTTAACAAATTGTCGTCATCATCTTCATCATAATCAACATCACCCAAAGAAGGAACAGTCGAGTTCGAACAACTAATTCCCCCAATACGAACAAGTTGATTCAGTGGATTTATTTTTATTTTACCAACTGTATATTTCGTTTCAGCTATTCTACTAGTCCATGACATGCATAGGCCGTCGCTTGTTAAATAAAGTGACTTTAAATCATTAGGCATAGTGCATAAAACTCTCTGCTCCCAAGCAATTATCATATGACTTTCAACCCCGGGTTTTTCTGCTAATCGAATATCTCCGATACCTTTTCTCTTTCCTAATTTAAAAGAAAGGTTACTATAGCAACTTGTGTTAAACTGCACTAATTTTGGTTATTGAAACAAACTTATATTCTGTTTATTACCTAAAGTGTTAAATAACCCAAACATCATTTCGTTGAATATCTCTCTTCTGTCTAGTCCATCTGTGTTCATCATTTTTATGTCTTACTTTAAATAATTTTTGCTGGAGCAGACGATACTTAGACTGGTTTCTTGTTGCCTATTTTCTTCTGCATTCACCCAAGAACAAATATCAGTTTTGGCAGTTATTGCTTGTATATTTTTGCATATTTAATGGTTATATATACTTCAGTCTCATTAACGAGTGTCTTTATATAGCTCAAAATTTCAACCTCAACTCAACTTAAATACTTAAATGATAATAGCATATTTTTTAGTCAGGACTGGGCTCATATGAAATTATAGATAGCATTAGGAGATTTATTATGTCTAAAGTAACATGTGTCAAACAATTACTACTAATTCGAATTTTGAATTAAAAACCAAATCGAATATAATAGCCTTTACAAGATATTATAGTTCATAAAAAGTCCCCGAGTTACTGAAAAAAGTTTAGCACAGTAGTTCCTAAGACACACCTATATAGACAAAGACTTAGACTCTGAAATAAATTAAAAACAAATTACAATAATTACAGATGTATATTAGTTGAATTTTCTATAATAGTATATTTTGAGATATTTTAAAGGAGCTGTACAAAACTGTAAACTTTTTTGATATAGTGGCATGTACTAATACCTTCCGCTAGGTTCGCTGGTGTCGATATACTTTCCGATAGAACACTGCCAGTAGCATTCCTATCTTAAAACACTCGTTTGTGAACCCGTCAAGTTTTTAGAAGGAAGCGGAAACTTTATGAACGCGCTCTCCTATGGCATAATAGCAAAACAAACCGTGAAGATTTGATTGTCTTACGTGAGGCTCTTAAAATGGAATATAAAAAAAGAATCAAAGAGGTATACCATATAAATTTATTTTAATCTCAATCAAGATTTAAACTATGTGACTATAGAGTACCTCAGGAAAACGCAAAGATCAGTCTGATACAAGCAGGAAATCAAATTTTATCAAGGATTGGAATAATTTGAAATTAAGGTAAATGCATTATATTAAATGAAATCTATAGAAAACAAACAAAAAACATTAGAGTAAGTCAAGCTGAAAAGGAAAATGCCAAGAAATATTTTATGCCTGACTTTGGCGATAATATGGATTCAGATCAACGCTTTACAACAGATCCTAAAGCTGATGGTTTGTTGATGTCTTTATTTTATCAACTTTTTCAACTTTTGTTCGTTTAATTATATCCACAGGTGAAAAAGTTCAGCAGCAATTTTCTTCAGTAAAAGCTCGAGTAAATCAATTTAAGAGTAAGCTTGAAAATGTTATACCTAATCCAGCAAGTAAGTGAAAGTAAGGAAATTATTTTTGATTTTAAACCATGTCCTTTATTTCGTATAAGTTATAACATCTTTAAAAGAAATTATAGAAGATATTGAAAATGAAATTTCAAATATAAAACTTGCTCAACGTCAAAAGTAGGTTCTGTATATATTATATAAAGAATAAAAAGGCTATATTTTAACAGATATGAAAACTTGGTAAAAGAGGAAAAATTGAGCGAAACTGAAGTGTCGGCTATTGAAAGACGAATAGAAACTTGGACTTCCACTTCAAAACCAGATCAGAACTTAAAGGAGTGTAATAAACAAAGTTTTTCAAACTGGGAAACAAGAACTGATGGATTACTTCCAGAAATTATAAATTATAATGTTTGTTTGTATAGCTTGAAAACTAGTATTCCATTTTGTAAAAATGACAGAAATTTATTCAAGAGTCTAAAGGAATTCGCGGAGGTTGGGATGAATATGACCACGGCTTATTTTTACGATTCAGAAACAAACATAATGTAAATAAAGATTGTCTACTTAATACTGGGCTTACTATTTTTTTTCAGGCGAAGATTAGTTTTGTTGCTGATTTGCTACCATCAATTCCTACTAGGACAGAAGAAGAAATATTTGAACATGAAAAATGGTATAAGAAACTGTGCATCTTAAATGATGAAAAAAAAAGAGCGATTCACTCTTGGAAAAAAAAAAAAGAGGAAGAGCAAAACGAAAATTTGAGAAAGTTACAAAGAGAGAGAGAAAAAAACAATGAAAAAGACATTGATAGCATTCAAAAGCAGAAACGAGAGTCAGATATCGACAAAAAATTAAAAATAAATGCATGGAGAATGGACAAAGAGTTGCAAAGAGCAGAAAATGAAGAAAAACTTTTAAAAGAGCGCTTGTACGAAGCTAGACAGGAACAAATTAGATTGAATGAGCAGGTAGTAAAAGTTTGTTTTGTCCTTTGTTTTTCAAATTAAATTATTCACTATCAGAGAAAAAAGAAAAACCAGCTATTGGAGTATAAACAGCAGAAATTTGAATTGGAGCAGGAAATGAAACGTATCAAAGACCTGGAGGATAGCGTAATTAATGAAGAAAAACGATTTGAAGCTTCTGAAAAAATAGCTTACTTTCAACAGAGAGTAAGTAACTCACTTAGCATATTGAATATTCAATTTAGATTTAACTTGTTTCTGAAGGATATGAAGAAAGTAAAAATGAATGTGGATAAGAAAAATCAATCAACTTATGAAGCACAAATAGCTGAGCAGCGCAAGAGAGAAATAGTTCGCAGACAAGCAGGAGTAAATGCATCGCGTGACCCTTCCCGTCTGCTTCAACCAACTAAAATTTGGGAGGAGAGGGAAAGACAAAAGCATGAAACAAAGTCGAATCCAACTGTGAATTTTTCGATTCCTCACCGAGCAGTTCCGTCCTGGAGAGCAGGTCTTCAATAAAAGTTTTTTCGTAAATTATCAAGCACCAGATGGCACCACAGATTATAAGAATATTTAATGTTTCCTCTTGTTATCGGTCTTTATTCAATATGGCGAAATAAAGCATTTGTAAATAAAACTATCTTTTAAACCATGGAAGATAAAAAACTAATAGAAATATATGAACAGCAATTTTCTAATTGTACGGCAGAAATAACCAGTAAAATAACGCAGCTTCAAGCCGTTAGCGGCTATAACAGACAAAATGCTATTTTAGCAATCGAAAGGTTAATAGATGAGTGCAAAGAACTGGTAGTACTTTCGTTCTAATCTTTAGATTATTCTTAAAATACTATTTGTTAGTTAGAGCAAATGGAATTGGAGATACGCGGTGCAGGGAAGGATTCACGGGACATTTATCAAAGCAGGTTGAAAGCGTATAAAGCAGAGCTGGACAGACAAGAAAAAGATTTTGTAAGTTCAATATTTATAATCAACGCCGTAATATATATTTTATATATCTTTAGAAACAATCCGTTATAGTAATTGGAACTGAGGCGACAAACAGAGATGAGTTGTTCTTTAATGGAAGTGATGTCTTTGTACCTGATGAACAAGTAATTTGTAAACGTCTTAAGAAAACATGATTAGCTTTTTCTTTTGCAGAAACAAAAATTATTAGACAACAGCCATAAGTTGGAACGAACTGGATCCAAAATCACAGGAGGATATAGGACAGTATTAGAAACGGAGGAAATTGGTAAAAACATTTTAAATGACCTAGGGTCTCAAAGAGAAACCCTGCAAAGATCTCGAAATAGGGTATATGATATACATTATATTATGTAGACATTTATTTTTATGAGGTACATTATTCTAGGTATACGAGATTGACGGAAATTTAGGAAAGAGCTCAAGAATCCTATCAAGTATGATGAGGAGGTAAATTAAGTAATTAATTTGCATAGCTAATTTATTAATAGGTGAAAACTGCAGAATAGTCCAGAACAAAATTTTACTCGTTATTGTTGGCATCATAATGATAGGATTAATTTTTTGTGTATTGTATCTTACTATTCGACGAAGATCCTGAAGATTTGGCGGCTGATGCTTTCTAACTGAAAAGAAAACTTTTAACTTGTTCATTCTAAATTTAAAATAATAGTAAACTTGATTAATGTAAAAGAGACCTTAATTTAATTTGGCAGTCATCAGGAAATATACTCTAGTATATTTATATTTTTTCTGAAATAAATGTTCACATGTATAAAATATCCTACAAATTTAAGTTAAGTTTCTACTAGTTGTATAATGATTGCAAATAAATATTCTTTGAGTTGTAGTTATAAGAAAATCTCAATTAATTTATTCAAAATAAACAAAAGAGGTACAAATGACATACATATGTAAATAAAATAATGTACGTTAAATAAATTATCGTAGCTATAGAGGACCTGATGCTCCATCTTCAAATAACAAATGACTTCGTTTCGACAGTATATAGCCTCCAGCAAGCGATAGGATAAAAACAAAAATCCCACTGAGTAGTACAGCGAGCTGAAGGAAAGTAAGACAAACAGAATTTGAAAAATCTGGTGCAAAAGCATTATGCATTCACCAACATTTTATTTTAAAAAAATACTTTCTTACCTCGGTTGCACTGTCAGGCTTCAAAAAATATCGTATATCTATATCTATCCATGTACTCTCAGTCCAGACCGGATAGCCATTATCAAGAACCTTGTTGGCTGTGGTTGCAAATAAAAGAGATCTTTATGAGATAAATAATTGTAAAATATACTAGAAGGGTCATATCCAGGTGATAATCCAGAATGATGCCGTATGGCGGATATTATACACATGCCTACACTTTTATCAATTTCAAAGCCGTTAACCCACAGTCCAGTTTTGTTGCCTGTCTGTTAATTTTCATTTTTTAAACTGGATACTATAGAAACAATCACAAACTAAACAATATTTACATTGTAAGAATTACATTGCTTTTCTGTAACATTGTGTGAAAAAATCCCCGTTGCATTTGCCATTAGGGATCTGAAACTGAAAAAATGCTGGATATGTTCGTTGTTGGTCAAAGATAGTCATACAAAACTAATTGCTCCGTGCTGATCTTTCTGGAAAGCGATTGTTGAACAGATAAATGCCAATCTCTAGTCCATGTTGGTTTGTCTCCATATCCAGCAGTCAAATTAAAATCAGTAGGAATTATTTCTCGCAGAAGATCGCATGAATTATTTTTCAAGAGACAAAAGAGTAAATTAGAAACCTGTTGAAAGAGTTGTGCTAGAGATCATTTAGAATATGTATGTGTACTTGCATAAATTTCATCAACATTCACGGTCTTAGTCTTGTTGGTTGCCAAAGAATATATCGTCTGGGTAATTGTTTCTGCTATCTAAAACATATTAAATAACAAAAATGCACACAAGCAGTGAAGATATTTATATACCTCTGATATTTTTTTAGCTAGAGGAAAACTTTTATTAACAAATGAGGTGTTAAAAGGCAAGTCTCTAAGCTCATCTAAAAGTGTATCATATCGGCTATTATAAAACTTATTTATGAACTCTGTGTTATGATCTGCTAAAACTACACCAGGGACTTCGAACCATTTTAGAAAGCTTTGTAAACTTGCAGGGGGTAGTATATTATTCTTGGCTTCTTTGAATGCTATATTTTTTGAATATTCAGTGAACTTTTGGGTAATTTTCTCATTAGCTTGGCTAATAGCAACGGAAGAATTGATTTTGTTTGTGTGCATGTATATTTGATCTTTTGACCCGGCAAGTTGGGATAGTTCCACAATCAATTCGATTTGTTTTTTATCTATGAAAAAGTTCTTATTTTTCATATCAAAGACCAACTTTGTCGAACTTAAGTAATCCAGAGTTTCACCTCCAAAAAGCATAAAAACGATACTCCTCCCATGTGTTTGCAATTCTTTCTCTGATGTCTTCAAAGCTTTTGCAACAGCTAATAGTGTTATCATTCCACTTAACGGGTTATTTGCTCCAGGAGCTAAAGTTTCAAACATGGTTAAAGTCAAATACTGTGCCAGCACAAGGATTACTTTATCCTCTTGTAACAAAGGTCCTGGGTAGGACGATATTATTGTTCTGGCACCAATGATTGTACATAACTCTTTAGCTGTAAAAATCAGGCAATGTTATATCAACAGTTTAATCATAAATTCATACATTCTCCATTCAAATTTGTAGTTTTTCCCGTCCTTCTAAGGCATACTTCGGCATTAACTGCCCCTCTCATTTGAGACTTAATTTCGACTGCACAAAGGGGTGATTGCGGTGGTTGATCATTTTTGGGTTCATTTCTTTTTTTCCAACACTAAATGTTAAGACATAAGCATATATATAAAAATTTAGGATTGTTATATATTTACAATGTCTATTAATTTTTCAACTTGATCTGCTTTATAAAGAGCCAGAATGGGTATTTCGAAATACTCGTTAAGCCAATTCGTTCCTTGAACATTCCAATTGTAATCCAAGCAATCCTTGTAACTATCATCGTTTGAATAAAGATCTAAAAACATATTATATTCAGATAAAGCAGTTTGTATAAAAATAATACTTTACCATATTTATGATTTGGACAAGTCGATTCTGGAGAGAATTGTTCAACAGTGGAATTTCCAAAATAAGTCACAAGAAGACTATTTACTTTTTTATCGTTGATATACTGTCTTATCTCTAACATCAGTTCTCTAGCAAAAATTAGAGTCAATTTAATATACGTATTAACAAAAACTAAAAATTCATACTTGGTGAAAGGAAAGTTTTTAGTTGGATTAATTAACAGGGTATAAGGTCCTTGTCTGGCATTATTTTTGAACCATTGTTGTCTAGCTGCATTGTCCATATAAAATAAAACACCCACCGCACTCTCAGCCCCTTGGTAAAAAATATGCTATTTAAAAATTGTGAGAAATGTTTATCATACCTTTGCAGCCGTAAGTGTTTTCCCTATTTAATCGAAGATAACATACAGATGATCCTTCAAGTGATATATAAATTTTTTCAGACAATTTGTTTTTTTCTATTGCACCAGCTGAAAGATGGAGTTTAAATAAGAATATACGATTTATCTCTGTTTCTCTAATTCAGGCTTACTTAAACAGGTGAGGAATGACAAATACAATAGTATCAGCATAATAAAATTAAATGTAACTGACGCCGATGTGGACCGTTTCTTTATGTTAAACACAAGACAAACAGCAAATGGGATAAAAATGAGCGAAATCTTTTCGATTTCAGTCGAGTGTCCATACTTAAAGATACTTCCGGTTTCTGACTGTTTAGTATATGAAATTTACGCATTATCGCTTTCTTCAAAGCCAATTTGCCAATTAAATCAGCAAATTTTAAAATATGAATTCTATTCCATGGATAAAACATTTCAAATCATATACTGAAGGTGGCTATGTCGGAGAACTGGAAAATTTGGAAAGGATGGAGCTAGTTATTAGCGAATACGAGGAGCATTTCGGTATTCCTTTTACAAAGGCAAAAACGGAAGGAACTTTGACGAGCAGAGGTAAAATTTACTGAAGCTATGGTGATAAATTGCAAAATATAACTTTGATCAGGTGACAGCGTATCAGTCCGAAATGTTAAGAGTTTGGCTATTTGTAAATACTTACCCGGAATTCCCAGTTTGAAGATTGGTAACAAGGAGTTTGCGTGTAGATTTGGAACTGATAAAGCTGCTGGTAGAAGAAGAATTAGAGAGATTTACTCTTATGAAGGAGATGTAACTATTAACGGTTTATATAGATTCTCTATATTTTGCCCGATATTTCCAGGATCGGAAAAAAAAAATGGCACCTTCTATCAAAGTAGATTGTCCTGCAAAACTTGTAGTCCATGAATATTTATGCTTACCAGATTTCAACGTAAGAGAATATAATTCCTCATTAAAAGTTAATTTTCCAAATTTATTATCTAGTTAAATGCTAAAAGTACACATCATGCTAGAAATCTGCGTAAAGAAGCACGAAAACTTCTCTCCAAAGGAATTGGAGAAAGGAGACTGATAATCATTTTGCCAAGATTAGAAAAACATGAAAACCACCCAACAGATGATGTAGGGCCTTGATCTAATTACATTCTAAAACTTATACTATTCTTTACAGACTATTTTAAGCAAAAATCGAATCCATCCGAAAGTAAAGGAATTTATATCTACTTTAGCAGATAAGGGACTAAAGAGACTAACGGAGGTACGGCAACAGTTAGAGGATTTTGTTACAAATGAATTTGAAAATACTAAGCCAAATGATCGACGCTATCATCCGAAAGATAAAGATATTCTAAACATTCTTTACAGGCGGAAGAAGGTCACTTTTATATTTGACTTACTTAAAGCTATTTTATTTAAAAAACTTTATAATAATAATAGGAACAGGAAGATCTTGAGATTAAACAAATGAAAGTTGGAGTTTTAAGAATCGAGGCGGTAGACCTGCGAAAAGCCCCAAGATACAGAGAAAAACAAATAATCGAATTAGATAGTACAAACATGACCAAAGAAACCTTTGATGAAATGAGTATTGACTGCGAAGATATGAATGCAATGGATATTGAAGTTATTGAAGACGAAGTAAAGACAAAAGAAGAAAGACCTGATAAACTTGCAAAACTGGTGGAGAATTTGAATAGACTTATCCGTGTGGCAAATACCATGCCAGATCAGCATTTAGACAAATGCATCCAAACTGTTCAGGATACTGCTCAATACTTTGAAGATTTAAAAGACAATAATTTTGAGAATGATACTCAAAACATTTTAATCTCAAAGAAAGATTATGAAAATTTGAAAAGAAAATGTGATGAATACAGCGAGGAGATAGTAATGAAGAGATTAAGAATGTGTCATGCTAGTTCTCAAACTGGTCAAAAGTCTCTAAATAATGATGAACGAACGCGGAGGGCGCTGGCCTCTCTTCATAGAAAAAAAGTCTTAAAAAATACGGAAACTGTAATTGAGATAGATGAGTCAGAATTAGGCAATCTTATTGGTTGTGATGGCAGCGATGAAATGATTAATAGATTTATACTCGAAACCCAGGCTGAAAAGAAAGCATTGAAGCTGGCTTCGAGCAAGAAACTTTTTCCCAAAAGCCTCGACTCCAAAAACGTCCAAGGAGAAGAAGGCTTCCAGCCTCAGCAAACTTCCGTTGTTGTACCCCAAATTAACATTCAAAATTCGTATAAAATAATTGGAGGACCGTACACCATGAACAATGCTCCAACGTTTCCTTTTAATCCGAACCTCACTTTAACTTTACAATAGTAAATAAAATTTATGTTTTTCTAAACAGTTTGTATTCCCTCCAAATCAGGAACTTCATCCAACTCATCTTCCAAAGAATAAAATGCGGCATGGCATATGATCAAAACAAAAGAGGCACCAATCACCCAAAAAACTGCGGAACCTGCACCTGCTATCCAAAAGAGGGGAAACGAGAATGTTGCTATGGCAGCATACTGGTGCGCAAGACTTATTTGACGTCCTGAAAAAGATTTTTCAAACTTATTTTATCTAGAAACAAATCCTTACCCATCAGTCTTAATGGAGTTTCATTATTTCGAACATTGACAACATAACAAGCTCCTACACATACTCCAATTCCTATCAATAGTAAGGGGCTTGTTAAACTAGAGTGAATAGTGCAGATTAGTTAAAATTCTCTTCTAGAATTGTTAAATACTGACATACAAAACAGTACCAGTCCAAAAAAGACAAATATGTAATTTCCCTGGAATTTTTCAATATTCTTTACTATTCTTTTTCCGAAAGGTGATATAGTTTTCGGTATCTAAAAAATTTACGGAAGTCGATATTTCCAGTTAGTATTTAAAATTTTTACCTTAAATTTAGACACATTTATGAAAGAACTCCATGGTACAACTTTATCTTTCATACTGACAACCCACTCTTGTAATATTTTGTTTGATATTTTCAGAGACATATTTATATTTCTGAAAAAAAAGACATTTTTTAACGAAGGTACTAGAGAATGATAATAGCACCTGCGATTGAGATTTTTGCTTGAAATATCAAAATTTTTTACTACGGTTGAATTTTCAGTTAGATTAATGCCATCCATATAAAAGAGGGTAGTAAATTAAATCACCCGACTTTTATCAACGTCATCAAAAATAACAGTTTCAGTATTAAAAATATGGTGCCGCTTATATTAAGCTCTCAGAGTGAAAGAGAAGTAAAATTATTTCATGGGACAGTTACCATACTTTACCGTCTGCAATGAGTGAATATTTCATAATATCGGTATAATACTGAGAAAGCTATTTCTGGCTGATTATTTTTGGTATAAAAATGTCTGAATTATTTGGAGATCTCTTCATACAAAACGATAAAGAATATCTAAATGTACCATCTATACAAACAATACCTGTTCGTGGGAGACATCCTAGCCATTTGGCAGGCTTACAAAATAAAAGTGCTACATGTTATTTAAACTCTCTCCTTCAAATTTTATATTTCACCAGAGAATTGCGAGGTCTAATTAATTATCAAAACGTGAAAACTTTCTCTAAGATTTCTTTTGCAGAAGGAATACTTTCTCTTACAAAGCAAGAGTTGAACCTTGACATTCCAGGAAAAAAGGTTAAAAGTTCTCTTTAACAAATTTACGAAATAATATTCTCCCTCATCAGACTAGAAAAATACTTCTTGAGCTTCAAAAGTTGTTTGCTAATCTCTATTTGAGAGATGAAGACGCTGTTAGCACATCAGATCTCACAAACAGTTTTGGGTGGGACAATGATGAAGTTGGACATAAACCTTTGTTGTAGATATTAAAAGTTAACTTTATGTCTTTTCATTTGTAGGAATCTTATCAACAAGACATTCAAGAGTTGAACAGAGTTCTTTTTTCTGCCATGGAAAAATGCCTACAAGGTACTTCCAAAGAAAATTTGATTAAGGATCTTTATCACGGAATAAATATTCAAAAGGTTCAATATATATATATACATATACTGTATATATTTATTATTTTTCGTATTCTTTAAGATATATCTTTATTTTTTCTCGAAATTAGATAGCTTGTATGAATTGCAAAAGCATTAGCGAAAGAGAGGTCAGGTTTTAATAGATATCTACTTATTATAGAATTAAGCTACAAATAGGAAGAAGTATTTGACATCAGTGTTCCTGTAAAAAACATGTCAAGTCTGCAAGATGCTCTAAGTGCATTCTATTGCCAAGCAGAAATATTTAAAGGGGACAACCAATATTACTGTGAATCATGCCAAAGTTATGTAAATGCCAATAAAGTATGCATTTTAACAAGTTAATATTCTATTTCCTAACCTAGTCAAATTGCAGACAAGTAAACTAAGGAAACTACCTAAAATATTGACCCTGTCATTTTTGAGATTTAATTTTGATCTGGTCAACTTAAAGAGATATAAGGTATTTATAAAGTAAACCTTTCTTGATACTAAGAATTTTTTACAGGATGTTGGACAATTATCTTTTCCAACCAATTTGGATATGAAAATTTATTGTGAAGAGGTTGATTTTGTATTTAAATTTTATGTCCTATTATCCAAAATCAACCTAATTCTTTCTATTATCTAAAATATAATTTTAGGACTATAGTAGTAGTACGGAATACGAATTGTATGCAGTCGTCGCCCATTCTGGTGGAACACATGGAGGACATTATAGAGCTTATATTAAAGATATTGAAAATCTTGGCTGCTATGATTATGAAGTACAGAATAAAACTAATATTATTTTTTACATAATTTGTTTTTAAAGGACGAGAACGAGACTACTTACAAAAAACAAAAAAATAACCAAGATTCCAAGTTGACTTCTCCATTCGATGTTATAAAAGAAATATTGATAGATTATAAAGATGGCATAACTATTGATATTCTTGCAACAAAGATAAATACTTATTGTGGTACATCGTGGAAAAAGAAATTCAAGAACCGTTATGGCACTTTGCGAAGGTTAATATAAAAATGATACAGTTTCTTATCACATTTACAAATCCTTATCCAGCTTTTTAGAAAAAAATAAAGAATTTAATATTGATGAGTGCTTTGAGCATGTTTGTCTCAATGACCAAAAGGAAAAAGACGAGAAAAAAGACGCTGGTGATAAAACTCATCACTGGTTTCTTTTGAATGATTCGAAAGTGGAGAGAGCTTCAATAAAGGACATTCAAAAGTTGTATAATGGTAGTGACAGTGCTTATATGCTTTTCTACGGAAAAACGGATAGTAAACCAGGTTTAGAGCTTTTCTTTAAACGCCTTTCATTTTTACAATATGTGATTCTACTAGCTCCTAAAAGCATCATAGATACTATACCAGAATGGCTCAAAATCCTTATAAAGGAGGCTAATCAAACTCTTGCTGAGAAAAGAAAGGAATTCGATGACAGTCTAATGAAAACATCAATAAATATAATTGATAAATTGTCATCTACACAAAAAGCTGAATATGTAATTTTTGACAATAACTTCACAGAATCAAAAATTGAAATTAACTTGAACTGGTCTATTAAGAAACTTAAAACTGAGTTAAACAGCTCAATGATGAATTTGCCAACAATTATGGAAAACTTGGTTATTATGCAAGTAAAGAAGTTGGAAACCATTCCAAATGTGTTTAAACTAGAGAATCAATATAACTGTAAGTTCGTATATTTCATTTCACATGTAGTCTTTGTTATACCCTTTACTTACTAGATCCAGACCATGTCTTATTGTCGCAAACATCTATTTACGGCAACTGCTTTTTGGCTTTTAGGGATTCCTCTAAAACAGACATTATTAGGTGAAGTAGATTTCGACGTTGTTATTTGTATATACTGTATATTATACTATTATATCTGATTAGATCAATTGAGAAAATATTTCTCCGATTAATCAGTTTTGATTCTAACTCTGTCTTACATCCATTTTTAACGGATATAAATTATGAAGAGTTCCTACAACAAGCTGTTGATTTATTAAAAATTTCTGATAATGAATTGGATGTAAAAATCATAGGAAATTCTAAACACAATGAAAGAATATTAAATTTTGAGGAACTTAAAGGATATAGGATCGACGAAATTTTTCAAGAATTCGATACCGTCCTCATACAAAAAGAAAAGTAAGAAACATTATTTTTAAAATGGTAAATACATTCTCTCATTTCAGAGCGATAAGATGCATCATATATCTGTGTGAAAAGGTAAGAAAATACTCTGTTTAGTTTTAATGAACTTTTTTCACGGATAAATTCAAATAGCAAAATGAGCAACACGTTATTATTATATCACGAAATTCAGTAAGTAATCATTTGTCATATATTGTATGTGAAGAAATCAAAACTTTTAGACTGTTGAAGACCTAAAAAATATAATTTCAACTTTGGATATACCATTTAAGAAATACCGGTTGCGTTTTAAAACTGAAGGCTTCTTTTCAAGTGAATTCGGGCATCCTCGTTAGTTGTTCAAAATATTTAATATCTTTCTTACATCATTTCATTAAAGTGGAAGATTCGTTAAACTTGAAAAATTTATCTACTGAGGACACTTTTACTTTTTTATTAGAAGAAGGGAATTCTCCAAAGGAACATGAGGTTTAAAATTAACAAAAAGGTCATAACTAAAAGTTTTATTTTCAGCTTTTTTTAAATATTAGTCATCAAAACAAAGAAAAAGAAATTATAATATCAAAAACAGAAACTCTTCATAGTCTCTTGAAATTAGCCGTAACGATGTTTAATCTAAGCACAGATAATTATCACTTTTGCCATTGTAATAATATCGATGAAGTTGGAGATCCAATGCAACAAGATACTTATACCTCTTCTTTAGCTGCATTAAATTTCCACTCTGGTAAACACCTCATTATAATGGAAGGTAGAATGCCTCAAAAAGATCGCTTGGAGTTGTTCCTATTATGCGCAAATTCTTCATTTATACCTGAAGAAGGTAATGAAAGTGCAAATACTGATGAAAATATAGGACGACTTGAGATTACTATTGATTGCAATACCTCGCTGAAGAAATTTAAACAAAAAATTGCTCAAAAATTAGTAAAGAGTGTTCCCAGTGTTGATTTTCTAAGATGTCGATTGGTAGAAAATGGGAAAAAAACTGTAATACTCAAAAACAGTGATCTGACATTAAGGTAAGTTGAAACCAGCTTTTCTTGCTCTAAAAATATTACTCTTTGAAAGGCGACTGAAAATCACCAACAAATCTACAATAGACGTTCAAATTTTAAATAATCCCGAATCTTTAACGTTTGTTCACTTGTTCAAGCTATATTTCCATTATTATATAACAGAATTAAAATTTCAGTCAAAATCATATTATCCTAACGATTCAAATATGGGATCAATCGAAATTTTTCACTTTAGAGGCAATATTTAGTTATTTGAAAAAGTATATTGTGAATCAATTGTGCCATTACCTTGTAGGATTTTATTTGGAACACAAATGGAAATTGGAATGTAAAATATCTAAAAGACTCCATAGCAAGAGAAACAGGTCTTTCATCTCAAAATATGACAATCGCTAAACACTTTCATAAGAAGTTTACGTGGCTTCTCTTGAAAGACAGCAACAAAAGCAAAAAAAACGGATGTAATACTTTGCGAGCCAAACCAATTTTATTGAGAGATGGGGATGTTTTGAAAATAAAAGTATAAAACTGATTTTTTGTTTGACAATATATAAAACTTGGTATTTCAGTTTGGCAATGAAAAAGAAATAAATACTGAGGATTTTCTTACATCTCATGATATCATAGAGCTGCAGAAAATAGAGAGTAAATTAACGAAAGAAAGAAAACAGTACACGTTCATTTTAACTTAATATCAATATTTATTTAATAAATTACATAAACTAATTCTTTTGTTAAAACCCCAAATACAGAAAAGAAGACATTGAAAATTTCCGCCAAGATATTCCTCTGAAATCTCACAAAAAAGAAAGAGGAGTTATTATTAAGATTGATGATTTTGAAGATTAACTCATATTTATAAAAATGGTATTGAATATAGAGAAAAATAAAAATTTGATTTAACACTTATTTGAATTTGCGATCATCCGACCTAGCTCAACGCAACTCGACATCCTTATCCTATTATTGGATTTTTAGGGTCATGACCAAGCTTTGATATTTTAAATGAAAAATCAATTATATTGTAGCTATGAGTTAACGATCCAGCCGAAATGATGTCAATATATGGATTAAAGTAGTCTTTCAAGTTATGCTCATCGACTCCTCCACTGGCTTCGAGGCATGAGTGTGGAAACTTTTTTTTGATAACTTTAGCAATATCGTAAAGAACCTGAATGATAATATCAAAATTAATCAATGTAACGTGTACTCTATTTTTTAAGACAACCTGGCCTTTTAAATTATCCAACATGATAACATCGGCCCCTGCTGTAAGAGCTTCAATGGACTCTTCCAAGCTGCGACATTCAACCTCGATTTTACGAGTGAATCCAACAGACAATTTGGCCTTTTTAACAGCTTGCGCAACTGAGCCGACAGTCCAAATATGATTGTCCTTCAACATTACCAAATCGGATAAATTGAACCTATGTGTCCCAGCACCTCCAACCAATAATGAATACTTTTCTACCAGACGAAATCCAGGAGTTGTTTTTCTTGTACCAACAATTTCTCCATGCCAGAGATGGTCAGAAGCCAATTTTTTTAGATTAGCAGCTTTAGTGGCTATTCCACTGGCCCGACTTATGCAATTTAAAACAACTCTTTCAGCTAATAATAAACATCTCACAGGTCCAGTTGCGGTAGCCACTGTTTCTCCAAGGCCAGCTAACCTGCTTCCCTCTTGAAAATGCCACTCGACCTCACAATTTAATTCTTTAAAAATGGCTGAGCAGAATGGTATACCTGCTAAAACTCCCTCACTTTTACAAATCAACACTCCTGTTTCTTCTGCTTCACCAACAACGAAACCGCCGTGATCAAAGCCCGATATGTCCTCTGATAACCACATTTTACAAAGGGCTTTCAAATCACATGGGTGAAGCAAATTCGAATAATCTGTCAGATTTGACATTGTACTTTGTACTAGGTAATAGCAAACTCCACCTAATGCAAATTGGGAAATAGAGGCGCCACCAGCATACCGGAAGCTACTTAGAATGATAAATTCATGTGTACAGCTTTTATTTTAAAAATATGTCAATTTTTTAAATTAAAGATATCTCCAAAAATTAAGGCAAAGCTTTTATAGTCATATATATATTTTCGTCTTGCTTGTAAGTACCAAAGATGCTTATAGTCATAAGTTTTTATCTCGCAAAAGATGTCATATACTTTCTGGTTAGTATCGGTTACTGGTTCAATATTACTAATTGCGACAATCTGTTCCTTTTTATTCCCCCAGAAAGTCAAGTGTGATATACGGGCAAAATTTTTTGTTTCATCTATATCTACCAATCCAATGACCCTTCTAAGATACACTGATATTACATATAGCATGATACCTGTTTAATAAAAGAATCATAACTAAAACATTTATCCTAAAAATAAGGTTTAACTTACACGCCAAAGCTGCGACACCTGAACCATAATAAAACATTTCGCTCTGTATAATTTCTTGAGAATGCTGATACCAAGTGACTGGAAGAATACATACTGTTACACCAGTTTGAAAAATTTTCAATCGAGATAGAGCTCGTAAGTAAGTGATATATGGGAATTTATATACTCGATGATATTTTTGGCCAGCTGAATCACGAACACCATTGAAACCAACCACACTTGTGCTCGGACTAACAGGTATCTTTATTTGTGGGAGTAAACATGAGTGGGCTATTCTGCGCGCATTATTTCGACATAGAACATGGAGCATGCTGATTATTCAGAGCGATAATACGGTTGTAAACACAACCTGGCGGAAAAGTCAAGCGTACGAAGATGTTCATATAGTTCAAATATTATTTTTTACAGAAAACATCAGTATTCTTACGACATTGCAAAAAATATAATAACTCTTTTGTAATTAAAAATTTAAATTTTAATAATTTTTTAAGTCTTAAAAATCATTGCTCGTTAATATTTAAAATATTTATTTAAAATTTGAAACCAGAAGATGGTTGCTGCTCCATTGCGAATACAAACTGATTTTCTTTAGAATCAGGAACTAAGTCTTCCTCTTGAATCTCTGCATCATCTCCAAAAAATGTTTCAATAATTTGTAGAGCCATATTATATACCTTAAGAGAAAAATTTTTATCTTTGTTAACTCAAACCAAATTTTAAAATATACCTGTCCGTTCTCATGCTCCTGCAGTTTTTCTATTAAATCTAAACCTTCACATTCCTCAATTTGTAAAGTTACTATGTCCAAACAACTTTCTTTACTGGCAAGCTGAAGTAAATTAACAATTTTAAGATTGAAATATTGAAAATCTCGCAAACCTGTAAAATATTATAGAGGGCTTCCAAAATGACCAGAATCATTTTCGGTTCTTTTGTTTTCAGAATTCCACACAAACTGGGCACACAGTTCAATTTAACCGCAAAAAGAATCTTCAAATTTAGAAAGTTTAAAGTGTCTTCAATTTGGCAACGAAAAACTCACCTGTTGATTTGACCCACCCGATGTCATATTTGTTATTGCCCATGCAGCCTCCTTTTGTGTTTTAAAATCTCCTTCTTTCAAAACTTCTATAAGTTGGGGTATTAGGCCTGCATCTATAACTGCCTGGATTTGGTTAACATTTCCAGCCGTGACATTGGAAATGGCCCATGCTGATTCTTTTTGAATGTTCTGTTCAAGCCACAGGGTTTTATATTTATTACACCCTAAATTGGAATTTTCTTACCGGTTTTGAGTGGCGTAGCAGAGCACTAAATATGTCCAGGGCTCCTGAATCAATTATAACCTGTGTTTGTGCGTCATCTCCAGTAACTATATTTCCACATGCTCTGAGAGCGGGAGTTATAATCGATACTTCACTATGCTTAAGTAACTCTACTAATCTAGAAACAATACCTGTTTCTATCACCTGAAAATTTCTAAAGTTGAACTCTGTATAGTTTCAATATTATTGAAAGTAAAACCGTTTGAATTTTATCATTTGATCCGTCGGTTAGGTAGCTTATAGCCCAGCAGCTATCACTTAGAACCTCAGTGTCGTGGTGTTGCAATAAGTGTAATAAGGCAGGAAGCATTTGTTTGACGGCGTCAGCTGGGGGATGAGGATTTTTATTCCTACAGAGATTACTCAATGTCCAGGCAACGTTCCTTAAGAAAGAAACTGGAGTATCAGGACGAATAAGCATCATTAAAGGGCGAAGCACACCAACTTTCAATACACGATCTCTCATTTCTGAGCCATCTCCTGTTTAAAAGCTTGAAGTAGTGTGATTCACATTCAGTCTACTGAACAAACCTGCAATGTTTCCTAAAGCCCAAACAGCCTGCTCACACACATTTGAATTGGTACTCGTAAGCAACTTTACAAATGGTTCAATAGCGCCGGCTTTAACAACAGCCATTGTTTGCTCCGAATTTCCACTTGCTACATTTGTTAATACCCATGCGGCCTCGAATTGCATCTCTTCTTCACTATCGTTTAATAGCCTTATAAACTGAGGCAAAATCCCTGCGTTTATGACGCTTTCAATCGGTGGATTACGTTCCTTTGAAAGCATTTTTCTCGCACTTTGAACAGCCTCAAATTGTTTCTGATGATCCTGACTTTGCAGTTTTTGAACTATTTCCTCAATACTGAGTTGACGGGTGGTTGTTTTAATCTGAAAACGAGTGTAACTGAGACCCATACTAAAATCATAAATATTATAATTAAAATATTACCGGAGATGTAGCTTCGTCATCAGAAGTCATATTTCTCCGTTTCGCAAGTTGATCATCTTTTTTAGCTTTTCGTAGTTCAACACTAACTTCGGTTCGCCTCCTTCTCATCTCCTATTTTAAGACAACACAGTTATGACAGTACAAATATAATCAAACCATACATCTTGATCTTTTCCTCTATTCTTGAAAGATTTCATACGACTTTCGTGATTTTCGACCGGCATTTTGGCTGGAGCTGCCATTGTAAGAAAAACGTGGTAATTAAACAGATGAATTTGAAATTACCAGCACAACATGTTATTATAGTTATGCTTACTATTTGTTATTCGTCGAAAATATTACGGTTTACAAGGAAATATCAGGTCTGAACGTAACTTTGCACGAAGCGGTAAAACCAGTTCAAAACTTCAAACTGAATAACGGACTAGTGACGTTTAGTAGGACCGCATTGATTTTTTTAAATTTTATATACTTATGAGAAAATTTCTTGTGCAAAATGGATATAAATATTTTTATTAATCAATAAGATTTCAAAATTATTTAATGCGGAGTTTTTCCGGGCGGAAGAAAATTGTTTTAGACAAACAAAAAATTTATTAGTAGAAAAGCGGAATCTTCAATGTTTTGTAAATATTTGTTTGATAAAGGAAATGTATAAATTTAAATTTGAAATATCTTTGTTAAAATTATGGTATAAGTCTACAAATGTGTAATATATATATATTAGTATGCATATGTCATAAATAGGTACAATATTTCCAATCAAATATTTTTCACTGGGAATTCTAGATAATAAAGAAATCGGAACATGAAACCAGACATAAACAAGAAAGTAAAATCCAAAAGGAAATCCCTTGACCTTCCAAAGATATTTCCTGAAATTGTGCAATTGAGTTATATTATCTGGTATATTCAGGGAGAATGGACTTTTTACACTTTAACTTTCTAGAAAACTCAAAATCAAAGGACTCTCTGTTCGCTATGAAAGCACACAAAATTATGTATATTTTAAGGGGTCTGCCAGGTTCAGGGAAATCAACTATATCTAACCAACTAGTTGATCTACACGAGAAAACAATCATTTGCTCCGCTGATGACTTTTTCCTAAATTTGGATGGCGTTTATGAATACAATGAGACAAAAAAAAAAGAAGCCCATTGTTGGTGTCAGGAAAAAGCAAAGGAGGCATGTAGTCTTGGAAATCATGTAATTATAGATAATACTAATGTTCGAAAATGGGAATTAAAGTTTTACATCGATCTGGCAAAAGAATTTGGTTATGTCACAATTGTCATCGAGCCAGAAACAGACTGGAAGTGGGATCCCGAAATTTTATCAAGGAAAAATAAACACAAGGTAAAAATATTAAAAATATTCCGTATAAATAACTGTATATTATGTTTGTAACATTAGGTTACAAAAGAAGTTCTAGAGAGAAAACTTAAAAATTATGAACTTATCAGACCTGTTTATTATGCCTGGTTTTACAATGAAGAAGATAGCGAAATGCTAAGAAAAATGGGAAAGGATTTTTATACATCTGCAAAGAAAGTGAAAGAATTTACATTTGTGGATACTACAACATTTGAAGATACTTTTACTAGAGACAACTCTTCTAGTAAATTTTTTCATTGCACAGCTAAATTTCTTGGAACAAAGCAGAAAGCAAAAGAATTAACAAATTTTGAAAATTTTGCAAACAAATTCATCGGGTCTACACACTTAATGCATATAACAGGCTTTTTAATCTCCCCAAGGACAATTTGTGCAAAAGTTGAATTAACAGAAGAACAGCTCAAGCTCTGGGATGATACGGATATACCTAATAAAGAAAATCAAAGAGGTTCAAAAGCTCATATAACAATTGGATATAAGAAAAATGAGCGTGCTGTGGAAGCTGGAAACGACGTTGTAAAGTATATTTTAGAAGAAAAAAATGAAAAAGCGATAAATACTATAACGACAAGCGAGGGAGTCATAAACCTCTTCAAGAATGGACTAATTTTTCTTAAATTGAAGAAAAGTATTGAAATTAATGGTATATTTGCAGGACGATATTAAATACAGAATATCCAAAACAAAATTACTACAATTGACACAACAAATTGAACAATAGTTGATGATTATATATATAAATCAGCTAGTCTATTGCAGATGTTCTTGCCCTACCTACACTAATAATTGATATAACTGAACCTCTCGAAACACCTGAAGTCGCTCTCCCGCGAAATGATGAACGTCTCAATTCTCCGTCATTATCATCCGCTTCGTCATCATCGTTTTCTTTTCGACGGCGCATTTCTGATATGAGTTCTTTAAATTGTTCTTTTAAATACTCAACTTTATTTTCAATATCAGATGACTGTTCTCCATTTTTTATATCTTGCAATTGCTTTTGAACGTCCAGAACCGCCTTCTTTATCTGTAAAATATTAAAAATATCTTATCTGCGTATTTCTTAAAAACACTAACCTCTTCTAAAGATCTTTCATTTGGCCATCTAAAGATTTGGCTGTGAAGTTGCTGTTGGCTCAAAGAAGACCTCTTCTCGCCCGGCACTTTCCGATTTGCAAGTAATCGTCCCAAAGTATTCATTTCAGATGTGAAATAATCAGTTAGAATGCTCGGGTTAGCAGGGCATTTACCGTTAGTCAAACAAACCATTCTTATAGCATCGTGGTAAACTGTGAATGTTAATGTAAATGGAATGTTAACAAGTAAAGGCGACCAGCCAATGATCATCCTAACTGGATGATTCTTTATATCCACGCATTGCGTTGGACCAGGAACGTTTGCGATTAAACAAGAGCATTTTCCAAACCAACTTGATCTAGAAGTTGAATATTTTTATCATCTATAAAAAAAAGTACTAATACTTCAAACCTTAAAGCAAAAAAAGTTGACTTTGGCAGCAAAGCGTTTAGAACCTTACAAGAGAAAAAAGACAGATTCGCTGTTGAAGAGTTTTTCAGTTTTTCCATTCTATGCTTTATTTTCCACAAACGTGGAATAACACCTTCTATGTCGGTAGGTAAGGCAACATTTACCCACGCAGTTTCGTTTTTAGAAGAGTTTCTGATATCAATAGGAACAGCTGCTTGTATCTCTGTAGGGTTCCAGCTGCCATTTAGTTGCATTTGTTTTCGAATTGAACCGGTTGCCACAGTTAAAAGAATGTCGTTTAGCGTGCATCTGTAAATTTTGTTTTAATTTTTTTTCATTATTTAAAAAAAAAAATTTTAAATATATATAGGTTGGAATTACCTGCTGACTAATTTCATTCGTAAAGCTAATTGTAAAGGAAAAGGTTCTGATGATGCCAGTTGCACTGGACCAGTAAACTGCTCCCTTTTAAAGCTGTTGTCATCAGAATCAATAAAAAATAAATTCTTTAAAATATAATTTGGGGCCAAAAGAATGGATTTTATAAAAGCAGAACATTTGTGTTTTTGTCCAAATCTTGATTTAAGCGATATTTTTTCAGTTGAAAACACCTCCGTAAAAAGTTGTGCAATGTTTACTCCATCTACAAGAGCTGCATGACATCTAAATAGTAATAAGGTTTCTTCTGAGCTATTCTATAATAGATTTTGTTAGTTAGTGATTTAAAAATAAATAACCTCACTTGAACAAATATCTGCCAAGGTGGAAAATCCAACGATAAAGGCTGAAATGAAGAACTTGCAAGATACTTGTATAAATTTGTTGCAGAAAAGGGCAACTCATTAGATGAAAAAATGTGGTTATTTAGAGCGAGCTTTGGCGAAGATTTCCAAATTCTTGTTCCATTTAGATATGTCAGTTTTTTCTTCAAATGAGCAATTAACCCTGAGTCAGAATCTAGTTTTTCTTGAAACAGTGTGAAAATGTCGTCGACTTCTAAACGTCCTTCTACCACAATTAAACTTTGAGTAACTTGTTGGCAGTGCTCTGCCCATAATTCTTCACTTATGTTTAATTTGCAATGCCGCAAAAATCCATTACAGAGTGAAGAAAAGAATTTTACAATAAAAATCACTGGCAAAATTATCAGATAGAAAAGTAAAAAAAAGCAAAAAAGCAAAAGATTTGCAAAAAAATTAAAAATATATACAAAAAATTGAACAAGAGAATTTTTGTCAACGGGATGTTTTATTCTTGATAAATTAAATGACAAGTTATCCATCTCTTCATTTCAGTGAAAAAACCGCAACCTGATAACTGTCTGCTTCTGTGCATACATTAGACGCTTATTGATTTTCAGACGATGACGTCATCTTTACCTATTGATTAATAAATTTTGCGAGAAATTAAAAAAATCTTTGAGACTATTGCAATTGTGTATATTTAAGCTTTTAAAGATCAATTTTATATCTTTTACAAACGAATGCAGATTTTATATAGCAACTTTCATCAAACCACTTGTGTTCTCTTAAACCTGCAATATATACATTTCTTTGTTTAAAACATATCCTAAAACATTTCTTTTCAATTTTTAAATAGTCATACCTTTTTCCATAAATACACAGTTTGCCGGCGCCGGCTGAGAATTTGGCTCACCATATCCCCAATTGTAGAAATCTACAGATGTTTTATCGGTCCACAAAAATTCTTTTCCATTTGTTTTTATTAATCCAGTCAGAAGAATTGGTTGCTGCAAACTATAACAAAAATTAAATATAATATAATTATACGTTAATATCCTCACTTTAGACTCATTATAAAGTCATTTTCTTTCCTGGAATGTATACTAGCCAGCGAGGAATTGAACTTTCGACAAAAGAAATCCGCCATTACAAAATTGAGGTTATCGTTAAAGTATTTATAGCAAGCATTTTTGAAACTCTTCCAACCATCGCACATCTTATTATTTTTCGGTGTATTGCTCTATAAATATATATCTATAGGAACAACTTACCAGACTTTAAAAATATTTACCGCTTTCTTTATTCTTTCAACGAATTGTAAGTTATAGAATGAAAATTTTGAAAAATTTAGTGTATTTTCAGCATAAATCTTTTCGTGTAGGCGACATTTAAAATTCCAATAGGAAAATGATTGACAGAAAGGAAACAATTTCATACAATTCTGGGCGCAAAGAATTTCATTTTCAACGTTCATTGAACTTAAATAAAGACTAGGTGACATATTTTGGAATGATGTACTTTTATTCCAAGACAGACACATGTCTTCACTGAAAGAAAACTAAAAAATTATTTAAAGACGGTAGAATGTATATAATACCAAATAGTTTCACGAAGCAATATAAGATACAGAAAAGCTCTCATTTTGGAATGAGAAATAATTTAGAAAACTATCGATTGTTTTCTAATAATTATACTGTTAATTGATTATTACTGGAAGCAACTGATTATAGCATTAGTAATGGACTAATTTTTTCTGAATGATAGACATTAGCAAAAAATATCGTTTGAAAGACTGGATTGATCTTATACAATAACCAATGTCTTGAAGATTTTTTCTTTAAGAACAAAGACTACTTTCTTTAAGAATTGTTTCTTTTATCCTTCTTTCTTAATATTTTTCTTACATGACTGAAAATTTGAAGGAATTTCTCTAAAAACTAATAAAAACACAAAATAGATTAAAAATATTTGGTACAATGAGCTTTTACATATATTTCTAGCATGTGCGTTCAAAGTTTAACGTTTAAAATATTTTTCTTTCTCTGATGTTTTTGTATGAAATGCAAATTCGTTTTTGTTTTTTCCCGAGTAATCTATAGCGTCTCCTCTATAATAAAACTTGTAATTTTGTAATGTACTTTATCTAATTTTTTTTAATAGGAGGCTAAACTTGGTTAGTCTCAAAATATATACTTGCAAAAAATGACTACAAAATTAATGAAATTAATGTCTGATGTTAAGAATTTTTGAAATAATTCCATATCTCTCTGAACGAGGATAAAAAACTAGAAAACCTCAATCGGTCTTTGGCTAATATTAAAAGTTAAGAAAAGATTTTTTGAATAAACCAGAGGTTCGTATAAAAAAAGAGAAAATATTTAAATATTTAAACATTTAAAATATATACGAAAACCTTTCAAAAATTGATTATTAAGAAAAAATACATTATTCTTTTAATGGTTTTTCAATACAAATAACATGTACTGAGATTAAATTTTTTTCAACTAAGTTGCAACTGAAGTTTGAAGATAAGATGCTTGATATCTTCTGAGCAAGAAACGTTAGAAACAGTGTTAACTGCATCACATTCATCATATTACATGTTTATCACAAATATTTCAAACGCACCGCTAAAGTTTTTTATATCATTTTACAACTACTCTACTTTTTTTTAATATAGTTTTTAAATGGGTATCTGTAAATAGTTATATTTTTGAACAAGAGACTTTCAAAAATCCTTCCTTCATATGATATCTGTCATTCTATAAGGCTTCTGTTTTAGTTTCTGTAATTTTTTTAGAATGGTAAAATTATGTCGTAAGCTCTTTAAGTTATTATTTTTTTGGCTGTATTCTGGTTACATCACGAGTAGGATAGGATCCCTGATGATGTTTTCGCTCTTTTTATCACAGAGAGAGCTAATGCGATACAAGAATTTAAACACTTTCCACCAGTTCAAGACTTATGTTGACAAAAAGCTCTGTTTATATTGTAAATAACGTAAACAATGTGCAAAATAGAAATTAGGAGTATTCTACGAGACAATTAGCTAACGCGCTTTGAACGAACGTTCAAAGAGATTTATAAAAAAAAGCAGTCAGAATGAAAAGGATGGTGAGAAATTATATATAGGACCTTGAGCAAGAAATTTTTAGACGAAAAACAAGTTGATGTGGTTAAAAAAAATTGAAATTTTACTCTTGTTAAAAACTTTGTAAATGTAAATGGTTCTTAATGAAAAGTGTTGAATAAATTTACGCTAGGTAATATCTTTAATAACCAACAGAGGGCTATGGTCTTTTGAAAACGTAACGTAATAATAAAACTCGCCAGGTGGCTCTTACAGGAATATGATTCAGTAGTTGAATTGTCTTCACCACTTTCAGATTCTTTGAAAAAAATGTTAATCGATGACAACTAAAAAAAAGTCCTATCCTGCTTTATTCAAAAGAAAAGACGAAGTTCTCAATATGGAAAGTAACGAATTCGTCTACGTTTTTGGGACAATTTAGGAAAGAGAAATTATATTGTTCGTTATATGTGGAAATAGAGAATATCTTCACTGTTGGGAGTTAAGAATATTTTTAAGTGTTGAGTAGAAGCGGATACTTTCGATAATCTAGAATTAAAGGTACTTATAACCTTTGGATAAAAAGAACGTTTGCCCGTTGAAAAATATTTAAAAAATAAAATGGCGAGCATTATAGATTCTGCTGAACTCGAAGATTCGATATTGCCGTCTCAGCTAAAAAGTGCTTTAGTTTCAAGGTTATTGAACCAGAAAGCTCCTTTTTACGAATTTATACAAGAAAGAGTCATACAAGAACTATAGTGGTAGCCAAAGTTTTGTATGTCAAAGATATATTGTCTTGTGACAATTTGGAAGATTACTATTCAACTTCAATATATTCTGACCATCAAAAGCCACAGGGCTGGAAATGTAATAAAGGTTTAAATTTTGAAATATATCGAAAGCGATAGTGAAGCGGAGTTAGTAAAATCGTTATCGGAAGAGCAGATTATGGAATTCTGCTCGTGGAAAAGATATTCCGTCTATCGTGGAAGAATTAGAATTAAAAACAATCTGGGAAGAACTAGAAGAAATTGTTAATTGATTATCTACCCTTTGAAAATAATAATAATAATCAATTGGAAAGTGAGATAGTCGCAAAAGTTAAGAGGATAATCTTACCCATAGTGAAAGAATCAATACAAGACGAAAAATCAAATCGACAAGACGAGCTAGCTCACTTAGAGGAACAATTAATAAAGCTGTTCAAGGAAAAATTACTTCGTCAATTAAACGATATAAAAAGATATTAAAGGAAAAGTCAACTTGTTCAAAGGATCAAGTGATTAAATTGATAGAACTGAAATTCTGTCATGTAAAAGAGAGATTGGACCTTTTAGAAGAGAAAATTAATTCAAATATGCGAGGGAGTTTGAGCAGTTGTTGAATGAATTTCGGTAGAAATAAATTTCCAGAAAAAGAAATTAAAGAATTATTTGGCCGAGTAACTGATTTAAACGAGATCCTATAGACTATGCTGTGTCTTGCCGAATATATGAGAAGTACCATTAAATTGTTTGGTGTAGAACGGATCAGACCAATAGTTGCAGTTGCAGTCGAAAACTTTACTGAACCCTTAAAGGACCATAGTCCTCTTTTGGCTATTAAAAATGTTACCCAGAGTAAAGTTATTTAACAAAAAGCATAGTCTAACTCCAATTTTTAAAACACCCCAAAGATAATCTTTGTTTTCATTTTGCTTTTTATCAAAATTTATAAAAAAAAGAGTTATATTTATCTAGTTCAGAAAAAAAATAAAAAAACAAATATTATTTTAATATTACGAAAATTTTTCAAAAATTTTCATTTGTTTATTTTGTATTTAGGGAGTATAAATTATCCATACATCCGTATTACATACTGTTTTGCATTAAAACGAGGGCTTAAACAAAAACTTTCTTCAGGGAACTAAATCTTACAAGTTGGTTAGCTATTATATATTTTGCTACATATTTAAAATATTTAATATCATTTTCTTATTATTGGCTATGATAAAGAAATGTAACAAGAATGAGTAGGATTATGAAGAGGGAGAAGGAAATGGTGATAGCAGCAATAATGAATTATCGGTCGATGAAAGCCTTCAGACTTTTAAGATTGTTCTAAAATTACCTAAAATTACTTAAATTTACTTAAAATTATGCACTTTTAGAACAATCTTAAAAGTCTGAAGGCATTCGACAAAATTTATCTAACAAACAATGAAGAAATCGATATTATCTAACTACTTTTCAGGATAATTTTGACTTAAAATCAAATAAAAAGAAAACTCATAAAAATAAAATAACTAAATAAGGATTGAAAAACTAAAATCTAAATACTTATTATATGGTAAAAATTTATATCTGGCTCAAAGATTATACTAAAACTTCATTGTTAAAATATAGAAAACAGATTTTTTTCTGTGAAAGAAAAGCCTTTCAAAATTTCGTGTTCTCCTTTTTGAGATCTTTACTTTGTTTATATGATTATATCGGTTTTTTCACTAACAGCAACTTTATATAAAATGCTGTCTCTAATACATAATTTGGATCATAGACATAGCAACGTTGATATTAAACTTGGAGTGGAAATATATCTCAAAAGAATAAGGGCTACCTGCTCCTCGAATGAAGAATGTATATTATCTTCAATAAATTATTTTCATCAAAAATTTTTTTAATTTTCAATTTCTAAAAATTGGATATTTCTATATGGTAGACTAAGTTTTGTAATGAAGTAGGCATTAGTTTTATTTAAAACATTTACGCTGTACAATTAAATACTGTCCTGGACAACTGAATTTTAAGGTCAAATATGCGTGTGCGATCTAACAGTTCACAAATTTGAAAAAAAATCAAAGGGAAAAAAATTCTTTTTATAAACTCTCTTCAAGCATTGGAAGTATCCATCCATTGGAAGTTTGCCATGATTTTTAAATGTACCCCAAAAACTGTTGAAAGAATTCAAAACAATTATTAGACCAAAAATCGTAAAAGATAAATCAAGAGGTGTTAGCCCAAAAAAAGTGATATCAAAGATTGAAAAACGAATATTACGACAAATTAATTTAAATGGGTCGATTGCGGCCAAAAAGCAAGCTTTGTATAAGATACAATTATTAAGAAAGAAAAACAGCTCATTTCCCTTAAAAGGAATGTGGGACAATTGGTAAAAAGTAATTTTTTCTGAAGAATCAAAGATTGAGATGAACTTCGGTAGAGAGTTTGGTAAGAAAACGTAAGATCTCAAAGAACAAAAACAGTGAAATTTTGAGAAGGGAACATCATGGTATCTGGCTATATCAAATTTAATGGGGATAGGGACTTAGCATAGCCAGCCACATTGTTCCAATTTAGACACGATCGAAAAATTTTAAAATGGCTGAACTAATCACACTGATATGTTCTATATGAAGCTGGGTATCGACATAAAAAAGGGAAGAAAAATTTATGAAGACTTGCCAAGATCTGGTCGTCCAAAGACATCTGTAACAGAAAAAAGCAGAGTTCTGGAACAATTCATGCTTAGTTCACGTAGAATTTATGGAGTATGGAGAAGTTGTAAACTCCATACAATGAAGTAAACGTTGGCACACCTCGAATTTTAATAGGCGAAATATTAATAATCTTTTTCATAATGAAGAAATTTTATTATTTTTATTTTGTCGGTCTTAAATTATAGATTAAACCTGGAATACTATATAAGTTTCTTTCAGAAAGCATTTAGGTAAGTTTTTACATATTTTTTTTTTTATAAAAATTACTATTGTTTTACAATTATTTTTTTCTTACTTGGCCAACCGACATGACTATTGGCACATAATCTTTTGAGTTCAAATTTTCTTTATCTTTGTATTTGCCGACACTCCCTTTCGATACATTTACTAATTCTATGGCCCATTCCATCATACAAATATGGACTCTAGATTTTTCTTTATGAGCTCATAGGAACACTTTAATTTTTTCCCATAATTCATCCTCTGACTCAAACTGTGGCCCATCGTAGAATATTGTTTTTGTTAGGTGCCACATGTTTTTAATCGGGCACAGGTCGGGGCTCCTTGCTTGCCAATCAATGGTCTTAATTTCATTTTTTTTAAAGGCCCTTGCTGTTGCTCTTGCTGTATGGCAGCCAGCAATTATCTTGCTGGAAGATGTACTTTCATGCCCATTTTTGCCTCAATCTCTTCTATAAGAGGAAGAACATCTTTCACAATGAAGGAGCTATAAATTTCTGCATTTAATCTTTTCTTTATCCTCCATACTTCGAATACGCCGTCAGATATTATCAACCCCCAGACCAATACTCCGCCTCTTCCCATATTTTTCCTCACCCTAAAGTCCTTTTGGCTATTGTTGGTCCATGTCCTAAAGTCATCTTAAGTCCACTTAGCGAGAATCTAGCCTCGTCGGTGAAAATTACTCTAGACCAGTCTAGATTTTCGCTAATCATTATTTTGAGGCAATACTCTTTTCGCGGGTTACAATCTTTAGAGGTGAGATCTGTTCTTTGCCTGATTAGAATCAGGCATTTCAAATTTTATTTGAAATTTTGCCTTTTTACCTCCCTCTGAATGGTTCTAATGCTTACATCTACTTCTAATTCTTTCAAAACCTTTGCTGCTGTCACCCTTTCCTTATTATCTTTCAGCTTCTTGATGCTCCATTTCATCCTGGCTATCTTTCTGTCTGAAAGCTTCTTCGGACCGCCCCTATTGTCTTGCTCTTGCTCTTTATAGTTGATGATGTTTCTTACTGATGATGAATACCATCCTCCTGTTATCAGAACGGTATCAACCTACTTGCATAGAGAAAAGGAGGGGAATATTAGAAAATACAATTATTAATATTTTTAGAGTAGACTATAGGCTATAACATAAAAAAACATTTTTGAGTTTGAAGTTTTTCGATCGTACCTAATAATTGTATATATACGAAAGTTCTTCTTTAGGTAGCTTTGGACATTTTTCTCCAAAATTGTATTCCAGTAATAGATGTAATGTTTCAATTCCCTCTTTCAAATGTGAACAATTGTTAAAATTGCATTTTAATTACAGTTTTAGCTTTAAGTTAGAAAATTTTTTTTCCTTTTAAAACATTCGTTCTGAGTAATAGAAAATTTTTAAATATCTTTATTTTACTACTGGCTTTAATAGATTATAATTTTGAGTGTGTATAATTTGGAACCATAGTTATCTGAATCTTTTGAATATACGATGGCAGTATTGCTAATGTTTTCGATTGTATTTGAATCATGATTTCATTGTTGAATAATTCATACAATTTTCCGTCTTTCACCTGACGGACATTTCAATAACTATTTACCTAGCAGTAGCGCCATCTGAAAGAGTTATATTTCTGTTAGCAAGGAAGCGATTTAATCAAAGCGGCGTGTCGTAGTGAATTAGATTTCATTGAACTCTGACCGAATAGTCATGTTATCAAGAAGCGCGACTGGGAATGAATATGTATGAGCTTCCCAAAGGCATATTTTTGTCAGTAAATTGAATTAAGTCGGGCATTTAAGCGAGCTTATTGAAATTCAAATGTGAGTGTGATTGATGAAAGCGATGGCTGACGTCTGTATTAAAAATACCTAAAAATTCAACTAAAAACAAAAGATTTATAACACCTTCAATTCCATTTTATTTGTAAATTTTAAAAGCATATGAAATATCAAGTGCGTTGGCGTGATTGGTGCCCGGTCACGGTCATAACTGCTACGTAAACGAGCTTACAAAAGAGTGCTTTGATCAGCGATAAACGTGATTCTAGACTGATTTCATTGTAATCTAACGCTACTTTGAACACTCGTATTCCGACTCGGTCGGTTCGCCTAGAACTGCGCCTAGTAACACGCGTCGCCGATCAAGGATGCGAAAAATAAACGTTCTGCACCTGGGTTGTTTTCTCTGTGCATCTAGAAGGCGCCAGACTGTCCCATATCGGCCGCCCGCTAACAAACAAAGTTCGTCCGGTTGACAGGTCGTGGGCGATTTTAATACACTATTTCGAATCGTCAAATTTCTTTCAAACTTTATGTCTTGTATCTCTCTTCAAGGTATTTTTCTCTTTTGATACTGCAATCAATACCAATACAGTTAGTTTTATTGTGTACGCCACTTCTTTCTCTCTCTATCCTCTTTTCCCGCAAATAAAACATCGTTAGAGGAACGAGAAAAGGCTGATTAGAAGCAAGCATCTGTTGTCATATTGAATTATCGAAGCCTCGAGTCAATTCGTTGAAAAGTGTTGCAAAAAAATGTTGCGTAAAGAATATTTACCGAGGCGAGTGAAAACACAATTATAAACGCTCAGCGTTTGTTTAAGGATTATTAGGTATGAAGGTATAACAGTTTGAACGACCTGTTTATTTCTCTCGATTTGATAAGAGATTATTCAAATTTAATTTTAAGATTACAAGAGAAGAAAAAGCCTGGTATTTAGAACAAGTTTGTCAGGTGGGAGGCGCCGAGCAGGTGACGTATGTCGACCAATGGCCGAGTTTTAGCATCGAAAACTAATCGGTAGAAGCTGTCTATCAAGTGAGCCAACCATCCAATCAGCTTTCATCGACAGAAGCGCCATCCCCTAGAAGTAGAAAATTGAGCGCACTAGCAAATCGAAGAGCATGGCGACAACTACAGCTAATCACTATCACCATTCGACAGTTTCTGAAACAATCGACATGCAACAGCACTTTGACATCAAGTCCTACATGGCGACGCCTGTCAACCATGCGCCAGTTCACCATCAACAATGGCTAGGTTGTATTGACACCGCGCCGGCGGCTGCTGCCGCAGCAGCCGCCGCCTGGACAAGTTCGGCAGATATGACGGCTTTACATCAGAGGCAGACTGCTGCAGTCTCTCAACAACATCAGCATCCTCATACTCATCATCAGCAACTGCACCCAGCTTATGCCGCTTCTTGGTCTCCACCACCGCCAACATCAGCTCCTCATCACCTTACTGCTATGAATGGTGGTCAATTACAACAATACGGAAATGTTATAGCAGGTCAACACCATCCCAGCGTAATGCATAGTCTTGTGGCAAGACATGAACATGCAATGGCAGCGGCTGACCTTCACCACCATGAAGGTTTAATGAATACTGCTGCTGCAGCTGAAACTGCCCATGAACACCCACATCATCCGTCCGACGATGATTCTCCCTCGTCCGACGATCTTGAATCCTTTGCCAAGTCATTTAAACAACGACGTATTAAACTTGGCTTTACTCAGGCCGATGTAGGTCTCGCATTAGGAACCCTATATGGTAACGTGTTCAGTCAAACGACAATCTGCCGATTTGAAGCTCTGCAGCTCAGTTTTAAGAATATGTGTAAACTAAAGCCCCTGTTGCATAAATGGCTAGAAGAAGCGGATAGCACTAGCGGATCGCCAACTTCTATTGATAAGATTGCCGCACAAGGAAGGAAACGTAAGAAACGTACATCAATAGAGGTGACTGTCAAAGGTGCTCTAGAAAATCAGTTTGTTAAACAACCTAAACCTTCAGCTCAAGAAATCTCCGCCATCGCCGATCAACTCCAACTCGAAAAGGAAGTGGTCCGAGTGTGGTTTTGCAATAGGCGGCAAAAAGAAAAAAGGATGACTCCACCGAATTTGGGCCCTAATGGTGAAATCCTATTACCTGATTGCGCAGCTTCTCCAGTACCATCTCCTAGCCCTCCGACAACGACCACCTATCATAGTCGAGGATCACCTTTAATGTCACCACAATCCGCCTGCCAGCATGACCATATATCGCCTCCTTCCTCTTCCTCGCCTCACACTCTTCTTACGTCATCGGCCTCCCATCAAACTGTAGTCAACTAGTACGAACGTCTCCTAGTGACGGCACGTCCAACTCACTGTTCTGACGTTGCGCACGCAAACATTGCAGTGGCCAAATCACGGTGAAGCGCTGCAGCGCCGGATTGCCTTTCTCCTATAAACCTATCTATATCGACTCCTGTATGTATAGAATTTATATTACTAGTCATACGCGATATATGCATGGGTAACAATATATATATATATATATATATATATATATATACATATTATAATGTACATAAACGACTTGCTGCTTTCTTTTCCGTGTCCATCCCATATATTTAGCATGCACGTGTATAAATGTGAAATATTAATTTTGTGCATCTACATATATATATATGTAGTAAATTGTGCATATATGTATATGTATATGTATATGTATAGGTATATGTATATGTATATGTATATGTATATGTATATGTATATGTATATGTATATGTATATGTATATGTATATGTATATGTATATGTATATGTATATGTATATATTATATATTATATATTATATATTATATATTATATATTATATATTATATATTATATATTATATATTATATATATATACTGTATATATACTGTATATATACAAGAATACATATGAAAATGATTCTGAACAGTATTCAGTAGCTTTCCCGCTACAGTGCTTTATCGTGACGGCGCGATCACGCGTATTTGTTTATACAGTACGAACAAACTGTTGTGTATCAACATTGTAATAGACCTTCTGATAAGAACCGATTGCTGTTTTCACTTGTGCATATAGAGGCATAGAGCAACGAAAATATGCAACTGCTTTCATTTTAGCATTTGTCAAGCGTAGTAGCCAATGAACGTTGCCCTCTCAGGCAGCAACGTGACCGCAATGCACGATAGCCTAAGTTTAGGCCTATGTACATCCCTTAGTCAACAAAGCAAGCGGCGGTGCCTTTCTTTTTTTGCTTAGTTCTCTCCTACACTCTGTCACTAGTTGCAACAAAGGTGCTTTTCTTTTTACATTGTATACATTGGTTGAAGGCACGCAGCACCTGTAACCAACTTGAAAGAGGCGTCTGAAGTTTAGAAAATTTGTATATATGTGAAATTGATCGGAGAGTATATCTAACCTTTCACCCGCTTGCCCGCCGCTGTTTTGAATTGCAAATTTCCGTTTGGTGCGCGATCGTGCAGTCGGAATCGCGCTGGCGAAACGACCGGCCGGCCATTTTTGTGACGTCAAACGTCGGTGAGGTGAGCGGGTTCTTTTATCTATGCTTAGATATCGATACGGCAGCGAATGTTTAATTTCCTGAAGCCTTTGTGGCCGAACGTTGGCAGCTGCCTTTTCACGGGCATCAATCATGATTGTTTTACGATTTACGCTCTGTGGCGGTGAGAGCTGTAATATAGAGAAAATACGGTATATTGTATTGTATATAGGCGCAGATGCGGCAATGTCGCATCTCAACTTCATATCGAAATATATATATATATATATATTTATATATAAATAGGTCAATAGTGTTATGAAAAGCGTCTCTAGATAAATGTCAGCAACGCATCATCAATCGCGTATCTATCGATACGCAGCGCGCGTGTGTGCTCTCTATACTATCTCGTTGCTAAGGAAACGCGCACCTGCATGGGCGGGGTTAATTTAAAAAAGGCGCATATATAGAGACCGTTGACTCTCTCGAGAGGGGATCGATTGATTAGTCAGGCCGCCCACCAACTGCAACTTTCCAGTTTCCTAATTGCCGCCACTCTATGCACATTTCTCTAAGGACGACTTATATATATATATATATATATATATATATCGCATTCTTTCTTCTCAGGCTTCTATCGCCCTGGAAACGATAGAACGTTTGGCGCGACGGATTAAAGTGACAGTTCCCCAAAAAGTGTTTGATTAACGAGAAAGCTATCGACGATACAGATGTATGTAAAAATATTTCAAATCACATGCTACTTGTCTTTAATTGCACAACGGGCTGAGGTTAAAAATTATAGTATAATTATAGTTTAATTCGGCTAAGATTTACATAGAATTTTGTAAACCCCTTTAGTGACTAAGAAGACAGAACAAAGAGTCGCAGCTGCTTGCTGACAGCTGACCGCAAAATGTCCATCCATCATTTTTGTATAAGGCAAGTGAACGAGCGATTAATATGCCTATAAACTAGTACAATATAAAGACTTATAAGAGAGATATAAATCCAATTATTTTGTGAATCGACCCCCTACAGTCTGAAGTTGACGTTGGATTACGTAAGAGAGTTGGCTTTTTCATTAAGCGGCGCGTTTGATGGTTGGGATGGGCATCAGTGTCATGCACACCAACAATTATCTGACGGCGCTATTCGACAATTACAGGCTACAAAAGAAAGTAAATCGTTGCAAAGTGTTTTTATCGGCGGCCTTTAAACGCACTAATGGCTTTTAAGACGCCATATACGCCGACGACCATGCATGTGGCGCCAGTATCGATAGCCGAGCTTTAACTAGCGTGTTTGCTGCGTAAACTGACTTCTGAAAGGCACAGCTAACGCAAATATTCCACCTGACAGATCCGGCGAACGTTCCCAGTGAGCGTATAGTCTGTAGTGTAGAGGCCATAATAAAGTGCCAGTGTTCAACATATTTCTTGAAGAATAATTAGACAATACAAGCGAATACGAAGTTACGAATACAATTTTTTAAAAAGCACTTTCCTTCTTTATTATTGCTTCTACTTTTATACTGAAATTTTAACCATTTTATTTTACAAAAACCTATGGCACCTTCACGTTATGGCATTCAAATCGCCTGCGGCTGATCGTTTTCGAATGGCTTTTTCCGCGTACAATTACACTTTCACTGTATAGTGCATACAGACATGCCTGAATCTTATATAGTTTTTACGACCCTACAATGACAAGAAAGAAATAATCCGAAAAGTATACACAACGTATTAGACTGACCACAAACAAGAGAAGTGTTGGCGCGATACATTCGATTATGAGAAAATGAATTTAGGAAGTGACTAGTGCCGGAGCTCGTGCTCGCTCTCGCCAGCTAACTCGATTTCCATTCTCTGGTTGTCATGACGACTCAAAACGTTTCAATGTCATCGAGCCGTTCATATGGACGTATAGATTAGTTATATAGCAAAATATATATACACATTATACATGGACGCCCGTTAAAAACTCATCAATCATATCTTTGGCTCCGCCCGTAAGTGTTTATAAGTTTTCATCTGTGACAAATTTCAATCGATTTCTATTTTTATTAAAATCTCATTTATGGATAATATATTCATGTTTATGTGTGTGCGTTAGGGGAACTTTTGTTCTGCTGGTGGTAGTTGTTTTTCAAATATAAACGCCGCAGCTGTTGATACCCGCATCTGTATAGAGTTGTGCAGTCAAGCCGATGGAGCGTCTCTGGCAGCGAGAGAAGAATGACATCGCAAACGGCGTCTAATCCCGAATGTCGATTGGAGGGATGCGAACGCGTCCAATTTGTCCATTTATCTTTTTTTCATTGAAGCGATTGATACGATATATATATATATATATATATATATATATATATATATATATATATATATATATATATATAGTATATGAAGTATATATGGTATATGATTTCTATACAGTTTGCACGTATATACTATTATAAGAATGGATTCAACATATTTGTTTTTGAGTGATAAATATGTGTACTTGTGTATTGTAATACTTGTAAAAATATTTAGATCCTCAACAGTTGCGTTCACACTGAAATTTCCAATATCTTTTAAATTTCTGGCGATTTAAGAATCAGCAAAGAAATGAATACAAGAATTATAATATTTGAAATTAAAACTACAGCCGAAATCTCTTTTTCACATGTTATGTTTTAAGATACAAGCTCATATGATGACAGTGAGCACGTACACAATGAGAAAGAATCTGTGGGAGAAGATTTATTACTCCGCTAATAGACACAACTTTGTCGGCGTCGCATGTCGGAACGATTCGCTACTCGCTGTGAACGTAGAATACCGCTCATTTCTCATCATCATGCATATTCATGCGGGACAAAGACGCGTAATTAGTAGACGTCACGCCCCCTAACACGGTTTACTCGCAAATCAATGCTCCATTTCAGTAAGAAGGAGAAGACGGCGGGCAAGTGGCGGACAGGCGTTACTCGGCGGGGTGTACAGATGCGTCCCTTTGAACATACTCATGCACACTACCCAACCCACTGCTAAATGAGCCAGTCACGTTTGTGAATATCGCTCAATAGTTAATCGTTTCTGGTCTGTTCGGGCATACGACGCTCACTTCCTGCCTCTTTCTACGTCCCGCGAGATAAACGAAGAAGCGTCAACCTTGACCAATCGACGCCGCATCTGGCGTTCGATCGATAAAGAAAAGCGCGTCACTTGAAAGTTATGTGGCGCAATCAAATTACAACTCGTGTACGCCAAACGAAGTTATAGCGATGGCGGTCTAAGCACCTGCATTTCTGCAACATCAATTTGCAGTTGATTGGCGCATATTTGTGTGATGAGCGGACACAGAAAACGTAATTATCTTCTTACATCCTTCTCTGTCTGCTCCCTGTCAAAGGCATCTCTCTTTAAGCATACATTTACAGAGAGATGAAGCAAAATGTTGAAATTTTTTTGCCTTTGTATTGAACTGTAAAATTTTGTTTCCAATTATCAAACAGAATAAAAATCTCTTTTCTGAATGAACTATAATTTTTTTCTATAATTCTGAAAACATTGTTCTTAAAAGTTTGTCCTCCAGTTTACCAATGTCAGATAGACACTTCATTGTTATAGCTCTAATACATTTAATAGTAACGAAAATCATATATTTAGAATTCTAAAAAATATATATCTGTAGATAGAAGATTATGCACTATAAAATTACTATAAATAAGATGTATATAAATTTATATATGTATATATATATATATATATATATATACGGACACACGCTGATTGAATTTGCATTAGAAAGAACGTTTGTTGGTGATCTGGTCGGCGTGCTTTGATGTTGTTTACACTTGATTTAAGGCCGCCTTCGATACTGTCTCTTCTGACTTACCTCATGACCTACTTTCCCTCTATTCAACACAACTCAATCACTTTATGACAATGCAATTACCTTTTCCGTGGGCAGTGTAGGCTATATAGACGCACTGCGTGCTACTTCATTCATGACCCACAAAAATTGATGGAATTATTGACCAATTGAACAGCTGCTGAGACGAAAGCCGAATTGGCGCGGAGATTTTCGACGTTTCGATTGATAAGCGGTTCATACAGGACATTTAATTATTCGGAAGTACTGCACACGGCACATTACAAATTTTCTAGATTTATCATATTTATAGCATAAGTGATTATTCAGAAATTATATTAAGCCACAATTTTACAAAACAACTGCACTCCCACACATTTTATATAAGGTATAAAATGCACTAAAATATACTAATATTCAATTCACATCATGATTTTTGTAAACAAACATTTTTGTGCGTCTGTAGAGCTTAGATGTTATATAAAAAGAGAAGGTGAGTATATAATGTTTTATGCTTTCGTATATTTCATCTCTGCTACGAAGTTTTGATATATAATTAAGATTGCTTCTGTTAAATAAATCTTTTGTTACTAAGAAATCTCCCTTAAATTTGTTGAAATTCAATATATTTCTTTGTAATGATATTATTGTTTTAAAATTAGACATACGAATTGCTGAACCAAATTTCTATGCTGTTTAAATTTTTTTGTCAATAACATCTTATTGAGTTTGCAACGTTCGTTTATTAATAATTTACAAAAGACATGTATGTTTCACATAAAGAAAGAATACAGCATTGAAGCTGGGACGGTGTAAAGAAAGCGAGACGACGACGGTGCATTATTTAAAAGTAAAAACTATTTCGTAGGCGACGCACGTCCGAAAGTGAATGTGCTGCCATCTATGCGGGAGAGGGAAATAGGTCAGACAATCGTATATAAAACTTGTTTTTCATTCCAACGTTAACAATGACTTGCGCCATTAAAGCTGATCAATAACTCTCAACGCACACTTCATTAAATAAAGCACGTTGTTTTCTTTTTACGCTTTGCGTGCATTCTGTGTATGTTATATATAGGCATATAAAAGGCGCGCGACGTAAGATCATTTGTGGGCAATTCTTTCAATTAGTTCATTCCCCATCGGCCGAACACGGCCGGAATAAAAAGCGGCGGGTACTTGGCCTTAGCGGCCGGCGTCACTTCCTGTTTAGAGCCTCGTCGAGTTAGACGCCATTTGCGTTTTGCCGCCCCGCTTCCGGAAGAGAGTTGTGTGAAAAGAATGCAAACAAGCTAGGTATATAGGCTAGAGCACCTGTCGGTGCATGATGTCGCATCCGAACGTTTCATTTGTATATAAAAGAAAAGAAAAGAACATATATACATATACGTATGGAGCAAAAAGACAAATCAATGAAGAAAAGACAAACAAATTCGTATTCGAAGCACGTCAGTCGCGCTCATTTGGGCGCAAACTCAGAACAGGCAAAATGGCGGTTTGTTCCCTGGCGAGCACGGCAACACTCACGTTTTCATCGTCTTTGTTTTATATAAAGTTCTGCGGCAACTGCAATGTGAAAACGGCATCCGGGCATCTACTAAATCAGCCAAACAATCTATTAACCCGATGTCTCTCCTTCGTTTGCCTTTAGCCTTTTTTATTCGGCAACGCGCAACCTCAAATTGGGCAATTTACGACTGTTTGCGCCATTCGCATCTCGTTCGATTCCCTCTTTCTTTATTTTCTCCTGAAAAAAGTATCTTTTAGAAAAATCATAAATTAAATGAAATATAATGTACACAACTTGTTTAACAAAAAATGATTTTAAAATATAAAGAGAAAATACCTATCTTCACTAAAATTGCTAGTGTAATTTTTATATTTGTCTTTTCTTCTTTACTGTAAAGTTTTAACCACAGGAAAAGTGATTAGAGACGGTTTCCTGTTGCTGTCAAGAAAAGTCAACATAACTCGTTCGCGCAACACGAGAAGAACGACGGGAAAATATGTGACGCCGCATTTTTTCGAACAACGCACGCGCGTTTGTTGACGAAAGGCGAGCGTCGATTTAATTTCTTTTTGCCTTCCCTCTCGCCAACTCGGGATGACCAGAGACGTCTAAAATAACGCTCCCTGGAGAGGTGATGCACTCTAATTACTTGTCAGGCAGATAATGACAGAAACAAGGGACTTGTTTGCCTTTATCGTTCTATTACATTGATTGTGATAAGTGTTTATCATTTCGCACAGAATAGTTATGCACACTTGTTTGTAAAGTTTATTGTCTTCATTGTGAACATAGGTATTCAGATAGTCGGGTTCTCATGCTTCAACTTCACCAAGTCTGTACTCGAGCTAAGTTGAGACTGTTGAGTACGTCAAGTGGCTGTGTGAGTTAGCTCTGAGTGGGCAGTTTGCTGCCAAACTATGTAGATCTCGGTGCGTGCTCTGCAGCGTACGCTCCAATTGACAAAATGTACCTAAATTTCATCCCTATCATGGTCGCTTCTGATGTTTTGACTCTTTTGAACAGATGTGAAGGGAAATCTCTTGAGAATTTACGCGCGTTTCCTTTGTCTTAAGGCGTTATAACTTGTCTAGATCGTCGCAATTTCAACAGATTAGAAGAAAATTGGCGATTCGTCAATAAACTAGCAGCTGCATAAATATCAGTGACGTCATGTAGTGACGTCATCTGCTTGCTAACGCTTCATTGCGTACGACAAACAAGGTGCTGGCAGTGACGAGTGACGTCAGGGCATGAACGTCTCACAAATTTGCTCTCTATAGTTTGAATTATAGCTTTTACGCGTGTTCACTGGGTATACTATTATACTTTCACGCTATTTTTTTTACAAGCGGTTATAATACGTGGCGGTTGGTCGCTCAACTTGAAAAGGCGACTCGCCTTTTTGCAATTTCCATATTACGTAAACTAGTGGCAAAATTAAACGGCACGTTTTGCCTGGTTGCATCATCCACCAGAAGATTTATTACAACATTTTACGGCTTTCTCTAGGTATTATTTTAACTTTGTAGTTTTTATCCTGTCTTTCTAGGTATTATCAATGCGAAATATATCAGTACTCAGTCTTACTTTATGCTATTATATGATCTGCCTCCGCAATATTATCGCAGAGAGCACAGGCGTAAGCAAATGATTAAAACATGAGAGAATGGGAGAATTCGAGTTAGGAAGGGCTTGCTGTATGAATAAAACGCCTGGTGAACATATATAAAGTGGCCTGATTGCTCATATTCCTACAGCCGGTCGTTTGGTCAGCATGCTTGAGTCGTACTTGTCTTGTTGCTATGCTACGCTTTTATAAATGATGATATAGACTTTCTGCTTGCATTTGGAATTCACTCTTCCGCCAACAATACGTCAATTAAAATGCGAATTATTTGGATTAATTCCAACATTTGTCTTATATACTATGAGGTTCGCTTAATCTCGAAATATTCTCTGGCACACCTTTCATTTTCACGGATCCTCATTTCGAATAAAGTTTCAATTTTATGAACCAATAGATGGCGCTTTTTCCAGAACAAATACGTGCTTCAAAACGATAAGACGGACAAGAATCGGCGATCAATTATCGCTAATTTAACTATATGGGTGGCTCTTTTAAACCGGACAGCCGAGTAATTCTCCAGCTTTCATGAGTAAAATAAGTGAAGAGTATAAAGAAATATGAATGTTATCGGTAACTTTTATCATAGATTAGCTATTTTAAATAGTTTCATTCTGAATTGAAGTTTAGTATATTTAATACAAAAACACAAATTGAAGTTGTCCTCCAATTTATCAATATTAAGATGAGGATAAAGTCATAACGGGTAAAAAAAGCTTGTTTTTTGTCGAAGTCACGTCAATCGTGCAAAACCTTCGAGGCACTTGTCAAAATTCAAATACAACGCCTAGACGCCTTCCGGTGGAGTTTTATCAACGCTTTTTAAGCACGGTGAATGATTATACCTGATTGACTTGGCTGTGCAGATTAAAAATATGCGCATACTATAACTTTTTCATGTTGGTATTAACATGTTGCATGTTCAGTTAATACACAATTAGCAATATGTCATAACCAGGAGATATATCACTGTAAAATTACATATTGATAAAAAAGAGGTGTTGGAAATTTAATTTCCTTGTCTTAAATGAAAACACTGAAACAGATGTCTTCATATAATTATTATACTTTCAATTAAGTGTCCAATAACAATTTAAGTTATATGACACACTAGTCAGCAACAATGATTATGAATATATTTCGTGAGCTCACACCTGTTTTCTATCGTGATACTGCAGCATGAGAGGACTGAAAATGAAGTAGTCAAGAAACGTTTATTTTATATATTACAGAATCTAGCATCTATTTCGTATTCTGAATGTAACGCCTGTTCTGCTCAGAGTCGCTGTGAATGTTAGTGACAAGTGTGACAAGCGAAGACGTCGAAAAGTGTTCACGCATCGAATGCGAATGTTAATGCAATGCATGACTAACAAATCCGGGAGTTAGCAGCAGATCTGTGCGGTAATGAGACGGCTGCTTATCGAGCAGTGATCTAGAGCTTTTCGGATGAGGATAGGCTTAAAATGGACACAACATGTGGCGCTAGACATTTCATTTTCATCATATTTTTACAAGTGATCGTCAAGTAGCATCTTCAATTTGAGTCATCCTTCGCTATATTTAATTTATCAGTTACTTTTTTCCAATAAATATCAAAATCAATGCAGAAATTGATGTAGCCAATGCCTTTCTTTATTAGATAAATATTTGCGTAATATTTATATGATGAAGATACTGAGTATACATTATGCAATAAAATATATAATAGATACAATATGTTCTGGTAGACAGATAGTAACGCGAGCCAGTATTTCAAGTTCTATGCCGCCAACGATTTGCAATCTCACACTTCAACTTCGATCAGTGCGATCTAGCGTGACGGTGAGTGTGACGTTACAGCACGTGCTGTTTTACAATAGAAGGATTATGGGATTTGGCATAAATTGCCCGTTCACTGTTTTTTTTTCGACTTCTTGATTAGAGCACGCGATTCGCTCTTTTAGACATGCACTCTCAGTAAACCGCCACTGGCGTTCATTACAAACAACAAGCTTCATAATCGCTTTATTCATTAGGGCATTATGTACTCAAACCAAGCATAAAACATCGTTGACGTATGTCGGTCTAGAAATCTGCATACGCAAACTTCACCTGCCTGAGACATTGACACTTCAGGCTACAAAAGTGGAAAGTCTAATCAAGAATGCGCGGAGCTAAAGATGTATGAGACCTAAACGCGATTTGACGACGAGTAAACGAAATTAGTGAACGAAGCTGTCGTTACAAAATCTACAATTTTCACGTATTCATTTCTTTAACCCTTTTTATAGGATTTTCGTGTCGTATTCTCCAATTTTCCATCTAAACTTTGATAGCGAGAAATATTCATTTGATATCGCACTCAAACACTAAAACGCCAACTTCGAAAGCTATCTTTTGGTGCCATCTACGGGCTTGTAATTACTAAGGAATAACAACAATAGATGGCATATGTGGTGTGCAAATGGAATTTGAAAACAGAAATTGCTGTAATATTCTGGTGTAGTGATCATTGATATAGGATCGTGTTTAAATGACTAAAACATACATGCATTCTACTGTAACTAATTATATAATCTCTAGGATTTGAATATATACAGAACTTACAGTTATTAATAAGGACAAAATACTGAAGGGAAGTTTATTTCAAGCTTAAAGTTTTAATTTTAAAAGTTAGAGTTGTACTTTATATAGATGATGATAAAATTGAATGCTCTTAAACTTCAAATCTGGAAAAGTTGCATTATAGTTCCATTCCGCTAGATGTTATTTAGTAGCTAATAATTTAGTATGTGCAGTACTGGTGATGGTTTTATGACCAATGAAAACTAAAGGAACTTTGTGAAAATGAGATATGTTCTTAAATTAAAAAGTGAAATATCTTGTCTGAGATATTACATCAAACGTAATAATATTTTGAAAACTCTTTTTTAAAGTGTTTAAATATAGATGAAATAAAATAATATTTACACGCTTTTCGAATGATTTGTTTTTCTGATATTATAAGTTGCGCCATCTGTTAAAGAGACAAAGCTATTGAATATTCAATCATACAATAGATGGCATATCAGGTTTTATTTTACTCTTTCGTAGTTAATTTTTAAAGTTAAATCTTCAAAAAATTATGTTTTTAAAAAGAACACAGTTGGGAAAACAATATTAATATATTTACTTATTGAACCGGAAAAAGCCTCGTTTTCATCATGAAGTCTGATTGGCGGAAGGCGGCGAATTATCATAAAGAGGCGAACGAATGCGGCGTTGTTGGATGTGCTGTTGAAATCTAACTCTCCGTTGTGTACGTGAACGACGAAGACAGGTTGGCGAGTCTATTCGTACATAGGATTTTCTATTAAAGGAAAAAACCGATTGGAATCTCTAGTGCAGTTAGGTAAAAAAGGCGAGGCGCGCCTTTTTATTATCGTCAGAGGCAGCCTGCAAAGATGGGCTGTACTATGAGTGCAGATGAGCGTGCTGCTCTGGAAAGGAGTAAGCAGATCGAAAAGAATCTCAAAGAGGATGGCATTCAGGCCGCAAAAGACATCAAACTTCTGTTACTCGGTAAGGTTCATTTCTTGCAACATTAATGCTATATGTATTACTCTCACTAATCGACCTTATATAGCCGCCATCTTTAATGCATAAAATATGAACATTGTATTCCTAATTATTATTCAACATGGCACTTTCTCAACGTTTTTCCTTTTTCCTCACTAACAGGTGCCGGTGAATCTGGAAAGAGTACGATAGTTAAACAAATGAAGTAAGTTAACCTTTTATTTTTAGTTTATGATAAGTTATATGCTTTAAGTAACCATGACGATAAAATTTACTTCATCGATCGGAATCTAGGATTATCCACGAGGGCGGCTTCACTAACGAAGACAATAAACAATACAAGCCGGTTGTGTATAGTAATACAATTCAATCGCTGGTGGCCATTATTAGAGCTATGGGCACTCTAAGCATCGCTTTTGCTGATGCGGAGAGAGAAGGAGACGCCAAGATGGTGCTGGATGTTATAGGCCGAATGGAAGATACGGAACCGTTCTCTGAAGAGCTTTTGGCAGCCATGAAAAGGCTGTGGGTCGACAGCGGCGTTCAAGAGTGCTTCGGCCGTTCGAACGAATATCAGTTAAACGATTCTGCGAAATAGTAGGTCCTTCACTTTAGTTGACTAAAAAGCTCTATCTGATATTTTTCAGCTTTCTCGACGACCTCGAGCGGTTGGGTGCGAAAGATTACATGCCTACTGAGCAGGATATTCTTAGAACTCGTGTTAAAACAACAGGAATTGTAGAAGTTCATTTTCATTTTAAGAACTTGAATTTCAAGTAAGTTGTACCATGGTGTGCGTAATATATCATGAGTTTCGCACCAGCATGGTTTGTATGTGCATGATGTAGTCCCAATTCTCTTTTTTTTGCATGTTTTCTGTTATGCGTTATTCCAAATGGGTGTTGTGTTATTTCAGTTATCGTCCTTTCTCTACAATTAAGCTCGTCCAGGCTCCCTCGGCACATGTTGCTTAGTTGGTACTTTTCGTTTTATTCAATCAAATGTAGAATAGGTTGTCATTTATGCACTTATCCTATGCCCAAGCATTTAATCTACACAAAAAATGTTACACGAATTAAAACTTTTATTTAAATGTATTTTCTCAGATTGTTTGATGTGGGCGGTCAAAGGTCGGAACGTAAAAAGTGGATTCACTGTTTCGAAGATGTTACGGCCATTATTTTCTGCGTGGCGATGAGCGAGTATGACCAAGTGCTACACGAAGATGAAACGACGGTGAGTCTAAAATAATATAGTGACAATCTGATAATGTCATTTTGCCTCATTTTAAGAATCGTATGCAAGAAAGTTTAAAGTTATTCGATTCAATCTGCAACAACAAGTGGTTCACGGACACATCAATTATTCTGTTTTTGAATAAGAAGGATCTATTTGAAGAAAAAATAAAAAAGTCACCGCTCACTATTTGCTTTCCCGAATACACAGGTATGCACGAAAGTTCTTTGTTTATTACCATACGGACAACGTTAATTATATCATTTCAGGAAAGCAAACATACGAAGAAGCAGCCGCTTATATACAAGCACAATTCGAAGCGAAGAACAAAAGTACAACAAAAGAAATTTACTGTCACCAAACTTGCGCCACAGACACCAACAATATACAGTTTGTGTTCGATGCAGTTACCGACGTGATCATCGCGAACAATTTACGTGGATGTGGGCTGTACTGATGTTAGTACTGCGACCACCACTTGTACTGTCTACTGTGCTTTTTTTATCATTTCGAATTCTGTGAAAGTGATTTGATGGTGGAATGAATGCGACAGCACAATTTAGTGGAACTCAATTGCTTCCTAGTGTCTTTTGTGCAACCCTTTGCTAGCCATTGTGAGCGTGTGTTATAATACTGTTGATGTTGTGCGATCAAATTAATAATAATTCCATCTCCTCAAAACGTATGTATAGCTTATTATAATTTGACAATAAATCGAAATCTAAATAATGTATATCTCGGCAACGGTTGCTAACAAACTTATTGGTTGTCATTTTATGACGTCAATCTGTTGGTTGGGTAGATAATCAGCAATAATATAGCAAAAATAGAAAACAAAATCTTGAATTGAAGATTTTTTTGTAAAAGAATATTGGCAGTTTTATTCATTATAAATATAGTAAAACTTCACATGTACATTTATACACATACTAATATTAGCTCAGCTCGTCCACTGGTACATCGCTCATATCATGTCGAACGAGTTGGTGCAGGCATTTTGCGACTGCCGAAGATGACTCGACGCAACTCAAAGAAACGTAGGCCAGACGAGTTTCATGTTTACGCAGTATGCTATTTATATCATAAGAGACTAATTATTTCACAAATTAATTAGAATCAATAAGACTTACCTGCGTGCATCGGACGAATAGCGGGCAAGGTTGTTCAGTATAAGAGCTGCAGTCAAGCGGATATGCTTTGTAACAGGTCCTTCCTTTGTTTCCTAAAATTATAAAAATAATTAGAACATTATACAATATATCATGGTAACCAACCATTAATTCCGGATAGGGAGGTTTAGGAGCGAAGCGATTAATAGCATGATAGGCGGCATTTTCGGGGTAAACGGACGGTGTAGCGACTTTTTCTCCCTGGTTTGCCCTTCGTAACTGAGATGCCTTCAAACCAGCTTCGCTTAAATGCTTTTCTTGAATATGCTGTAATAGAGACCATTTCTGTCTATGTAAATTGTCGCAGGAGATATTCCATTTGCAACAGCCGGCGGATAAAGCTGAACAATGAGTTCTCAGGACATGATTAGCCAATTCTTTTCCAGCGTCGAATATTTGACTGCAGTTTAACCATTCACAACGATGATCAGTCGGTACAGGTAAAGGTGAGGATGATGAACTGTTCGATCTGGCTCTCTTTTTACTTGGTGCTTCATTTGCTTGAGTTTGTGAAGAAAATGAATTCGTTGTGGAGGTGGCTACTGTTGTCGAAGGCCTTTTGACCGTTGCGGACGTTGGTCGAACAACAACAGGTGTTTGAGCTTGAGGTTGTAAAATTACAGTTGCGGCGGTATTTTGTACTATTGGAAGCACCATATTGTTTGTGCCGAAACTAACAATTTGGGTTCCAGCAACGACGGATGTTGTTTGAGGAGCCATTTGAATCCGAAACGTTTGTGGAGCAGATTGAGCCGGTGCGACTAAAACGAAAGATACTGGCGGAGGAGAAGGTTGTTCCTCATTAAAAATGACACTCGCGGCTTGCGATAATATATCGACTGGTCTTTTTTCTTCTTTTTCATCTCCAGCGCCGTCTACCTGTGGAAAACCGTTCTGTTTCAGAACATCACATTCTCCGTTGACCATACGTTTGTAAACACCATTTACAACATTGGTAAATGGTCCGTTGGATCCGATTGCTTCTTCGTTCTCTTTTTTTACATTGTTCACTTTGACAGGAGTCTGTTCAAGTTTAGCTTGTCCGAAGTTAATTGGACTAGAGTGACCATTCGAAAGAGTAGTCCGCTTAGTTTTTGGAGGTGGTGAGCTACAAACGCTTCTCTCGAGTTGAGGAGGAAATGGTAGAGAGGCAGCGCGTTTCTGAAGGCCTATATATTGAATGTCTCTGTGACCGTTTCGCTTGTCGACGGATCGAAGGACTAGAGAAGGAAAAGCTACTCTGACACATGTTATAAACACGTTGGATGTGACAGGATTTCGAATATGGTTTACATTAGCACCAGCCAAATAAGCTTGATATAAGTCGGCATGGGCTATAGCCGATGAGCTGTCTTCGACATACTCATAATGTGCTTGCAACCAATTCCTTGCCAATATTTCTCCATCCATTTGTGGTAGAGGGAGAGGGGGCGGAAGTTGCTGAGAACGGCTTGTACTTACAACAGTTGTAGGTCTGTTTCTTATATTTGAGTTAACTATTGTAACAGAAGCAGGAGTTGTTGGTAACTTATTCTGTTGATGAGGTAGACAACTAGGAACAAGAGTATTTCTCGTTGGAGAAGAAGTAGGTTCCGTGACAGTTACCTGCTGTTCAACAACTCGCAAATTGATGATAGCTGAAGATCCAAGTGCCTGGGCTTCCATGGTTACGAGATTACATAAAGTGTCCACTAATGATTGGGCATTAGCAACAAAAGTGGCTGCCGCATGGCCTAATTCGGAAAGCTGCAGTAAAGCCTCCAATGTTGCAATAAGTAGGTGGATATCGGCAACGAGAATCAATCTCGCCATATGAGTATAAACGTCTGTGTCGAGTAGTTCACTGAGTACATCATCATTTTCCTCATGCTGACACAAAGCTGATAGAAGTTCTAGTCCCCCAATAATTTCTGCTCTGTCTGATGAAGCAATGCAGAAAGAAACTGTACGGAGTATTAATCTTGTTTTTGAACTATGAGGGTCCAAACGTATTAATGATCCGACATGCGTTAGAGTATCAAAAGCTAATTGGCGAACTTGGGGCTGTTTTGCGTTAACACAAAGCAATAAAAACCTAATCACAACGGATTCATTCATAAGCACAGCGGCATTTAATGGTTCAAACGAGAGGTTTCGAATAATACCAGCTATTTGAACAACCCGCTGTAATTCTTTGTCACGAGATCCACTTGGTCGGTTTGCACAAGACTTTCTTGGTGAAAGTCTTATAGGAGGTTCCTCATTCTGTAAGAGAGAAAGGATATCTTGTTGGGCCAGACTGTCTTTCCAAAATTGGGTGAAGTCTCTGCCACTTAACTTTGACCAGGTAAGGTCATGAAGAGCAGATAATGCTCCTTCATCATCTGTAGCATATACACTTACATGCGCTAACAAAAGTCGGGGCAAAGTAGGACAACGCTCGAGTCGAAGAGAGTGTCGAGAATCGTTCGAAAGCAAAGCAAGAATATTTACGGCAAAATCGACTTCATTTGGGAGTCCTGATAGCAACGAAAGTTCGAGTTTGTGATATGGTGATCGCGACCAAGCTGCAGCTAAACCATGAGTTGTGCGTATTGTAGGTTCAATTTGATGCATTCGTTCATGATAAACTTGGGGTACTTCGGCTTGCTGACAGGCACGTCGAGATCTAAATACACTTGGAGCCTCTGTATCATCATCTTCATTTTTATTGTCCACATCGTCACCATGATAATGGAGACGCTCGTACAAATGTAGGTAGCGGATGTATATATATTTTAAAGCTATTGCCGCATTTGCACATGCTTTAGGTACATGAAAGTACCTTTGTATATCTTTCCATTTAGAAGATTCGTGTACCTTTTGCCATCCTCCCAGAGCTGTTACTCGATTGTAAAGAGAATAGAGGTCGATCACTTTTCCCGAAACAATGGGAACGCGTTTGAACGGAGTACTGTTTGAAAATATTAAGCGCCGTTAATAAGCAAAAAAAGCGCGACGAGCGGCTTACCCTCGAATTCTGTGGAATTGCTCGAGCTCGGCCAGAAACGACTCTCTCTGCCTCACGTACACATCACCTGCCTTATCGTTTGGCTTTGCCATCTTTTTTTTTCAAACACGAGCGGACAAGATGCTTTCATGAATCACCATTCCTCGTTTAATTAAAAACGCTTACTCTCATAAAATCTGCGCTTCGTACATGATCGGCGGTGTTTAAGTATCGAAAATATCTCTTACTTAGTCCAGTATGCGCCAATCCGCACGCGCACTTCTATTGAGAAGAAAAATGCCAGTAAAAAAATGCTCGCTTAGGCGTCCTATACCAAAAAAAATTATCAGATTTGTCTTTAATCGTGTTTTAAATGTTTATTCCTCTAACTAATCGCTTGCTAGGTCTATCGTAAGACCTATACGGGTAAAGATATCCAACAAAATTGGGATCGATCTAGAGGGGTTCCACAATTGCTTCATTACAATTGCCGCATACTAGACCCGCCATTTTAAGAATGGCCGTCTTTCGTCTGCTTGTTGTGTTTTTCTCATTTCAATGAGTACCTTTATTCGGAATCCCTATATTTGCAACTAATAAATTAAATGTCGTACCACAAAACGAACCATGTATTGTAGAAAAAAAATCTATTTCATTGGCAAGTTATACACTTAGATTGTCTCGAACTCGGTATATTTCTCAAAATAATCACCGACAATGAGAAGACGCAGGAGAAATTTCTGTCGTAGTTTGACTAGTATCTATTACCAAACTTGCACCTGGACTATCTGCGTCACTACTGTCTGGACTAACAGACGCTCCGCCAGTAACATTTGAAACTTTATCGAGAGGAATGATTTTGGGAGTAGGGAGGTTTATAGCTGCGGCTTCATCTTGGCTCAAATCCTTGATAGAAAGAGTTGGAGTAGGCGATGGACTGGCTGGGGATTTATGCTGGGATTTGAGAGTAGGTCTTAGTCTGTTACCACCCTGATTATTTGAAATTTTATTTGCAGTTGCAGTAGGAGCTTTTTTTGGAATAGGTCCTAATTTTGCTGGAGTAACATTGGCATTATTGTTTCCCGCCATAATCATTTCCTTCCGGATTTTCTCCATTTCATCTTTAGCAGAGAGTTTAGTTTCTACTGTACTGGATGTGGGATGCAATTTGCTAATAACTTCAGAAAGAGATTTTTTCTTATGAACTGCTTTGGCATTTTTTGTAACAGTTGATAACGGCTGCTGTTGTTGCATAGTTTGAAACGCCGTTGGGGTTTGTCTATTTACAGAAGTAGATTGAGGTACAGTAGATGAAGTTGGGGGTGAACCATTATTACTGGATCCGCCACTTAAAGTAGTTAATGATTTGAAATGATGTGACTTCTTTGCTTCAGTTTCTGATTTTGATCGTGAGATAGATTTACTTTTAGAAAGTTTATGCTTATCTGTTTTCGTCGATTTTTGAACCAATGGTTTATTTGAGCTAAGTTTTTTGAACTGTAATTTACCACCAATGGTTATTTTTACTGATGCAGCTTGTTCATTATCTTGACCCTTTGACCAGTCATCAGATTTTTTCTTTGAAGATTTTTTTTCAATATCGCTCCGCTTTCTTTTTATTTCGTTATTTGTTTTAGACTTTTTACGTTCTATTGACTTTCTTATATCGTTTCCTTCGTTTAAAATATCATTTGAAGAGCAACTTGTTTCTTGTGTACTGTCTTCAATAGCTTCAACATTATTGTTTGGAGATTCCTTGCCTATTTTTAATTTGACAGTAATATTTGGCTTGTGCTGGTAATTTTGATGGAATTGAGTTAAAGTATGATTATTTTTCTCATAATTTCCAATGTTACTAGATCCAGGTGATACTAGATCAGTTATATCAGTAAACTGTTTTGAAGAGGGCTGGGTAGCTAGTATAGTATTTAGAGATGAGGAACAATTTGACTGATGAGAGGTTGGCATCTGAAGCAATTCAGCCAATGACGTTTGCTCGCGCACTATAGGTAAACATGGTGATGAACTTGGATGATTAGTCAGTTGTTCAGATGCTGATGGTGGTCGCGAAGGTGGTCTTGAGAGCGGACGGTGATCATCAGGTAGTGATCGAGCGGACGGGGGGCGTTCATCATTTGCAAGATGCCCAACCGTAGGAGTGTTCCTGGATGATATTTCAAAATCAAATTCATCTCCACTTACTTTTCGTTTCGGACTTCTTCCAACACGAATTTGTTGATCATTTTTACGTTTTCTACTTGCTGGCTTTCTAATTTTTGACGATAATGAATTATAGTTTGATGTTAATGCTGAATTATCTTGTTCAGTCTCTGGACTAGATGTATTGGGATCCAATAACCTTGCTAGCATAGTACATTTTGATACTTCGCTATCAGCACGACCAGGGTCCGATATTGTTCTATGTATTCCGCCATGAATAGATCCTTGCTGGCCAGCTTCTACAGTTGTGCTGGCAGACCGCATAAGGCTACGAGTAGGTTCGATTTGAGTCATACCTAAACTTGAAACTGATAAATTGGTTCCTGTAGTTGATATTTGCTGCCCTAGAGGTCGGGGTCGCGGTGGGGGACAAGTAGCTTGAACAGGTGGTGAAATATTATTAGTTGAAATGTCCAATGATGCTGAAGCAAAACCCTCAAAATAACTTAGCTGAGAAACTTGAGGATTTGGCTTGTCAGGTTCACAGATTAATTTAGAATTTGTCATTTCTTGATATCTGTCCTTCAGTTTTGACGTTTGATTAGACACAACTCTCATAGTGACTGGTATTGATTGACTTCTGAAAAATTGAGTTACTTTATATTTCAAAATTTTAATTCAGAATATTGAGTATGACCTCTTAAATACTTTGGCTGCTAAATGACCATCAGCACCAGAAGATTTTCCATCATCCAAAACAGAACCACATCGTAAAAAGCATTCTACACAAGTCGCATTGTTTAACTTGAACTCAGCTGTTGAAGGAAATGAAGTTATGAAATGTTGCTTTCATAAAAATTAAATTTTTGTTACCTGAACATATTCGTCGAGCATTGGGATTTTCATACGATACTGATATGTGCTTTAAAGAAATTACTGTTGTTTGGAACACATTTCGGCCTTCTTCTTTAACTATATTATTAAAGTATATTGCAATATAGTTATAAAATTTGATTGAAGCTACATCGCCTACGCGTTTCAGACAAATAATTGCTAATTTTGGTTGTATGCATATTAGTATTCAATTAAAGAGCTATAATATTAAAGTTAGCCGGGAGTTTGAAAAAAATCAATTTTAAAAGCTGCAACTTTAAAATTAAGACAAAAGAACAGTGCAAAACTTACGCATTCTATCTTTTACGACCCTTCCAGATCGTACACAACTTGCCAAAACTGAGTTAAATAAAGCTTGAGTACGAAGATAGGCAATAATAGCTGGAACATGTGTTGGATGAGTGAACGGTATTTTCTGAATTCTTACTGCGTGAAGGCTCTCAGAAGAACCTCCATTAAAGAAATACGCATGCTGTTGATCTGGTAAATTCTGTAAAAGTATTGTTTATTAGGGTTGTTTCAAAATTTGAATTTAAGTCTAATAACAATTGCAACGCCACAGGGATAAATGTTTGAAGTCGAATCTCTATCGTTTTTGGCACATTCTTTTATCAAGAGAGAAACCAGTGGCCCAGATTCGCCATAGCCCATTGATATGTCGATTTCTTAGAAGAATATTTTAATTTAGTTTTTGTCATATTTAAATAAATACCTGTAAATTTTTGTATTTCCTTGAGAATATTTCTAGTAATGAGCATAGGTTTGTGCAAATTCAAATAAAATACTGCAGGTAAAACTGAACTATTTTGGTTGTCCAATGCTGACATATCGTATTCACTGGAGTTTTTTCAAGTTTTAAAAATTCACAAAAAATGTTACTCTTGCATTAATTACGACAAGTTAGAAAAGTTTCATAACTTACTTTGGTGAAGAGTTTATTATTAAAGATTGATGCTGAAGTTTTCGAGGAGACGCACCTTCGATACTAACAGTAACATACTGACCGCAACAATGCTCATTCATTGCTGTAAAATAACAAACATTGCTAGCAATTTATTCTTATCAAATACAACCTTTAACATCAGTAATCATGAGTGACGTTTTAGTCTTTTCATTTAAAAGATCATAGGGTCCAACAAAATACAAAATTTTTAAAGGACAGCCGCCAGATCTAGGGTATAGTATACCCAAAGGTGCCTTATGTATAGTATCAGTTACAGTTCTTATTTCAGAGGATGAGCTAATTGCAAAATTAACGATAAGGATATGTAGTACTTGTATATATTAATACAATCTTACCAGTTTTGGGCCATTTCGTTCAGATCATTTTCCATGGCTTGGAGAGCAATGAAAGCTCTTTTACATCTGTTTCTATTTTAAAATAAGCTTTACTTTTTAGAGGATATTTTATAAATGTTAATCTTACTGATCAGCACCAATGGCATACATTGCAGTTAACCCTCTAACATGTTCTTTGACAGTTTCCAGTTTACAGTCACTAAGAGAATAAAAGTGAGGTCTAAAATTTTATAATAATGCAACTTACTTTAATGCCTGCGATATTTCTGGACAACTCTAAAAGAGATAAAAGGTATTATTACTGTAAAAACAATAAAGTTGTTTTACCGTTGGCTGGTTAGTTGACGAAGAAGAATTGCTTCCGTGAGCAACTATAGCATCCATAGTCCTTCCTGATGTGTCCAACCTAAATTCAACGTGAAAATGATCTGTAGCAATAACGGCCACGTGATGAGATGGGTACTGTTTGTCTGAATATCGAAGACCCAGCTCCATGGCAACAGATTCTAATCGTTCCTTGACACCCTGAGCAGAGTTAGCTGGAAAATCAAAATTGTGCTATTGGTTAAATGAAGTCAAAATATACCAACCTCTTGCAATTCTAACTAATTTTTGTAAATGCTCCCTGAGAAGAGTTCTTTCTTCTCGACTAGATTGTAGTTTCTTATCCTTTAACGTTATATTTAGCAATTTGCTTGTGTCTGCCCATGACTTCTGACGACTAGCTCTACTACGCAGTTTTATCATAATTTTCTTTAAGCAGTCGCTCCTGTCACCTAAAAAACATCAATCGTTGGCATTATTTCACGTGTACAAGAATTTATAGGCCTGTATAGAGAAAATTCCAACATTAAATACTAAGCAATTGCAAAATTTAGAAAAACTATTTTTTTCAATCGAATTACCAAAAATATATATGCTAGATATTGTCTGCAGTCATACAAAAAAATTAATAACAAACTGGTTATTTGAGAAGAGCTGCGTGTTTGTAAGAGTTGCTTTGGCGCAGACGACGCCATGTTGACGGTTCCAGCGCCACCAAGTGTGATAAAAGTAGTATCTTTGTCGCTTTGTTATTTAATTTTCATTCTTCAGTGAAAAGTCTGTCTTGGAGAAGGCGTTAAAAATCTAAGTTTTTAGAGCAATCTTTTTTAAAAAATCGATAAAATTCCGCTCCATTTGCGCAGCGCTGATACCGCACTGTCGATGTCAAAGGTCGAAACTCAAAAAATATAAAAAATTATTTGGAATAAAAATATTGAAATTTTTACAGTATAATCATAATGAAATTTTCTGTGCCCCAAAAATTTTATTTTAATTTTTAACGCCTAAAAAATAAATACTCCCTCCGCCATGTTGCTTTCCTTCCGTTGTTCTCTTTAGCAAAGCTGTAAGTTTTTCGCTCGGAAGTTTCTCTTAAAAGTTTGTTTCTTAAACATTTGAAATAAGTCAATCGATTTCTAGGTTCCAATATTTGACATTGTTCACAGCTAGGTAAGCACATCTATCCTATCTCTTTTACCGGTGGTTGATGACTAAATTTTATTGAGGAAATCGAAATCTTCAAAGTAGAGTACTTTATCTATCCTTCAGTTTGTCAAATAGTCTATATCTTAAGCTAATAATTTCTTCCTCAGATATCCAAGATGTCGAAGAATAAGGCACAACCTCCATCTGTTGTACATAAAGTTATTATGGTAGGCTCAGGAGGCGTTGGAAAAAGTGCTCTGACTCTACAGTTTATGTATGAAGAGGTAAAGCATTATACTTTAGTCTTATTACATATTTAGGATAGCTTCTAAACAATTTTTTATTGGGAAAATGCGTGACCATTTTAAATTGTAAATTCTAGTTTGTGGAAGACTACGAACCTACCAAAGCGGATTCGTACAGGAAAAAAGTTGTATTGGATAGTGAAGAAGTTCAAATTGATATTCTGGATACTGCTGGTCAAGAAGATTATGCAGCTATTAGGGACAATTATTTTCGCTCTGGAGAAGGATTTCTCTGTGTCTTTTCAATAACAGAGTTGGACAGTTTTCAACAAACAGTGGAATTTAGGTAAAAATCTTAAAATTTAATATATTATCACTATGATTTCATTATTCTTTTTAGGGAACAAATTTTACGGGTGAAACAATCTGACGAGAACATTCCATTCGTTCTAGTTGGGAACAAAGAAGACCTAAATGATAAAAGAGTTGTAACAATTGAGGCAGCTGAAGAAAGAGCAAGACAATGGGGAGTCAACTACGTTGAAACTTCTGCCAAAACAAAACATAATGTTGACAAGGTAATTCTAAATAAGATCCCTAGATAAATGCAGTGAAAAAACTAATAACATGCATGGTGATTTGTTATGGTGTGAAATGGCATGATGTATGCATGTATTATCCACAGGTTTTTTACGATTTGATGCGGCTGATTAGAGATCGCAAAAGAGCATTAGATCCCTCAGACAGTAGAGTACCGGAATCATCAGAAAAGAAGAAAGGCCATAGGAAAAAATGCTGCATTCTATAATGTAAGATTTACTGAATTATACTTATTAGATACGTTCAACGAATTGTATGATAATCTCGTTTCTTATAAAATAAGTGTAAAACTGCAAGCTCTAACAGCATGCCATAAGCTAATAAAACGCGTGCAAATCAGCTTGAGTTTATTTATTATTACTTAAGTTCCATTCAATTCATACTGGATGAACCTATTTTGTGCTAACTGCAATCTGAAGATAAATGTTTAAAAGTAAAAATCTTCCCCTCCCTTTCGTGATTTCGAATCTTACCAATAAATTAAAACAGAGCTTCTTCACGTTGTTGAGGCTTATTAGAGATAAGAAACTTCAAGAGGCGGCGCTGAACACTCAAACGAACAAGAAGAAAGACAAGAAACGAAGATGCGTTGTTTTATGATCATTTGTAGTGGTTTGATCAAGTTTGTTGCTATACTGATAACTTGATTTAGATGTAATTCAGTATAGTTATGAACGAGTCTTCATACGTACGATTAGTTGCTTGGTTTTCTTTGTATACATACACGTACGTATATTATCGAGGTGCTGTTATATGCTTTGCATATTTGTGCTAGTTTTTCATTTGATTTAAAAATATTTCATATCTTTGAGTGCAAATACTGTATTAAGCCTAACAATGAAAAGAAATGTGGAGACCTTGACAGTGCGTGAGACAACACAAGGCAGTGAGCACCAACACAGCCACTAGAGGGCGGCACTGTTCGTCTTATCACAGTTTTACGAAAGGGAAAGCAGTTCAATATATTAGGAACAAAGAAGTCTTAAAGTCCTCTTTAAATGTTCAATAGAATTCAAAAAACTTCTATGCTCATCTTCAAGTTTCGTTTTCTCTGTGACGAGTTTCTGAAAAGGATAAATTAATTATTATGGTTTTCACAAAAGTAGCTAAATCTAACAGTTATCTCCGAGTTATAATCATCACACTTTCTCGCTAGACTTTCATTGTCGGTCTGTAAGCGAGAGCAATTTTCTTGTAAAATTTTTTTCTCCGCCTGCTGCTCTGTAATGTATATTAAAAGGCGATCAATAAGACATTAGGCGTTGCGTTGCGCACGCTGATATTCTTTCTTTACCTTGTAAATGCTTGCAGTAAGCGTTTACCACAGCCTCTACACCAGGCCATTTGTAAGACAGGGAAATGTTTTCGTCATCTGTGTCATCATTTTTCAGTTTTACTTGTCGTGACCTTTCCTGCTGTATAGTTGTTGCCAAAACTGATTCATGGAATTGTTCGGCGAATTCTCGACTTATAGCCGTCGTAGATTCATTAAATAGCTTAACAGCCTCAAGTCGTTTTTTTACACCATCGAGCTGTTGAGCCCTCCTTTTGTGATCAATATCACAAGCTTGCCGAACTTTATCCATTATTATTCGAACATCTCGATCAACCGGTCTAAGATCACAAGCATCCGCTAAAAAAGCAACCTTTCGCTTGAAGTCTGATCCCTTGCACAGCTCATCGGCATCAATATCGGGCGGTGATAACCCAAATTCTTCAACACATAAGACTAGACCGTTAGTCTTTGTCGATTTCGGTGTCTCTTTACAGCCATTAGAAGCTACAGGAGGAACAGGCGAGATCGGTTCGTATATTGGTCTGCTTCGTTTTTCTGGTGATTTTCTGTTTGGAGACCCATCAAACCCATTGGCAACAAAGGTTTTAGAGGAAGTGGGTGTCGATTCAAGAAACGGCCGATGAAGTGCGTGTGGAGGAGTCGTCCGCATTATTTTTTGATTAGGTTCACCAAGTTGAGAGCTGGATTTCGGCGATGCAAGAGGTCGTTTACGCTCATTACGAAGTAAGGCGTCCTGATGGTGGAGAAATTGTTGTTGCATAAGGCTATGACGCCCAGCCACTTCTTGCAATTGCTGCTGTTGCTGAGCCCACTTTGCCGTATCTCGAGCTTTAGCTAAAGGATCATAGGCACTCAGTTGATCATGAAGAGGAAAAGCATTTCTGTATTTTTCCCGCAGAGCGAGTGTTTCACGCTCCAGCCGTAGTCTTTCTTGTTGCTCTCGTTGTTGCCTCTCACTCTCGCGTTTCCTTTCTAATTCCTTTTGCCGCTCGGCTGCCTCCCTGCGTTCTCGTTCTTCTTTGTCTCGACGAGCGTTTTCTTCACTTTTTCGGTTAGAAGACGACGTTAAAGCGAGCGGCTGTTGTTGACTGGCCATGATGTCACCGTATCTTACAGGCAGGCTTGGATGGAGGGAGTGCTGAGGCAATGATGCAGCTGCTGCTGCTGCGGCTGCGGCTGCTGCGTAAGGCATGAGAGAAGACTGCTGCATCAATCGATATCGTTCGAGAAGAAGCGGATCGGCGTGCAAGGAATGCAAGAAAGCTGGGTGATAATGTTGATATGCTGCTGCTGCTGCTGCAGCAGCATACATGGAAGAAGGATCGTAGCCTCCCCCAAGAGATGCTTGAACACTTCCATGATCAGAAACTGGAACGGTTGATGATGAAGACGGAACAACTGATGCTCCACTTGTTGGTCTATAAGGTTGAAAGCCCCTTTCTTCTAAGGGTCGGGAATTGCTTCCGGCTGAACTCATTGACTGTTGTTGATTTGGACTGGAAGAAACTTCGGTAGTCTGCAGAAAATTGCAATGTTTTAATTATTAATTACCCTATTATCCACGATCACGATTCGTGAATGCATTCGCAGAGTTTTCCCTGTTTAACAAAAACTATTGCCTCAAAAAATACACTTTCATTATTAATCTCAATTGGTATCTTTAAACTTAAAAACACAGAACGTTGGCTTTTACTCATTGGATTGATTTGCCGAAAGTATATCAATAATCCGTAGATTAGTATGATTCTTTAAATTCGAATGTAAATTTTAAAACTAAATATAACATTCTCTAATTCAGTGATAACAAACCCATTGACATATAAATATGGTAGATACAATGCATATGTACAATAATATGCAGAATGAAACGTATAAACATTACATACATATAGAGTTCCCCCATATATATATATAAATTTATATATACTGTATATAACACATTGATACACAGATATATATATATTACTTAAATCTTTATTATGTATATTCTATAAATACATATAACATATATATGCTGTATATTTATACGTAAGCGCGTTCGTTTTCCGAAGCGTGTTCTACTTACAAGGCGATCGATTCGCATGAAAATATTCCGTTAATTATTTCGTTGGCGCCAGTCAGAGTAAAATGTTTTGATAAATGTTCTTATCGCGATTAGAACAGATTAAGGTGGTAAAATGAACAGAACAGTAGAAGAAAGGCGATGAAAAAAGACGCCAGCTAAAAGCAGCAGCGATGAGAATGCAAATGTCTGATGAACGTTTAACGCTCTAACGGCCAACTTAAAAACGGCGCGCCCTTACGCTAAAGCGTTAAAAACGCAAAACATTCAGTTTACTTACCCAACTTTTAGTGTCTGATGATGACTTGTCTAAATTATGAATTGGAGGAGAAGATGATTTTTTATCGACTGAAAAAAATACGCAATAAATATAACCAGAAAGCTGCTTGACAAAATTTTCGTTTGGAAAGCATTGGACTGAACATACCGGCAGCGCCATCTCCTGCTTGTTTGGCGAGTTTTCGAAGAGCAGCAGCGAAGCCTGATGAATTCCTTGTCGAACTACTAGGTGGCGTAGATGTGTTAGTAGGTTTTGGTAAACCTAACAGAAATGAAAATGTTCGTAAACTAAAAACATGTGAAATTTAACTGTCCTAAATAAACAGGGAAAGTACATAAAACTAACAGATAATTTTACTAGGTATTGAATAGGAATTGAAAAACTGATTTCTTAAGTATTTAAAAAATTTCTTTGTTGTTTAACAAAAAGTAGCTACATCTTTGTCATTGGTGGCGACGCCTTGTGGATATTTTAAACTGACGCCTGGAAATCAGTTGTCAAGGTAACGTCACGCGAGAAGTTTACTTACCTGTTTCATTTCCCAAATCATTGACATCTCCATGTTTTGCATCTGTAGGTGGGGCTATTTCTACAGGTGCTCCATCTTGTGAATCCAACTGAAATCAAATAGTGTACGAGTGCACATTTTAGTACTATTGCACTGGAGTGGTTCTCATGTACCGCTTAACTGATACTAAATTTATTTTTTTAAATAACAAAGTAAAAGCAGAATTTGATTTCATACTTATTAAAGTATACGAACCGGAATTAACGCGGTGATCATATATCGCGAACGATTACTTTGCAAATTACCCATAATAGTTATTCACTAGTCACTCGTAATCACAGAATAATTAATTCTGTGTTCAAATTGTAATCGTTTCTAAATTTGGGAACAGGTGGCGATACGATCGCCATTTCGCGCAGTTCAAAGGTGGCAAACAGGTGGCGGACACCTACCGTCTTCTTCGTCTTCATACCATCAACTTCGTATACTCTCAATTCGTCTGACACATTTGAATCATCGAAAGCTCTCCATTGTCTGTGTAAAGAACGTTGACAACCAATACAAACTTTTGTCATCCCATGGAGGTCAAGAGCTGACGCTCCTTTCGCAGGTTTAGTTTCTTCAAGAAATGGAAAGTAGGGTTCCCCATTTGCATGAGATCGCGAATATATAAAACGAGCAGAAACTTGTGAATGTTGGGCACCACACAAGAAACAGACAAATGTCTGTTGATCACCAGGTGTTTGCAAGGGTAGTTGGGGTTGGTGATTTTGCGATGATACTCTTGTATATTCCGTTCCAACAAATTGTTTATCGTCGCATCGTTTTAACCAATATAAACGTTTGACAGCCGGAGTATTCTGACGTTCGTAAGCTTCCCATTGTTGTAGAAGAAACATATAGCATACTGTACAAACTGATTTACAAGAATCTTCAGCGAATTGACCGAACCCAGCAGGGGGTTGATGATTTTCCAAAAAAGGGAAATAAGCCTCTCCGTTTTGCCTTTGTTTAGCACTTAATTTATAAGTCACTGTTATCTTACTACCGCACACGAAGCAGACGCTCATTTTCTCCTATCGCTGTTCGCAACTGCAGCTCTGCCATCCCACCATGCATTGCGATACCGATAGATGACGACACTGAACATTCAGAAAATATTATTCTCTCTTCAAAATGGCGTCTTTGGTTTGCAGACGATCTTCGACCGGACATCTGAAAAAAGTTTATCGTTTAATTAACAATAGATTTCTTTCGACCTCCTCCTATAACTTGTGTACTGAAGTATCGACCACTTTGAATTTCCCAAAGAGTGAAGAAGAATTATTTAGGGAAAAGGAGGAATTTATTCCTCTAACAAAACATACACTCTTTCGCTATTTGGTACAGGACGACGATTTATTAAACAAGAATAATAAAAAATTGTTTGAAGATGTTTCTTTTCGGCTTGGAATTTACGCTAATCGAAAATATAATGGAAAGTTAAATGATTTAAAAGTTCGTATGTTTTAGATTTGTGATGCATTTATTAACATTCATAAAATTATAGTCTCTCTTCGAACCCATAAATCCCGATTTGAATAAGCTAGCAACTCATAATTGGACAAGGCGAGAATGCTTAGACAACGAATTTTGGCTAATGAAAGGATTGAGTGAAGTCTTAACAAAAGCTAATTTTAAAGAAATTCCAGATGACGATGTCAAAAGATCCCTCTCAAAACATTCAACTTCCGAAGGCGTAAGAGTAGAAGTTGATTCATCCAAATATGATATAATGAAGTTTTGGACTCTTGGAAAAGAAAAAGTTAATTCAAAATCTATTTTTCGTCAACTTCTTTCCGCTATTGGAAAACCATCTGCAAGTGAACAATACAAGAGAGTCGTTATTGCCTCAAGGTTACGCAAGGACAACAAGCTCTCCATAAAAGCTTTTAAAGATGTTTGTTAATGTTTCTTTAAAACATAGATAATTTTATTTCTTGTATTTTAGATTTCCAGCGGTTCTCTGGAACAATTACTTCCGGACGCTAAAATAAGCATGTCTCGATACGATAAAACTGTTATTGGTATAAGCGCAGCATTAGCTGGACTTGGAGGATTATCGCAAGCAATAGCTTATCTTGTTCAAATGAATGTTACTTGGCCGATCATTTTAATCCTAATCACAGCAATAAAAACTGTTCATTCTGTTGGAATTTACCAAAACAAAAAAAACCGATATTTATTACAACTGCATAAAGTTCTTTATAGTAAAAATATTGCAAACAATAGGGTTAGTATATTTATGAAATAGGTTGATTCTGTTATGACTGAATTTTGTGTTTTAGGGTTTGCTCACTCTTATAATAGATAGAGCCGAGGATGAAGTTTTAAAAGAAATTCTCCTCGTTTATTCATTTTTACTGTCCATTGATTCCCTAAAAAGTGAAGTTAATGGAATTACAATAGCGTTGTTAGAAAGTTCTATTGAGGGTTGGATTTTCCAAAAAACTGGAAGAGAAATAAAATTCAATTCTCGCGAGGCAATTGAATTACTAACTGATTTAAAATTAATAGCAAACAATGAGAATAATATCTTTTGTCTCCCACTATCCAAAACTGTTCTTAATTTACCAATACAATCAGCTTTTGATATACTTGACTGTCGCGAAGACGAGGGATATGATGAAAAAATACCTGAGAAGAAGGAGAAAAAATATTTTAACTGGTTTAAATAACTTCATTAATTCAATATTTTTGACTTTATCAATAAATTTTGTCTTATTATAAAATATGATATTAATTACCCTTGAGAATTCCTTATCTTAAACTGACACCCCTAGTTTGTAAAGGTGAAACCAATAGTAAACTGTTCCTTGGCAGACGCGCGAATCGCCTACTTTTCCTTGTGGTCTGGCATAGATATAGGATTAGTGCCAGTTTAAAACACGCTACAGGCTAGGTGAAAGTATTGGTCTTCGAGATGCTGGTAAGCGTGGTTGTCTTTCTGGCGATTATTCAACGGCTGAATTGTAATCTCTTAGTACCCAAATTGTTCAATTTGGCGGCCGGAAGTAAAATAACAGCAACCGCAACTTGTGGTGAAGAACGAGAAGAAGAATATTGCAGGCTTTTTGGTTTGAGCGGAAAGCAGCCTACATGTGGAAGATGCAAATGGTGGAATGATCCAGCATCTGATACTAAAGAGTTATTCAAACCAGAATTCGCTATTGCAGGAGAGAAAGGTAGTTGGATGAGTCCTCCATTTAGTAGTGGAGATAATAAGGATGACTATGAAAAAGTTAATCTGACAATTCACTTTGACCAGGTACTAGTTATTATTTTTCATTAAGAAATCTAGTTTACAAAAAACTATTATATGAATAAGAAGCTAAATCTAAGAGTATTCAAAGGGCGGTGGCACGTCTTAGAGTATAATTGTAAGCCGATACGAGACTACTCTAACCGACCTATTGCACCCAACCTATAAATACATTTATAGAGCGTAAAAGATTAGGCTTATCTATTTCTTTGTTAAAACGGCCTATTATATAACCGGGTTGATAAAAATTGTTTGGGATAAAACATACATTTTTATAAATCTTTTTTGCAGCCGTATTATGTAGCATACATCCACATAGAATCGGGATATGGTCTCTTTCCAAAGACCCTAGCTATTCACAGATCATCAGACGGGGGGAAAACATACACACCCTGGTATTATATAACTCAATCCGTGGAGGACTGTGACAATTATTTTGGAAAGGGAAATTGGGTTAAGAAAATAACTAATATTAATGAAGTTAAGTGTGATTTTGAAGAAAATCGTGGATGGGGAAAAAATCAGTTCCACGAATTCACTGTACCCCTTTTTAGAGACTACTGTAGGGCTATGGGAGATACAAAAAAGTGTCATTCCAATAGGCAACTTTTAAATTTCACTCAAGCAACTGATGTAAGACTTTCATTCATGGCCGTTAAACGAGATAACTATGGGCAATTTGGTTTTGGAGCTTATGATGAAAAAATTTACAACCGAGTAAGTTTAAAAGTTTTAAGTGCATTTTTTAACTCTAAAAAATTTTACTTTTTCAGTACTTTTATAGTGTTAGAGCCCTTCAAATCGGTGGTATGTGCATGTGTCATGGCCATGGTCAGGACTGCTACAAACGAGGAGATAAAGATGTATGTGAATGTGAGCATAACACTCAAGGCGATAATTGTGATACATGTAAGCCAAAATTTCGTCAAAGAAAATGGATGCCTGCTAATGAAACACATACCAATGCCTGCGAAGAATGTAACTGTCATGGTCATTCTGATTTCTGCATTTACAATGAAACAGTTAGTAAACTCCATCTATCTCTCAATATGAGAAACGAATATGAAGGTGGTGGTGTTTGTCTCGAATGTCGTGACAACACTGAAGGTGTAAATTGTGAAAAATGCAAGTATGGATACACTTTGGATAGACGTTCATCTTTCCATGGATGTGTTGAGTGCAATTGCTATGAATCTGCATACTATACAGGCGAGTGTGATCCTGAAACTGGGAAATGCTATTGCAAAAAGGGATATACTGGTGATCTTTGTCAGGACTGTGCAAGTGGATACTACAAATCTGATGCGAGCATTTCTGAGTATTGTTTTGAGTGTCCTTGCAATATTAACGGTACTTTATCTGTTGGAAATCAAGACAACTGCCAAAATAATATTATTGGTTGTAAATGTAAGCTTCATGTTATTGGAGAGAAATGTGACAGATGTGAACCAGGTTACTGGAATTTTCCGTCATGTCAAAGTATGTATTTACTAAATCCCTCTCTCTGCTATATATTCTCTCTTTCAGAATGTGACTGTGACCCTCGGTTCTCAGAGGGTAACCAGGTGTGTGATGAAACAAATGGAAAATGTTTCTGTAAAGCAGCTTATACAGGGGATAACTGTTCGAGATGTGCAGATGGTTTCTTCAACTTTCCTGACTGTGAAAGTTAGCTTCTCATTCGAAATCTTGTTATTTATAAAGCTTGTATAATTTTCAGAATGCCAATGTAATGCTCTAGGACAGACAAAGGCAAAATGTAACAAAATCACTGGTGAATGTATTTGTAGAACAGAGTTCAGTGGAGATAAATGTCAGAACTGTGCTGATGGTTTTTACAAGCAAAGAGGATTTTGTGAAGAATGCCAATGTAATACTTTGGGAACGAAAGAAGAGTCTATATCTTGTGATATTCACGGCATATGTAATTGTAAAGATGGTTACAACGGCGATAAATGTGAATCATGTGAAGTCGGATATTTTAATGCGAATTCGAAACAACCAAACGAACCCATGCAATGCGAACGTAAAATATTACAATATAGATTTATTGTCATAATATAAAATCATATGTTAACTTTCAGCTTGTAGATGCAATAAGGAGGGTTCATCGTATGATCGATGTGATAGTAATGGAGTATGCACATGCAAAAATAAGATTACAGGAAGAAAGTGTAATGAATGCATACCTGGTCTATTCATATTTCCCAAGTGTATTGGTATTTAACAGCTAAGCTCTTCAGAAGCATGATACTAAAATGTTTCTTTCAGAATGCGTATGCAATGAAAAAGGCTCAGAGAAAATAGGAGCAGATATCTCCTCTTCCAGTTTTTGCAAAGGCTCTGTTGAGGAGTCGTTATGCACCTGTAAAAAAAATGTTGAAGGTCAACTTTGTGACCGATGCAAACGTGGCTTTTACAACATGACTCAAGAAAGTATAACTGGATGTGAAAATTGTTTTTGTAATTCATTAGGAGTTTTTGAAAACTCCTGTAAAGAAGGCGGAGATTGCTTCTGTAAAAAATATGTTCAAGAAGGAAAATGCCTTAAATGTAAAAGTGGTTTTTATAATCTTGATCCAAGTAACCTTTTTGGATGTTCAGGTTTGCTGTTATGTTTATGAGTAGTTCAGCAAACATTAACACCTCTTAATTTTTCGTTTTATTAAGCATGCAAGTGTTTTGTCACTGGTTCAATCAATGACGAATGTGATGCTGGAGGTAGATGCACTTGTAAAACTGGGTTTTCAGGCAACAAATGTGACAAGTAAGTGAGATACTGTAATCTTTAAATCAAGACTAATGAAAGGATATTTTGAAGGATAATTGATGGCTATTATTATCCTAATCTGCACCATTTAACAAGTCAATTTGAAAATGCTATTGATCAAGATGATGCAAGCCTACCTGTCGAACAGAAAGATGAACGAAAATACATTCTACTGAATAAAGATGTGAGATATTTGTAATAAATTGTCACAGCTAAATGGAGGAAACATGTTTTTCAGATTGAAATTTCTCTCCTGGTTGAGATACCAAAGCCAGGTGCTTATACGATACTTATAAAATATTCTCCGATAAATTTATCCCTTCGAAAGTTGGCAATTACTTACGTTAGTATGCGAATCATAAAATAATAATGAACTTCAAAACCGTATAAAACACAGAGAGTACCAAATTCTCTGAATTATAAAGAGCCGAAAGATTTTGCTTTAATTGGAGATAGTGCTGAGTTTACCCTTAGAGCTATTGGAGAGGTCATATTTGAGCAGAATGGTACATACAGGTTTTACTTTCAATCTGACAATGATGTTTATTTGGTAAGTAAGTTTAGAAAGAGAGGCAAAATTTTAAATTCTCAATCTTCAGGATCTTCTTGAGGTCCAACCAAAATTATACAGAACTGCTGAGTCAGATAGGGCCTTGATTACAGAAGTAATTGAACGCCCTTGTAAAGGCAGTGATGACGACATGTATGTATGAGATTGTACATATTTTATTATATTTTTTATATCTATGTATGAATACTTTCAGGTGCAAGAATTTCTCCTATGTTCCTCTAGATACTTACGACCACTCTTTGAGCTCTGATTCAAATAAACAGGAAATAAATTTGTCTTTAAGGAAATCACAACCATATGTGATTATAATAGAGTATCAAAGTCATTTAGATGTACGAAATACTTCATCGATTTATGTGTCTTCTGAGAACTTGAATGAGCACGAAATATATTCTACGTTTTATCCTTGTAATTTTCAGTAAGTGAAGTAATAGATAATTGAAAAATACTAATTGTGTTAAATTATAGATTTTCTTGTCGAGCTGTAGTCCAATGGAATAGTACAGACAACAATGAATATATGAGCGTTATTCACTCATTTAAGGCTGGAGATGTTTTGTTTAATTTCAGAGATGTTCCTGACAAAATTAGTATAGAGAAACTATATGCCATTCCTTTATCTATTTGGCATCCAAGTGTTATTGAGCCTCGTTTTTCATGCATTTACAAAAATGGGAAATGCGTTGATTTGGAATTTCCGATTCCTATTGCATATATTGACATGAATGACGAAATAAATGCTATTACTCTTAAAGACTATCATCCACCAAATCAGCCTCTTGTTTTGCGGCATAGCTTATCGGTATAAGTCTCACTTATGGAATAATAGAAATACTGTATTTTGATCTTTTTCAGCAACCTTTGACAAAAAATTTCGAAACATCAAATATTGGTCATCATGACATATATATTAGATATTACCAACCGTTTGATAGCTTTGTTAAAAGTGAAGTTATTATTGATGGTGCTGATTTAGTGCCACGTAAGGGCATACTTGAAACGAAGTTTTGCAATCATATTTTCGGATGTCTAGAAAAAGTTCAATTAGAAAATAGCTATTTTCAGGATTATGGCCAAAGTCAAATAACTTTTCAACCGCCTCGTAATAATAAATTTTACTTGGTGCGTATCTTTTTGTTCTCTTGTATATTTTCATAACTATTTTTTTCAAAGGATTCAATTCTTGTTTACAACAAATTTGAAAATCGAGATATCTCTCAGCTTCCCGAGCATAGTCATCTCCCGCTAACAGAGCAATACGTTAAGGAGTGTAGGGGAAACAACTATTTTGATATCAAGTCTGATGATAGCGATTTCTGTTTAAAATCAGCTTTAATTTTAACTTCAAATTTTAATGATGGATTGCTGAAATGTGAATGTAACACTTTGGGTTCCGTAAATATTGTTTGTGACAAATTCGCTGGTCAGTGTAAATGCAAAGAAAATGTAGTAAATCGCCAGTGTACAGCTTGTAAAAGGGGTTATTTTGGATTCCCGAATTGTAAACAATGCAACTGTGGTAAAAAGAAATGCAATCCAGTTACCGGAGAATGTATATGTCCTTTTGGAACAACTGGCAAAGATTGTGATAAATGTATTGAAAATCATTATAGTAGAAATTCTACATTGTACGGTTGCAAACCTTGCAATTGCAATATTGAGGGCACGAATGGAGTTGAAACTTGCAATTCAACAACAGGGCAATGTCAGTGTAAAGCTCACACGACAGGAAGAAATTGTGGCATTTGTCTTAACGGCTTTTTTGATTTTCCCAGTTGCAAAGTGTGTAACTGTGACAAGAAGGGAACTACAGAAAATGTTTGCGATAAAAAAACCGGATTTTGCTTGTGCAAAGTAAGTTTCTGTGATTAATTATTTTCTCGTAGTGTTATATAGTGAATAAAATACTGACACCCTTCATGTTTGTATATACTTTACTAGGAAAATGTTTATGGCGAAAGATGCGATCAATGTAAACAATCAACTTTTTATTTGGAGGATAGAAATAAGCTTGGTTGTACCAAATGTTTCTGCTTTGATAGAAGTATGATTTGTGATTCGTCGACTTTGAGACGAATCAAAATATTTTCTGCACAGGACTGGAAGTTATCAAATGATGTGAATGAAACTTTGATGGCTAATTCTCAGAATGATACATCATTTGTTTTGATGAAAAATGCAATGAAAAATTATACTTGGTTCTGGCATGCTCCAAAGGAATACGTAGGAAATATGTTGAAATCATATGGCGGAAAATTAATATTAACATTAAATTTTGAAATGTCAACATCTGGAAATACTTTTGGTGTGGATAAATACGATATCGTACGAATTCAGGTAAATTTAAGTTTAAAAATTTTGTTTATAAATTATAAATATGTTAACTCTTCAGTCTAAGGAACAAACTGTTAAACTAAATTTAAAAGGCCGACATTTGCCCAATGTGGGACAGGAATATATTATTGATATAAATGAAGTATATAAGTGTTTTTATGCACCAGGAAAAATTTTTTAATAAAGTATTTTACAGACTAGTTTCAGTAATATGGACGGAAGTGAAGTTGATAGGAGTGCTTTCATGCGCCTGTTATCTAATGTGGAGTCCATTCAGATTCAAGCAAATTGGATGATTCCTGTCGAGAAAGTATCCCTTAAAGGAGTATATCTAGATTCAGCTGATGAAACTGGCACTGGAAATATTGCTGAAAATGTAGAACGTTGTGAATGCGAATCTCATTTTGTTGGAAATTCATGCGAGGTAAATTATTATTAATGTATAATATATTACACACAAGTTTTGAATAAACTCTTTCCATTAAAATTTTTTTAGAGATGCGATGATGGATATTACATTGACGGAAGTATCTGTCGACGATGCCTTGATAAATGTAATGGAAGATCTACGGAATGTGACCCTCTAACTGGAGACTGCAAGGTTAGGGAGTTTTGCAAGTGTGAAAATATGCTAGATGTAATCTTTTTCAGAATTGTGAGATGGGATTCACTGGACCAAAATGTATGAAATGTGCCGATGGTAAAGGTATTGATAGAATCACTGGAAATTGCGTCAAGTGTGCTTGTCCAACGGAACAAAACAGGTAAGATCTATTAGTATAGGTAGTAAAGCTTTAGATTAAACATATGTTTTCAACAGTAACGCAAGAACCTGTAAAAATAGTCCATGGAACGGAAATGAAATGGAATGTGTGGGATGTAACGAAGGGTATATGGGAGAAAAATGCGAAATGTAAATGTGTATAGGGGAGTTTCTGTTGGGAATTATAATTTTTTTTTTATCACGCAGCTGTGCTCCTCACTACTTCGGTAATGCAATGGAAAGCAATTGCACAAAATGTGAATGTAATTCCAACGTTGATGAGAGTATCCGATTTCCGTGTGATAGACAGACTGGAAAATGTTTAGACTGTCTGAATAATTCGACTGGTTGGAATTGTGAACGTTGTTTAGATGGATTTTTCGGAGATGCTATAATCAAAAAGAATTGTCAAAGTAAAGAGACCATCTGGTCTAGGAATTTATCAGCAATTTAAAGTTTTAAAATTTTTCAGAATGCCAATGTGATTCTAAGGGAACTGAGAAATGTGATTCTGAAACTGGTGTTTGCAAATGCAAACAGAATTTTGTCGGAAAGTTTTGCGATTCCTGTGAAGTAAGTTTACTTTAAAAATCTTTCTATTCATAAAGTAATATACTTTCAGACTGATCATTATCTCGCCAATAGTCTCACTTGTGAACCATGCAATTGTCCGGAAAAGCTAACGCACAATAATTCGTTAGATAATTTTTTTTGTTTAAATATTATGTTATTAACATTTCTTCTTTCAGTTGTAATGCTAATTCTGGACAATGCCCATGTAAAAGTAACCTTTTAAGTGGTCGAAGCTGTAGCAGCTGTAAAGATGGTTATTACGGAACCCCTTTAAACTCACAAAGCTCAACACTTTGTTACAGTATATACCTTCTTGCTTTCAAATAATTTAATTATAAAGTTTAATTTTCTTTAGAATGTGACTGTTATAAGAACGGTGCTAAAAGTTGCAATAAAGAAACAGGAGATTGCATGTGTGATGAAGGTCGTACAGGTGATAAATGTGAAAAATGTAAACCTGGATGGCTTGCGGTTGGAAATAAATGCCGAATATGTGATGAATGTGTTATGCTCCTGGTTAAGTTAGTATTAAATATAGTAAGGTACCAGAAACAGAAATATTTACTATCACAGCGACACCAAAGTTCTTCTTGAAAATATCACTTCGGTTAAGGACGATTTAGATGCTACACACGTAAGTGTAACGACTCTCACTCGCCTCAGAAAACTTAATGAAACAGTTTTAGAACTCTCAGTAAGAATATTTTTTCATAGTAATGTACTAGAGCATTCTTTTATATGTACTATTCAACAGCCAAAAGTAGATGATATGGAAATAGTTAATAATGAAAATTGGAGAAATGATATGTTAAAAGAGAATAATACCCTTCACCAAATGTTTAATGATCTTTTCGATGACTCAATACAAAAGGTTCATCATCGTTCAACAATATTAGCAACTGAAAGCCAACAATTGGGTGACAGTGTTGGGAAAAATCTAAATCTTAAAAATCTGCTTGAGTCAGTTTCTAAAACAGTTGCCTACGTAATGAGAGTACACAAATTAATTAAACAAGGGGTTAATGCATCTGATGTAAATCACTTGCTAGAGAATGCCAGAAAAGCACTCGATGAAATAGATAAAGTTGACATCAAAAATGATTGGATGTATACTAATTCAACATTAAACCTTTTACAAACACGTAAGTTAATAATTGATAATGAGAATGTTTAAAGTAACTTTATATAAAATAAATTAGTTACAAGCGACGTAGAAGCTCTGCAAAATCAAACAGAAAGCAACTCCGACATTGTTAGTTCTTTAACAATGCGATTGAATCGTCTGATTGAAAAATTACATATAAGTGGTGATATAATGGAAAATCTCGATAGGAAGACCGGAGTGATTAAACTCAGACTAAAGGAAGTTTCTGGAGAAGTCACTGATTTAATGAATCAAGTATCGAGTTTGAAAAAGATAAATTCTTCAATATTCACACTACACAGTGAATGTAAGAATAAACTTATGGAAAGTAAAAACTCTTATGAGCAAAATGAAAATGCTCTATCAAACCTAACAGAACAATGGTCTAAATTTCTTAATTTAAGAGATTTAGATATTTTATATAAGGAACTAAACGAGAGCAAATACAATTTGGATAAAAAGAGTGTGGAAGCATTTAGTCATTCAAAAAAATTAATGAGTGATCACGAAGAAATAACGATGTTAGTAGTATAGCAAATCGCATTCATTTCATAAAGCTTGTATTTTAATATTTTTAAAATTAACCAAGATGTATTATTATACTCAGTAGTGTAAATGATTAAAGCATAGAAGTGTATATAGTATTTTTTTCTTAGGTTGCTAAAAGAAACGTATAATAAGACTTATGCCGATGCTGCATCCACTGCCTATCAAACTATTGCAAATTTGTACAATAATGCTTCAAAAGAAGCCAAAAATGCGTTAGAATTGTCTCAAGAGTCTCTGATAAAAGTAATTTGCATTTGACATATATAATGAACTTCCTTCAAAAAAATCTCTTTCAGTCAACAGATATGGAAAGTGATGCTCTGAATTCTGCCCAACAAAGTAATCGTACAATCGCCAATCTAAGAGAATCTTTGGGAGAAATTCACTGTTTGTATATCTTTTGTCTATAGCTAAAAAAATTGTACATATATCATTCAACAGATATGCAAAGGAGCGTGGCTAACATGAAATCTACTTCTGTATCTAAAATTGAAGACGAAACACGTGATCTCGAAGCCGACTTCGATAAATCGCTCAGAAAAAAAATAAATGCTGCAGAAATGACCGAAAAAATTCAAAAATTGAATGATGAGGCTGATTCTCTTCAGTCAAACGTAAATGCTGGAAAAAAGAAAATGGATAAACTACACGGCGATTTGAAAACTTTTCTTCTTAACGCAAGACAACTACAGGATGGTTTTTCAGATTCTACGGATGATTTGAACAAGATAGGATCCAATCTACAAAAGTCTGAGGCTCACGAAGCGGACATAATGAGAGAAAAGAAAACTCTGAAAACAAACGTTGACGAGTTGAAAACAGTTATGGATAAAATGCGAACAAAGCTTAGTGAAATGCGCCATCATATTGAAACAGCGAGAAATCTATTGAATGCAGATTTAGCAATATACTTTAATGGTACCAGTTATATACAAGCACATTATAGTCCAAAGGAAACTAATGTAACTCCGGAAAAAATGGTGCATAATAAACTTCATATGTCTGTGTTTCCTTTCGAAGGCGTCTCAGGAACTTTAGCGTATTTTGGTCCGTCAACCAGTAGTAACATTGAACTCAATGATTTCTTTTTGCTAGGAATTAAAGATAAAAAACTTGGTTTGGTGACAAAAATCGGAAAGAAAAAAACATATCTTGATCTTGAAATTCCAGTTAAGAATATATTAGTAAATGATGTCACAGATAGGGCTGACTGGGTTGAAATAAAAGTTGAACGACAGGCCAACCTTGTAAAGTTATTAGTGGGAGATAAATCTAAAAACGTCACGGTTTCCAGTGAAGAAGATTTTGTTTTCGATCATACAAATACAAAAATATACTTCGGAGGTATTCCGGAGAGTGAAATTCTCATAAATAAACTTTTAGCAGAGTATGGCTTCGAGAAAAATTTGTCCAAGGCCGGTATATGCTCTGGTATCGAATTCAACAATTACATGCTCTCTCTATATAATTTTGATGATGCAGAGAATGTAGAAAACTATAAAAATACGTATGTATAATAAGATTTAATTGATCTTAACACTTGGAGATATTTGATTTTCAGCAAAAAGAATTCTCCGGGGCCTCGTATGAAATACTTAGATGGAGAAAGCTATCTTATGGATACGTACACTAATAGTACTCCTCATAATTCATATTTATTCAAAAATATTGAAGGAAATGGCATTCTCTTCACTTTAATCAGAAAAGATGCAAACAATACGTCCCCTATTTTTATCATACTTAAAGATAAAAAGGTATACACTCAAATTTGATATATTGAAAAGATCAGAAAATACTTTTAATTTTACAGATCAACTTTCTTCATGGGAAACATTATTCAAGCTTCTTCCAGATTCCATTCGAAGATAAGGATAAGAATTATCCAATTAAGACATTCGGTCTAGAATTATCAATTGAACAAACTAAAAGAAATGTAGTCAGAATCGAATTAAATCAAGATGACAATGGGGATGATATACTAGGAGGAAGTGGTGAGTTTCAAACATAATTCCCGTTTACTTTTTCAGCTTGTGATATTTTTTAGCGACTAAGGTCAAGTTGATGCCTGAACTAAAAAGATATTTCACAAATTTTGAGGGAAATGGTCACGTATTTGTTGGAGGTTCGCCTGAAATTTATAAAAAATATCTGAAGAAATTCACTGATTTGCCGAAGAATAACATAAAAAGCTGCTACAGTCCTCGATTGTATAGCCCCCTTGCAGGGAACAAAAAATTGTCACTTTGCCCAACAAGTGACTATCCAATAAAGATTGTATCTTTTCCTCGTGTAACGAATAATGCATATTTAACAAACAGTCGACTTAGCAATCTCAAGTTTAAAGAATTTATCCTCACTGTTCGTTTTAAAGTATGGAGAAATAATTCAGACGGTCTTATATTAGTTATGAGTGAGATACCATCTTCTTCGCCAAGAATAATTGGATTTTCAATGTATTTACTTGATGGTCGAGTTCATGTTCTCGCTCGAGTAAACAAAGACCCAATTCGTAAAATTATCAGTCAAAGTCCTGTAAATGATAGAGAATGGCATTTTATAACAATTCTTAGGACTTCAACCGATCTCTCAATATTTCTTGACGATGGCTTACTAGTCAAACTCTTACCGAGTGGACATATGCCAGTTTTTTATTTGGGTGGTATAAAATCTGAAGCTCTGTATAAGGATTTAATACACGAAAATATAGACTCATTCAAGGGCTGCTTCGCTGACTTCACCTATTATGAAGCGTTAGTAATTTTTTCACAAATATTTGTAAAGTAATGTATTCTGTTACAGTGATATGGAGGATCATTCAACGGATAAAAAAGAATTTTATCAAGTTGTAGACTTCAAAAAAATGATGGAGAAACGCGATTCCGTGAATTTTGGAAAATGTTCGGATCAAGATGATTAGATTAGTTTAGTTGTATGACATGAGATATACTATATGCACTAAATAAATACATGATGAAATTATGTAAAAGGTCGCAAGTGTTCAAGTTGTATCTCCAAAGCGATGCGCTGCTCCATAACTTCCTGTAATTCTTGGTTTAATTCTGTATTTAATCTTGTTAGTGTAGAATTTCTACGCTTTTGTTTGCGCAACATCGATATTAATTCTTTTCTATTAGCATTCTTCAGTTGTTGACTTAGATCTCTTTCACTATCAATTAGATTGGCCTGTGCAGAAAGCTTAAATCAACAGGAATTAAAAAAATGATCTATTTATTATACTCGATTATAATCTAAGGATACAGCTCGTCTATGTCTCTCCAAGGAGGAAATAGTTTGCTTAGCTGTTGCCTTTTCAAGGGAAGAGTAAGCAGTTACTGAAGTTGACCCAACAGGTCTTGGAGGAACAGCAGGTGGCATACTCTTCGTCAAATCCAGGTTCTCTGCAGTTGTCACAATTCAATATTCAAATCATCTCTACTTTTATATTTACCCCGAAGAAATATACCGCCAGAAAGTGTGTTATCCATAGAGGAACTCCTTGCATGTTTTGAACTCTCGTTAGTAATGGGGGGAGGCAAAATAACATTAGCTGTAGATCCATCTGTATTAGAAGATCCTTTAAATTTTTAATACAATACACGTTTTGATTTAAAAATAAATTACCAGGAGGTGCTTTTTTTGGTGTTGGTCTAGGTCTTGCTGTTTCATCATTTACGGCGGTATTTGCTGTTTAATTAATAGTTTAACTTTGATCGATAAGAATCATAAAAACATACAATCTAAAATAGTAGGTGAAGCCCGAACAGCAACCGGTTGCATGATATTATGTTCCTTTGTGAAAATATATATATATATATATATTATACAGAGAAGATACAATATATTCGATTTTCGAATTGTCTCTGAAATATAGTAAATTTAATTACTCACTGGATCAGGTGCAATTGGCGCAAAATCAAAGTTAGTTGGCTTCACTGACGGAGAAGAAACAGCTGAACTAGATCTACTATCAATTACTTGTTGCCAAATAACGGGACTTGGTGGAGAGATTCTTTTCATTGTTGAACCTTGAGGAAGATCTGAAGCAAATGGTTCTTCGGAGAGGGGTACGTAAGGTGTGAGAGACGATGGTAACGAATCAGGCAGGTCAATTTTGTTCCGTCTCAAGACTACCAAGTGCATTGCTATACAAAATTCTTCTAGAGAAAGCAAACCATCTCCATTAAGATCTGATAGCTGCCATATTTTAGCCAATTCATGAACGGGTAATCGAGATTTTTCAAAATAGTCTTTCGCAACTGCTCCACTTATGGAGCCTTGTCTATCAGGTTGCATCGTGTGAAATTGTTTTGTGTAATAGTCCCTTTGCTCGTCAGTAATTGTCCATATATCATCCATGCTATCAGTTTCACTTGAGGTTACTGAAGAGGAGTCTGTTCTTACATTCGTCCAGGAGGAATTACCGTCATTTCCTAATAAACCTTTATCGTCCCTACAATCTTCACTGTCGAAATTTTCCCAGGCATCAGTAGGAGGTGATTCATCAAAATCAGCATTATTATTATTGGCAACACTCATTTTGCTTCGAGATTTGTAAACGTTAAAACGTGGTAACGGTAAATTTTCGGCTGTATTCTTATCGTTCAGATTTTGAAGACTTACAGATTTGCCAGCCTGAGCTGCAGCTATTAACTTTAGAGCAACGAAAAATTGAGTTTTCTCAACCCCATAAGCTGATATACCGCAGGTAATAAAAATCTAACGAAGAAAAAATTTAGTTTATGATGAAGATGCCACCGTATTGGCTTACCAACTGCAAGATATCGGACGGCAAACCAGACAGCACAAAGAGATTAGTAACTTTTTCAGCTACTGCAATATTTGATTGTCGGGATTCACAAGTTTTAAATAACTCTGTAAAATAGTTTATTTCTGGCTCACTCAACTCAATAGCGTCCATTATCACTGATGAGAGTTAAGCCGAAAAACATTCTGAAATTACCGTGGTAAGTAGACATTTTCAAAATGTAATTTTCGTATTTCAAGAAACAATACGAATAATCCGAAGCGTCAATATTTGACATAAAAAATTAGAAAAAAGGAACAAGTAAATTCTTCATGTAGAAATCAAATACGAAAATAACTCGATGTGCGTTCTTGTTCCCGTTGGCGCCATTTTGGTTTTGGTTCTCTCCTGAAAGCTTCTTCTGTGAGCTAAATTGCTTTACGCTAAATCTATTGGAAATGGGTGAGAAAGATCCAGGTAAGCAATATTTAAAGATGATTCTGTGACAATTTTCGCTTATAGTTATATACTAAAAATCGGCTTATACGATAATGCAACAGCCGGCTTTCTAATGTATTAATAATGCATTTTTATTAGGTTTCGACGATGCTGTCGAAGAAAGAGTTATTAACGAAGAGTATAAAATATGGAAGAAAAATACGCCGTTTTTATATGATCTGGTCATGACCCACGCTCTGGAATGGCCGAGTCTCACTGCCCAGTGGTTACCTGACATAGCCAGACCTGATGGGAAAGATTTTACTTTACATAGATTAATCCTTGGAACTCATACGTAAGAATATCACAAACTCATAATATACTAACTATTTAAAATATTTTTTTAGATCTGATGAACAAAATCATTTGCTAATAGCAAGCGTTCAATTGCCCAATGATAATGCGCAATTCGATTCCTCGCAATATGAAATGGAGAGGGGAGAATTTGGAGGTTTTGGATCAGTTAGTGGGAAAATTGAAATAGAGATCAAAATCAATCACGACGGAGAAGTGAACAGAGCGAGATACATGCCGCAGAACCCTTGTGTAATAGCAACAAAGACGCCTACTTGTGATGTTTTAGTTTTTGATTACACCAAACATCCCAGTAAGCCTGATCCAAGTGGAGAATGTCATCCAGATCTTCGCTTGAAAGGTCATCAGAAAGAAGGGTATGGTCTCTCCTGGAATCCTAATTTGAATGGGAACCTACTAAGTGCATCTGATGACCATACTATTTGTTTATGGGATATAAATGCTGCTCCAAAAGAGGGACGCTGTGTGGATGCTCACACCATATTTCATGGTCATAATTCGGTAGTGGAGGACGTAAGCTGGCATTTATTACACGAAAGCCTCTTTGGTTCAGTAGCAGATGATCAAAAGTTAATGATTTGGGATACAAGATCAAGTAAAACGGAAAAACCTTCTCATGTTGTTGACGCTCATACAGCGGAGGTAAATTGTTTGTCATTTAATCCTTATAGCGAATTTATTCTGGCTACCGGATCTGCTGACAAAACCGTTGCCTTGTGGGATTTACGTAATCTCAAATTAAAATTGCATTCATTTGAAAGCCACAAAGATGAAATTTTCCAAGTTCAATGGTCCCCACATAATGAAACAATACTTGCTTCGTCGGGTACGGACCGACGCTTGCACGTATGGGATCTTAGTAAAATCGGTGAAGAACAGAGTCCTGAAGATTCTGACGATGGGCCTCCTGAATTATTATTCATACATGGAGGTCACACAGCCAAAATATCTGACTTTTCTTGGAATCCTAATGAACCTTGGGTTGTTTGTTCGGTTAGCGAAGACAACATTATGCAAGTTTGGCAAATGGTAAGATTTACTTTTAAGTTAAAAAAATGAATAACATTAAACTTGAAACAGGCCGAAAATATTTACAACGACGAAGACCCGGAAACCCCACAAGATTTAGAAGGATCGTCTTCGTAGAATAGAAAGTGCGTTTGTTCTTTTTTGTCTTCTTACCGTTGTAGATATACTATCGCTTAATTTTAGTTTTTAATAAAATAAAATAATTAAGAACTCCGTTGTTTAGTGGGCTTGCTCCCCTTAGGCATATTACACTGTTCACAGTTTCGAGCACTAGGTTCATTCAAAAAAGTACAATATTCACATCCCCATCGGTCGGTCCGCGTATCTAACACATTTGATCTGTTTAATAAATGCTGAGGTGGCGGAGTGCCTGGTGGGCGACAAACCCCTCCAAATCGATTTGGAGCAAAGCCTGCAAGTATATTTGAATCACCACGAGTCTGTGGTAGTGGAGGTCGACACTCATACAGGGGTTTCTGTGCATCTTGATGACCACAAGTATCAATTTCACGAGTTATTAACTGAATTCGCAACATTAAGTCTCTCTTCTCTTGATAAATTTTATTGAGAGCGTCTTGACTTATTGTAGTAGTAGAACTACAATTTGCCAATCTTCTTCTGGCAATTTCTTTTTCTCGATCCTGAACGTCTTGCCGCAACAATCCTAAGCGAGCTCTTGCAGCATTATTTTGATTCACCAAAAATTGTTTACTTCTAGCCTGCTCATAAAGTAGAGCCTCTAAATAATCCTCGTGTTGAGATACATTATTTTTAGCATTCTTGTCTGAAAAGTCTAAATAAAACTGCTCCGACGACATTTTGATCAACCGGTCTCAAACTTGAGCGGTATCGATAGTGACCGGTTGAACAAAATGTCGATTGTTTATAGGTCATTGATAAATAACGTTGGTAAATTCGTTCCACGGAGATTACAACCGTTTTGGGAACATGAAGCAGGTAGAAAGAATAATTTTCAATATGATGTTATTAATAACATGTAATTTCAGGTCCAAAAACAATTTTTTTTTGGGCACCAGCTTTCAAATGGGTATACATTGGTTAAATAAGCATTATTTACTGTAATAAAACTTTGATTGTATTAACAGGGATTAGTTATAGCTGGTCTAGCTGACTATGCACGACCGGCTGAAAATTTGAGCCTCGCCCAATCCGTTTCCCTGACTGCAACAGGTATTTTCATTTTTTCGCGATGGTTATATAAGAGGTTATGAAGTGTCAAAGCAAACCTCTTTTTGTCATCAACCGATTAATTATAAGATAGACAGTGTGTTACCTATCTGATTTTTCAGGATGCATCTGGGCAAGATATTCCTTAGTTATAATTCCCAAAAATTGGAGTTTATTTTGGGTCAACACTTTCCTGGCAATAACAGGATTCTCTCAAATTGGCCGTATATGGAATTATGAACAAAAAAAGAAAAAGGAGCAAGAGTAAAATAGACTTTTTCGAATTATTCTATTCTCTCTGTTTTGCATAACGTTAATAAATAATAAATTACTGATAAGAACTGATAATGTTAGTTGTGTTGACCTAGCAGACCCACATTGTTTTATACTATATATAAGGCGTAGTTTTAAAATCACAAGCTAGACACTGATTACTAAAGATGAAGAAATCGGTGGAAATTTCACACGCCAGTGCTAAGGCCGACTCGGAACCAAAAAATAATGATGAAAAACAAGAGACTGAAGCTAATGCTGTAGGTTTAGGAGAATTGGTGAGTAAAGTGATTTTTATAATGTTTTATAAGCCTTTGTACTCTCAATATGTCTCCCAGTTCAGATTTGCTGACAGCAAAGACAAAGTCTGTATGATCTTAGGAACTTTAGCCGGATGTGCTCATGGGTCTGCTTTGCCATTAATGATTCTTGTTTTTGGAAATATGACAGATCTCTTTATTGGGTCTGCAAATCAAGCTGCTAATCAAACAAGTAATAACACCATCTCAACAAATATGCCACCAATGAATAACAACGGTACACTTGTTAAAGAAATGGGAAAATATGCAATATATTACACCAGTTTGTAAATCTATTTATGTAGCTTTAAATGTTCTCTCTTTCTTTTATATTATAGTAATAGGAGCATGTGTTTTACTAATTGGATATCTACAAATATCACTGTGGATGATCTCTTCTAATCGGCAATCTCAACGTATTCGTGTAGCACTATTTAACTCTATCATGAAACAAGAGATAGGTTGGTTCGATACACACGAATCTGGGGAGTTAAATTCAAGATTAGCTGAGTAAGTTTCAATTTCTGAAAGTGTTAAAAATTTTAGTTCTTATATTTTATCTTTTAGTGACGTGACAAAAATTCAAGAAGGAATTGGAGATAAACTGGCGATGTTCTTTCAATGGTTTTGTGCATTTTTAACAGGAGTTATTATGGGCTTTGCGCATGGATGGAAATTAACCCTCGTTATATTGGCTGTTAGCCCAGCCTTAGCGGGCGCAGCATTTGTCATGAGCAAAGTTTGTCAATCATATCATTATTAATACAGTATCAATAAATAGTCTAATCTTTTATTAGGTTGGTGCTTGGATGACAAACAAAGAGCTTAATGCCTATGCAAAAGCAGGATCTATAGCTGAAGAAGTTTTGGGAGCCATTCGTACTGTAACATCATTTAGTGGCCAAAAAAAAGAGTGTATCAGATATAATTCAGAATTAGAAAATGCTAAGGGATTTGGAATAAGGAAAGGATTCGTTAATGGAGGATCTATTGGACTTGTCTTTCTCATTATGTTTAGCTCGTATGGTTTAGCATTTTGGTATGGAAGTAGGCTGGTACGACAGGATGAATACTCGGCTGGAAAGTTGCTGATTGTCTTTTTCAGTGTTCTTATTGGTGCTTTTTCGCTTGGAAATGCTGCTCCAAACCTTCAGCATCTAGCAACAGCGCGCGGGGCTGCTCATGCTATATTCAGAATCATAGATAATAAACCTTCCATAGATAGTAGTTCCAAATCAGGCAAAAAGATTTCTGGTGGACTGAGAGGAGATGTTAAATTTTTAAATATAAAATTTAGCTATCCCTCAAGACCAGATGTTGTAGTTTTAGATGGACTACATTTGGTAGCAGAAGTTGGAAAAACAACGGCACTTGTCGGTTCAAGGTAAGGATATGCCATAACAGGTGTAAGTTTATGTAAAGTTAATCTTTTGGTCTGTCAATAGTGGATGTGGTAAATCAACAACCATACAGTTACTTCAGCGTTTCTATGATCCTTGTGCAGGCAACGTACGATGAAAGAATTTTTTTACTCTTTTTGAATGTGCATTATTATTTCATTCTTTCACAGATTTACATTGACGACATAAATATCAAAGAGTACAATTTAAAATGGCTTCGACAGCAGATAGGAGTAGTATCGCAAGAGCCCATTTTATTTGCAACTACTATTATGGAAAACATACGATTTGGGAGGGAAGATGCTTCAGAAGAAGATATTTATAAAGCCGCAAAGGAGGCAAATGCGTACGATTTTATTATGCAGTTACCAAAGGTAAATAGAATACAACCGTTACGCACGCACACACACTAACTTTTCTATGCAGAAATTTCAAACTTTAGCTGGAGAGAGAGGAGCGCAATTGTCGGGTGGCCAAAAGCAAAGAATAGCCATTGCAAGAGCTTTAGTATGATATAATAATTTCATCTTGTATCCCTATCAGAGTGTTATCCTTCATTTCAGGTTCGAAATCCGAGAATACTTCTTTTAGGTATATTAGTATATTTTCAAAATTTTAGAAATGACTTATTTCATTTTCAATAATAACATATCATTATAGATGAAGCAACTTCTGCATTGGATACAGAAAGCGAAGCAACAGTTCAAGCTGCTTTAGATAAAGTGAGTTTTTTATTAAATGTAAATTTTAAGGAAAATAGTTTCTGTTCTATAGGCGAGAAGTGGTAGAACAACCTTCGTCATTGCTCATAGACTGTCAACTGTGAAAACAGCTGATACTATAGCAGGATTTCGAAATGGCCGAATAGTAGAATACGGAACTCATGAAGAACTAATGAAAATAGGTATTTCTTTTTTCATAAAAAATTTAATTTACAAACTTTCCTATTAGAAAAAGGTGTTTATTACCAATTGGTAACAACTCAAACGAATAAAAGAAATGAAGAATTATATGATATTGAAGAGTATACTGAAGATACGAAAGAAGAGAATGCTATTAACAGACAATTTAGTCAAAAGGTGAAGAGAATGAGATCCATCAGCTCGGGAGATGATATACCTGAAGAGGTAAAGATAAAACAAGCAACTTGAATTTTTATCTCATTTGACGTTTTTAGAATGATGACTTACCGGAGGCTTCCTTTAAACGAATTATGAAATTAAATAGAACCGAATGGCCATTCATTGTTACTGGTTGTCTTGGGGCTTTAATCTCTGGAGGAGTTCAGCCAGCTTTTGCGATTATTTTTAGTGAAATTCTCGGAGTGTTTAGTATAACTGACTTGAAAGAACAGGAGAAAGAAGCCAACAAATTTTCTGGTTTATTCGTTGCAATTGGCGCTGTTGCAGGATTGGCAATGTTTCTTCAAAGTGCCTCGTTTTCAAAATCAGGAGAGATCCTAACGTTACGTTTGCGGAGAATGGCGTTTAAAGCGCTTATGAGCCAGGAAATCGCTTATTTTGACGATAAAAAAAACAATCTTGGAGCATTAACAACGCGATTGGCTACCGACGCAAGTGCGGTTCAAGGCGTAAGTTTATTAAGATAAATTGAAAATTTATTAAACCAATAGATTTTAGGCCACAGGAGCTCGTTTGGGAACTATTATTCAGAGTTTTTGTAGTATTGTAACAGGATTAGTTATCGGATTTGTGTTCTCTTGGAAACTTAGTCTTTTAATATGTGGTTTCGCTCCTTTTATGATGATTGGGGGTTTTATTCAAATGCGCGTTATGACTGGTGGTGCTAAAGGAGACAAAGAAGCATTGGAAGAAGCAGGGAAGATATCTGTTGAAGCTATAGAGAACATTCGCACAGTGGTGACTCTAACGAAAGAAGATTTTTTCATCAAAAATTACAACGAACAAACACAGCTTCCTATGAAGTAGGAAATTTTTATATTTTTTAGTCTTTCTTTTAATTCTTATCATAAAAAAAACAGGAGGAACCTAAAATCTGCTCATATTCAAGGAATTGCTTATTCATTCAGTCAGAGTATTATATTTTTTGCATATGCAGCTTGTTTCAGTTTGGGAGCTTATTTGATTGAAAAAGATAACCTGGAGTATCAAAATATGTTCAAGTAATTGACATTGCAATCTTGTTTTTATTTTTTGTTATTATTTCTTTTTTTTAAAGGGTTATATCAGCCATCGTTTTTGGAGCCATGGCTGTTGGACAAGCAAGTTCCTTTGCTCCAGACTATGGTAAAGCTAAAGTTTCTGCTGCCAAATTATTCGATCTCTTTGATCGAAAGACAGAAATCGATAGTTTTTCTACCGAGGGTCTCAAGTTAGATCGGTTGGTGGGGCATATACGTTTCAACAAATGCAACTTTAGCTACCCTTCAAGAATATCTACACCTATTCTGAGAAATTTAGATCTTGAAATACTACCAGGGAAAACAACAGCCCTTGTAGGTTCATCGGGTTGTGGAAAAAGTACCACTATATCCTTGCTTGAAAGATTTTATAATCCTTTAGAAGGTTCTATACAGTTTGACGGGCAAGATATTAAGTCTTTTCAAACCCATTGGTTTCGATCAATTATTGGTTTGGTTCAACAGGAACCCATTTTGTTTGATACTAGCATTAAAGAAAATATTGCGTATGGCGATAACGAAAGAGATGTATCAATGGACGAAATTATTAATGCAGCAAAAAGTGCCAACATTCACGATTTTATATCAAGTCTGCCACTTGGTTATGATACCAACGTGGGTGACAAGGGAGCACAGTTGAGCGGGGGCCAAAAACAGAGAATTGCTATTGCAAGGGCTCTAATCAGAAATCCTAAAGTCTTGTAAGTTTCGAGACGTTTTTTAAATCACTATATTAACTTTAATATATAGGTTATTAGATGAAGCTACATCAGCTCTGGATACTGAAAGTGAGAAAGTCGTTCAAGAGGCCTTGGATAAAGCTCGATTGGGTAGAACCTGTGTTGTTATTGCACATAGGCTATCAACCATTCACAACGCTGATAAGATTATAGTATTGAAGAACGGACAAGTAGAGGAAGAAGGAACCCATCATGAATTAATGGCTAATAAAAATATTTATTATAAGCTTAACGTCGCTCAAACATCTCGAAAATAGTATAAAACAATGAGGATAAAGCTCTTTGCGTACTCTCAGCGATTGTGATTTTTATTTGATATTTTTTATACTTTTTATAGTATTATAAGTTAATACCTATATTTTGATTCTTACTTAATGCAAGTGTCATAAACTTTAGAAATTTTCCATACCATATAAATCATTAAAGTTATGTTACTTAAAAAATCGTGCTTTCAGTTAAAATATATTATAAAAAAAATTGTGTCAATATTTCATCTATTAGTTCAAAAAGAAATTTATCCTTGTACTTAAATTAGTACTTATTATGAGTTGAATATTTATAATATATGATTAAGATGACTACCTGGAAAAGCCAAATTCGATAAACAATCTAGCAATTCAACACTTTCCCATTTCCTCTGGAAGGGAAAACTAGAGATCAAAACTATTTTTTTTTCCTATACTATACCCCTATATCATAAAATCTCTATCACAAAAGAATGCTTTTAGGAAGTCGGCCAAACTTATTCCAAACTTTTAAAAATTACAAATTAGACTTGACATTCATAATTTAGTAGGCTGATTTGAGTTCTGGAAGAATAGGAATCCATAGTAAAGTATGCGCTTTGATGCATACGAAGAAAGCTTGTAATTAAGACAATAAAAGACAAGTTGCCACAACAAGAAACAAACTAGCAGATTGTCGGTTGAAAGAGCAAACATGAATTATAGATTGCGCGTCCTCGAAAAGCTAATACGAATTGGACTGTATACGCTATTACGTCTGAATCCGCGTGGGAATTCATAAAAAACTGGCTTAAAATTTAAATTTCAGACAGAGTAATTCTTCAATGAATATACAAAGTAATATAGAAAATACCATAAAAGAAAAGAGCTGGATGATGAAACGCGCACTGACTCGCCATAAAACGCACTCGTAAATAAATTAAAAAGAACGCGTATAGTTTATGCATGATTCGCTCAATCTGCTAGGTGCGCAAATGGACAAGTAGTGATTGGACTATTGTTATTCATGCCCAACCGAAAGCTTGTTGGAGTTAGTTGTACATTTTGCATGTATTTTTTTTATAAACTATTCTGCCCTCTCGGAAGCCTATTGAATACAGAACTGCTGTTCAAAGCAAATATTCACATGCATATTATAAAGTGCGTTCCGGTCTATAAGGCAGGGATTTGTATCTTTGATGAAATCACCGGCCCGTGTTGGTTCGCATATATTTTTTATAGACTTACTTCTATGCTTCAGCTGTAAAAAAAATTATGAATGCTTTTTCTAGAGTCATATTTAGCATGAACTCAGATAATAAAAGTATTCAAATGTTTAATTGCATATATTAGTACAATTAGTAGTATATGAACAACGCAAACCTTTATATACACAGTTTATTGTATATATTGTTCCCTATTTACTCATTATCGCTTATCGAATTCTTATATGTAGTTATTGATTACTGCTTCCAACTTGTCGACTTATCGCCCCTGTAACGCTTTTCTCACACGTTTCCTTATTGAAATTCGTTCGAGAAACAGTTGGTCGAAACTTGAGAAGCGTTTATTGCGTTAACAGCGAATAATTATCTGTATTATATGCATAATTTATATGTCGAGTATGGCGTTAAATTTCGTTTGAAGTTAGTAAAAATACGTTCTCTCGATTGTTATAATCGAATAAGGAGTTCAGATGATTTTTTTTCAAGCTCATTCAGAAAAGTATGATTTAATTATATGATATCGATCTTGAACGCTTTATACGACTGCCTAGTTCCTCATGAGATTTGGCAGATGTTAAAGAGCAAAGGATCTTCAGGCCTACTAGATATGTTTTATAAGTGTTTACACTGTTTGATGAACAAATTTGCATCGAGTTCCACTGCTATTTATGAAAAAAAAATGTAAAAAGTTCTTTTCAACTGCATTATATTTTAATGGCTGGATACCTTAAGAGAGAATAATAAATTTAGTGTTTTCTATATTAGTAGAATTGTACTTACTATAATATTTTGCAGGTAAAAAATTGACATAAATTATTTATATCGGGGACTATTTAAGAAAGGATTGACAACGAAAGTATAGTTATTTAATTTAAAAGAATTTTTACGAATTAACAAAAAAATTTTCTAAAGAAATGTGCTCAATGATAAAATCATTTTTTTGGAAGTTTTATTTGTTACCAGAAAGCAACTAGCGATAATTTCTAACGTGGTACTTGTTTACATTTTCATAATTTCCGGCTCTTGCGAATCTATGAATACGAAATCTGTTCAAGTCCCATCCCTCTTATTTCATGATATCAGCAGTTATCAGATATAGACACTCTCGTCATCTTCCGTTATAGTCTCTATCTCAATATACGAGCTTCCCGTTATTTAAATTTTATCAACAAAATCCTCTTCCGCAGGCAGAGTCTTTTAACTCAAATTTTATACTTTAAAATGCATTTTAGAAAATTCATAACTTCATTCAACCGGTTTAAAAGATGGTTTCTTTAAGGATTTGGCAGTAGGTGATCGGTGAAATTTCCTTTTACGATAAAGCTGCTATTGGCCATGAATATTCAGCTTGACGTTCATTGGCTGTTTCGTTAAGTCACGTGAGTATCGGCACAAGTAGAAGAATTGCCGTTTGTTTTCATTGTTTGTCAGTGACGCCAGACACGTGTTGAACAATATGCCACAAGTGCTTACAAGACGTCCCCACTATCGAAGGTATTCTACAGGTGACGATTCAGAAACGTCCATTTCAGGTATTTATTTAACAAATTTTTTAGTTTTTTCGTGATCTAATTTTCTTCGTTTCGAGCTTTTATGATAGTTTTTCCCTTTATCTTTTCAATTACGATCTGGTAATATTGATGAGTTTACTTTAAACGTCTGTTATTGTTTAAAGTAAAGTGCACAATATCAACCAAAGATAATTTCACAAAGTTACGAATTATGAAATTCTCTTTGGAGAATTGAACAGATGTTGCTTTTCGATGTTTAACATTTTCAGCCAATATACAGGTAACTCTTGCCGTTTTCGCTATCAGTGACTAGACAAGCTTATAATGTTAAATGGATTTAACAACTAAGAAATAATTTTTGTCTTCATTTCACAGACGTGACATCACGATCATCAACACCTCAAACAGAAACTAGTAGTGGCGTCACCTGTGAAACGTCGGCGTTTGAAGTGGCCGCTCTATATGCACTACCGAGCCGTAAGTATACAATCTGACGCCTTAGGGATGGCACAGACTGATGATGCTTTCCAACCGTCTCTGCGGAACGCGATTATTAGTTTAGTATACGGTATAAAATGCACTATCCGTTGCAGCTTCGCTGATTAGCGAACGTATGAAATTGTGCGAAGGAAAAGTGAGTTGCACGGATATTTGTCGGATGTACGCCAGATCTAGAATGATTCAGGCCGCTCGCGAAGCTCATCTTTCGCTGATTACGAAATGCTCTAATTGCGATAAAACATTTGCTACTCCTCACGGTCTTGAAGTTCATTCTAGACGCTGCAATCAATCGACAGAATCTTGCAAACAAGAGAGAACATTTGAGTGTAAAGAATGTGGAAAGAGTTTCAAGAGATCTTCAACGCTCTCAACTCATCTGCTTATTCATAGCGACACTCGGCCATTTGCCTGTCCTTTCTGCAGCAAGCGCTTCCATCAGAAATCGGACATGAAGAAACACACCTATATTCACACCGGTAAGCTCCGCCCATTTGTGCATAATGCATACACTGACATTTCGATGATGCCGAGAATTGCCGAGAATTGTCCGTTCTCTCGGGAAATCATAACATGACGCCGCACGCGACGCGAGCACCTTTTACTCTTTTTTATTTCTCGTACACAGCATGTTTTAATGGCAGGTGCGATGTAATCGAATCGGTTCTATTTACACGACCCTCACTTTTTATAAAGTATCTTTTGTATTTAAAAAATACATATGTATTTGTAATACTAATTCAATATATGCATATGTGTAACTATTATATCATTAGAATATTTACTCCTTAATGAACAATTGATTATTTTATTCGCACAATCTGCAAATCTCATGCACATAAGTTCTTTACCTTGCGGCGTCATTCAACCAGTTCAAAGCATCTATTTAGCTGTACATTTGCAATTCGTTCAATAAGTATTTGTATTCGATACGTGTATATTTTATAGGAGAGAAGCCTTACATCTGCACGGTCTGTGGAAAAGCGTTTAGCCAGTCCTCGAACTTAATAACACATAGCCGTAAGCACACGGGGTTCAAGCCTTTCTCGTGTTCGCGATGCAACCGAGCTTTCCAAAGGAAGGTCGATTTAAGACGACACTTGGAGTCGCAACACGGAGAGATCCTGCCCCAGAGAACTCGCGTCTCTCCTATGCCTCAACGAAGACCATCTCGACAAATTGCCATGTCATTAGATCAGTAAGATAGTCATAAAAAACTGATTCATTAATTGTTTACATGGATTTTTTTTGTACATATTGTATATCTATGTAATATACATTTATTATTTTATTTTGTATATACTTTATAGGATTAATTAGCTTATCTTTACAATGTTTTAAAATAAAAATACAAATAGTTTAAACTTCAGTAGCAGTTTGGTTAATTTCTATACTAGTCCGAGTTACACAGGAGGGCTTCATTTCGATCTCTCTAGGTCTTTTCCAGTTATCCACCTCGGATATTGAAGAAGATCGCGATGCCTGAATTTGTCGACCAGCAAAAATTTTGCTACTATATCCTGAATCTGGGTTACTGCCAGAATCTGCTTTACTATGATGAGCAAATGGTGACTTTGCTGCATCTAAGGATTCGTGATGAACATCAACCACTATAGTATGAGAATCAGCTCTACCATCTGGTGATGATTTGCTATTGGGTTTTTCTTGGCGGGTGGAGAGGGAAAGAGACTCATCGGATCTGGAGCGATAGATAGGTACTGGTCTAGTGGTGGTGGAGCGAGACCTAGGTCTGAAACTTGACACATGTACTGCATTCCGAACCAAATGTGTCTGGGAATTTAATTGATTTGTCAAGTAATTATAATGCAAGTCAAGCTCGTCATGAGTGATCCTTCTCTCCGCGGCTAATCTGTCATCCAAATGCCTTACATGAGCCATTCTCTCGTCCTGAAGACGATCGCGAGTCCAATTTCCCAGGGCGTGAACTTGTCGAGTTGTTCTTCGATCAAGGGCCTCCAACCTGTCGGCCAAAGTACGTTGTCTATGTTCGATGTGCTCATATAAAGATTCTTCCCCTGCCTCAACACGAGCCTCCAATTGTTTGAGAATTTGGGGAGCACAATTACATATGGGTGCGTAGCCTATTGGACCCTGTTTTACATTTCCTGCCAAATCTCTATAATACTGTATTCCATCTCGAGACTTGTACTCATTTAAAAGCCCGCTAACTGTGCTGGTACCGTGAGATTTTACATTTCGGACTTTCGAAGGAGACATTCCATGCATTTTACCTGGACCATCAATAGCACCATAAAAACCATATAAGCAATCACTTGCTGGTATTTGTGTTGATGTTCCGGTCGATACAGCGATTCTTTCCCTACTAATAGATCTACTCGGTTTATCGTCTTTTTTAGCGCTCGATTTCCGCTTAAAGAAGAATCCTTTCTTTTCTTTTCTTTCGGGCTGATCGACGAACTGCATGCGCAATTTTTCCTTCTCCTTTTTCATTTTTTCTTTTCGTTGTTCTTTGGATATCTGTTGGCAAAGACTAAGTAAATAATATATAAATTTCAAGTATGCCTCAGAGACCTTTGGCTGCGACTCAATTAAGTCGATTATTTCTTTTTGATCTTTTCGTCGTCCCAAACTAGCTGCCGTTTCATTTTGCTGGAAAAATTTCAAATGTTAATTTGTAAAAAAAAACGAAAAAAAAACCTTGTTCCGTATTTCTACATCAATTGCCGCATCCAACAACAGTTTAGCTATCTTTCTACGTTTTAAAGCTGCAGCAACATGTAATGACGTATCACCATTCTATATTATAAATAAATACTTGTAATTGCTATTTCTTTCATTAATCATGTACTTAAATACCTACCTTATTTTGTTCATCAACATTGCATCCAGCTCCTATCAGTATTCTGGTAACTCCTGCATGACCGTATCTTGCTGCAGTATGCAGAGGTGTATCTCCATACTGGAATAAAAGTATATTAGCGAAAGAAAGCAGAAAGTATAATTTTACATTATTTTTATGATCTACACTTAACGATCGTGCATAAAGAAGTATTCTGGCGCTTTGATTATGTCCATTTTGAGCAGCCATATGTAACGCAGTAAATCCTCCTTTATTTAAAATCATTACATTTGCCTTATATTGCAATAGAATTTCTAGAGTCTGACTATAACCATTCCAGGCCGCTTCATGAAGGGGAGCATTGCCATGCTGGAAAAAAAATGCTATAGATGCATCATATATCTTAGAATATATCTTACCACGTTGTCTTGAATGTCGATAGTTGCCCCTTCAAGCAATAAAACTTTAACGACTGAAACATGTCCTTGAGCTGCTGCTCGATGCAAAGCCGTATAACCATGCTATTTAATAAAACAGAATGATAGCTTTCCATATAATTTCTTGAATAATTTTGTAAGACAAACCGAATCTTGGGCATCGACATAACAGCCAGGTTGTTGAGATAGCAATTGAGCTATTTCTTCGTGACCTCCTAAAGCGGCATAGTGAAGAGCCGTCCTACCCTCCTTTTTAAAAAATATTGGTAAGAAAAAATCATGAACTTTGTGATTATACTTAATACCCTGTCGGATTCAAATTTAGCACCAATCGATATCAACTGTCGAACCCCTTCAATGTGACCCTTACTTGCAGCCAATCTAAGTTTGTCGGACTGAGTTACACCAGATATAAAGCCTGTTTCATTTCCCATTGGCACTGTTAACAAAAAAATATTGATTATTTAAAGGAAGGTAATCTTCAAACGATAATAATTTGATCAAAAGTCACTTAAATACAACAAAATGTCAGTTTTTGCGATCAGTCACAAAACCGCGCCATAACTCACTTATACATGTATTATCCATGTCGACTGCTTCCACAAGTTCAGAGTTTTCAAGAAACTGATCTATTTCATTTTTGTGTAAAATGTCGTTTGTTTTCTTTCTCAAACCTCGTTCAATCAGTCGACTAGAACGTTCAATATTTTGAAGCAGTAAATCCTTTTCACGTGCCAAGCGATCAATTGAGGCATCGCTTTCACAAGTTTCCTCAATAGTTGTATTAGAATTATCCATGGTTCGGCTCTTTTTATTGGGAGAGAGAGCCATGTATATTAAGATATTTAGAATTATTATACACCTAGATTTCCGTTGGCAGCGTCTGGTGGGCGAAAATTCAAACAAATAGTAGACTGGATACCCATTCTGCGTTCAAATTTCAATACGGAACACAGGACAACACAAGACGTGGAATACAATCTTAACGCGCGCAAATAGGAAATACTAAAATATTACGAATACAAAGCGAATAATAAAGCCGAAAAGTAATCCGAAACATGGTAAAAGTAGTTGCAAACATACCAGTAAGACCGCATTTTGAACACTGCTCCGATTTGTTTGACCGTAAAAACTTTTGCTTATCGACACAACTTGTCGAGTAAGCTCTACCTCTTACTTCAGGTAGATTTATTGTTACGTACTTCTCAGCTATGATTTTTTCTTCTTTAACTTTCCGTGGATTTTGCTTAGTGATATGGAAGAGAGATTTCCAGCGCTTTTGCATACCGCGACCAAGTATATTATTTCAATGAAAGCGTATTGGAAACGATAGGAATCACGCCACCTGGTGAACGTATATGTTACTTACAAAGAGGAAGAATAGTACTGATTTCTGTTTCTGTAGAACTCTCTGATTGATCTCCCTCCGCAAAGAGATCAGGTCTCGATTTTCGAAAAAAATAATCCATTAAAACCTGAGTGTTAAGAATGACCGTTAACGTTGAAATGAATACCACTCAGATAAAATTAACTCAGCAATTCGAAAGTCGCCAAATTTGAATAAGATTGTAGGCCTATGTTAAATTTTTTGCTTGTTAGAGCTACATGTGGTATAAAATAGTGTAATCTGCATGAAACTGTAAACTATGAGAGTGCGTTACATATTTTTGCATTATCAATTGTCATGGCTAACGCAACTAAAGATATCAAACACTTTACCGAACAGGAAGTTTCACAACACTGTGATCATAGATCTTGTTGGATAATCATCAATGATAATGTGTATGATGTTACTAAATTTTTATTTGATCATCCTGCCGGATGCGACATAATTCTAGGTATTTATTACAAGAAATTTATCTACTTTATTAAACGATTAATTTTTGGGCATGTATAATAGAGCATGGTGGGAGAAATGCAACATTGCCTTTTTCATCTGCTGGACATAGTTCATTGACTGATAATCTACTAAAGGATTTTATGATTGGTCGATTACATAATTGAAAAGTGAAAGTTGAACTTGGAAATCTTTAGATATGCTCATTTAGATCTTAGAGATTAATTAGTAGCTTTATGCGGGTTTGGATAGTCATTTCACTTCAAGTTTATTAAACAAGATGATCTTTTTAATTTTAAATTTAAGCATTTTAGATGACAATTAAATAAGTAAGATGAGCGTTGTAGCAATCATATGATATAACTAAAATTTCAGTTTCCTGTAGCTGCTCAGAGGGGAATAAATTTTTTCCGTTTTCAGAATTTAATTATTAGTATAATTCGAATAAATGCTAACTCACTAAAAGGTTACTTAATTGTAAAAATTATTAAGTTTTAGTATGAATAAATAGAAAAAAAATCTTTAAAAATAAAGTACTGTATTTGCAGAAATGTTTTACAGCGTAAATGTCTATCTTAACCTTGACGTCAATTAAAAGTTAAATAAATTTACATTTCGGTTGACTTAAAATAATCATCATCAATGGTGGTGTAGACCATTCCAAGATCAGCCAATTTATCCATAATTGCTCTGAAAATATATTACGAGCATTATCAGACGTTTGGACAAGCTGTAAGATTTATATACCTTACGGATTTTTCATTAAGGCCACTCGATGATATTAAATTATCAATTCGAATTCCTTCCTCGTTTTTGTTTTCGCTAACCAGTCTAAAAAGCTGTTTCATATCTAGTGTCATACCTGAATTTCCTTCTTCAGTCCCTGTTCCATGCATACCTTTGGATTGGTCTGATGAGCCGTTTTGACCATTGAAACTTTGTTCAAAGTCTAATTGAGAATGTATAACACTGAGGATATGTGCTGTCCACTCGTTCATATCAGCTACTTGGATACACCTATAACCTGAAACTGTTCTCTTGTCATTGAAAACTCTCAGTTGTCCAAATACACGAACAAATGAATTTTCTCGGATTACATCTTGGGGATTTGTTGGTTCTTCCGTCTGAAAAAACGCAAAAGAAGTTAATTCAACAATTCGTAAGGATTTATTTTAAGTTTTGTAATATTCCGAACCTCAATGAAATGACGAACAGATACCAAAGGACCAGTGAAATCTTCCATCTCATAGTCAATTTTATTGTCCGTTGCCTTAATAGTTCTAACAAAGCCAATAAAAGTGAATTGTGAAAATTCAAGTCCAGAGTTCAATATAAAACGTTCATCTTCTTGCTTAGCTGTTAATAACTGGGCAATAGTAACAGGGACAATTTGTTGCGGTCTATCTCTGGATCGTTTTTGTTGTCCTGGAGTTGAAGCCATGTAACCGGCGGCTGATTTATAAATGTCAAATTTAATTAATTTGAAAATAAATGAATAATATAAAAGGAATTAAATGTCTATTTACCTGTATCACTATTCGTTCCATAGGATGTATTAAAGGAGCCGCTTGCTGAAAAATTACGATTATAAAGTCCAGTTGAAAAAAGGAATACAATTTTCTCAATAACGTTGTTAGAGAAAGAATACTGAAAAGTGATGTTATTTCAAAAGATTCAAAATATACTTCACTACCTTGTTGTTGAAACATAATTTTAAGGATTACTTATAGTCAATATTTCAGAAAATATCTGATTTCATGGATTCACAAAAATTTTTGAAAGGAAGCTTCCGGTGAGCGTTGGCGGGGTGCGTGATATTTTTTTGCGCCTAAAAAGTCTGTTGTGTTTTGCCTCAGCTGGAAGAATGATACAATTTATGTTCAGTGAATTGACCAAATGAAATATTTTGAGTGCATAGTTTCCTGGGTTGTAAATAGATTTATAAAAATAAAAACCACTGAACGCTTGTCATAAGTTCAAATACTTTAGGGTAATTCTATTATTGATAGGTATATTTTGATCAATGAATATGAACAATAAATACGTGTGACAGTTTAAAGCGTGTTACGTATACAATAATAATAGTAGTAGGAGCATAACAATATTTATACAGGAAAAACATCTAACAACACGTGTTGTGTCGCTAAAACTCGATATGGACGTTTGTGTATCACAGTCGATGCTAAGATTTGCCTTTGCTTGCCGATTTTTTCTTTACGGATAAGTCTTCAGGCAGATCATCCTTCTTCACTGACAAATCTTGAGGAGGCGAAGGTGAAGCTGTTGATGCCACCGCTTCTGGTTGCTGCATTAAGCTAGCATAGTTCATTACACTGCTAGCTGCAAGTAACGGGTTAAAGAATAGAGGATTGTAAGCAAGAGCTTGTTGTTGTGCTAACAAATGCAAGTGAGCCAGACCATATAAATCATTTGCTGGATTCAGAACATTGCCAGCACCACTAACTGCTGCAGCCGATACATCATCAGCTGCTGGTAACCTCCTTTTTTCCAAATCAGCAGGTAAACGCCACTCGGGTAATGATAGAACAAAATACCACGCAGGATCAACGTCGTAAGACGGATGATCTCGAAGCCATTGAGATAAATTCTTCAATAGCGGGGCCTTTGAGGAGGTTAACTTTTTGCCACTTCTTCTGTTTATTACAGATACACTTTCAGATCCAGTGAGCGATTCAAAATCTGTTTTATAATTGGAATTCTTAATATCGAAACCCGCTAATCCTGGAAATGAATTCAATTGCGATTGTAATAACCAGTTTTGTAACTGTTTAGATGCGTCATCTTGAGCTGAACTCTCACGATTATGCCTTTTATGTATTGCTACCCTTAAGTTTTCATCCTTCTGATCTTCCACCTGAGATGAAGCTGGTGTGCTACTTCTGGAAGATGATTGAGCTGGCGCTCTTTTTGGCCATTCTCCTGTTAGAACGGTTTCACAAACATCGCTAAGACGATTTAAAACAATTTTATATTTTGGCCAAACGTCATTTATGTTATGCCAAGAGGCATTTTCTACATCCTCTGAATCGGTTTCGTTAGACAAATTAGTTAATCTTTTGAAACTAGCTTCATCGTCCCTCATACAATAATATGCACTTTTAGATAACCCATGCTTAGCTGCTGCAGAGAGTAAGTATTTGTCGTGAAGTCCTGATTCATACCAAGAAGGTAGCTCATTACTTGGAGAACACAATTTTAATCTTTCCTCAAGCAGACTATGATTCAAAACTTCTTCCCGGATTTTGTTTAAAAGAGACACTCGAAAAAGTACTTTCGTAGCTTTTTCCTCGCTTATCGGTTCAATTGTTGATTCTTCATCACCATCTTTGCTGGTTACTCGTTTACACATTGCTAGAAACGCATTGGCATATTCAGTTAAAGTTTCATCATATTTTTTATCTAAACGGGACATAGACTTGAATGTGTCCCAAACAAATTGTCCATCATTTGTCTTTTCTAAGCCATAATTAGATACAACTCTGTAAAAATCATTTTCTTCTCGCTTTGACCATTTCTGTTTTGCATCTAATCGTAACTTTTCACGTTCTTTGCTCTCCGCTTCTGCTCGTTCGCGTTTCTCTATTCTACGAGCAGACTTTTGTAATTTTTGCTGAACTCGCTTAAAATCTTTCTGATAAGCGGAAACTAATTTTCTGACACGTGCATTCAAATCATTTACCGACGGTAAAGCGACATAATCTTCGCTATCTCCAGGTCCATTGGTCGTAACAGATGCCCCCTCCGCTTCACTATCCTCTTTATCTTCATCGTCTTCTTCTTCATCATCTTTCAATTCAGCAGCAAGAGCTTTGTCATCAGGTGGTCCACATCTCTTCAGAAAACATAGACAAGAATCCTGACGCATTGAATTGTAACGACCGAAGCCATGTTTGAAAATTCCAATAACTAATGACTTATCTGCCTCCTCATCCCACCACTCAGAAGGCTTTTCAACATCGGAACAAGAAACAACCGGTACATTGATCTCACTGAAAAATCAAACACTTCAGAGTGTGATAGGAGGATTGCAATATGTTATTACCTAAAATTTTCATTACTAAGAATTTTTTCTGCTTCGTTTCCGATTACTTCTTGTTTTACATAAAACAATAAACGAATCCTTAATAAAATTCTGAAATTCAACAAAAAATTACTTCTATTAAAAATTCCAAATAATTACTTACTTATTTGAATGCTTGTCCAAGTGCTTCCGATAACCTTCATCTATAAGTAATTTAAGAGGATCTTCTAGAGATGATAAATCAATATCTTTATTCTCGGTTTTTTTCTTATTTTTTCTACCCCGTGGAACTGGATCAGATAAACCACTATGACCTTTCTGTCCAGCTTTACCTTGAATGAGATCCACAATGAAGGATTTGATTTTTTCGTCGCCGTTGTATTGCGATATGCAATATGTAAGAATTGCTGTGCTCAACTTTTCGCAGTCAGTGCTGCTTAAATCACGTTTGAAACGACATCGTTCGCAAATCTCTTTCCATCGGCTCCAACCATAAGTCATTAGATATTTTTCAACTTTAAAACATTCAGTTCTTGAATATCCATCACCATATTCGTCAATAACAAAATCTTCGTCGTCATCTTTCTTCGGCATTCTACGTATTGGTTTTACGCATTTTCTCCCTCGTTTCTTGCCTACCTGTTCAATTGAAGCTGCCAAATCAGGATCAGATTCTTCAGTAGAATCTAGATCAGAAATTTCGTCTAATAGGTCCTGATTACCAAATCGAGTAATTTTTTTTCGATGTCGAGGTTGAAGAATAATCAGGTCGTTCTATTGAATTACATAACAAAAACATATATCAAATAATTTAAGACGATAGAAGGATAACGTTACCTTATCGCTATTACTACCAAGTTCAACTTCTGCTTTTTTAGCCCATTTCTGCCAAAAGTTAGGATCGTCAATATCAATATCATTACGATTCCCAGAAGCACTGAATGACGCTTTGGCAAAAGTTGAATTTTTTTCTCCACTCTCTAATTGAATAACCTGAGTTCGCCTTTGCAAAATTTGATCAATATCTTCTTCACAAAACTGATCAGCTGCGGAGTCATCATCCATAATGGCCCCATAGGCACCTTTTTTCAGCAAGTCCTCTATTTCTTTCTTTGACAAACTGTTCTGTTCTTTTACACCTTCTTTCATAGATTGGAGCACAGCTTTATCTAAACCTAATTTTAGTGACGCTCTGTCAAACATTTCTCTTTCATAAGAATTTCTTGTTATCAGACGGTATACTTTAACCATTTTAACTTGTCCAATTCGATGACAACGAGCCTGCGCTTGTAGGTCATTTTGTGGATTCCAGTCAGAATCAAAAATTATTACTGTATCCGCAGCAGTTAGATTAATACCTAAACCTCCTGCTCTTGTACAGAGTAAAAAAATGAAGCGATCTGAATCTGGTTTACTGAATCTATCAATAGCTTCTTGTCTTAAATTTCCTCTAATCCGTCCATCTAAGCGTTCATAAAGATACTTTTTCTGAATAAGATAATCTTCAAGAATGTCTAATACCCGAATCATTTGTGAAAATACAAGAACTTTATGATCTCCAGCTTTCAGTTTAGGAAGTAATTTATCTATCAGAACCAGTTTTCCTGATGCTTGAATCATAGCATGATGAATCTCTTCTGTTGAAGGTTCCAGTTGGCCGTTCTTAATTTCATTTAATATTTGATCCTCGGCACCAGTTATCAAATAGGGATGATTACAGCACTTTCTTAATTCCATCATGGTGTTCATGAGGTTGGGTACATTAGCAGAAGATGAAGTTCCTTTTGATAAAAAAGTAAAATTCCTTTCTAATATGGCTCTGTAATATTTCTTTTGAATATTAGTCAGCTCGACTTCAATTACTGTTTCTTCCTTCGCTGCTAGTGATTTTTCAACATCCTCTTTCAACCGACGAAGCATCATCGGCTTTAGAAGAGTCTTCAATTTATTCACTTGGCTCTCTGTCTTCAAATCCCCAAAGTCATTTAAAAATGCGCTTACATTGTTAAAACGTTGAGGTTCCAAAAAATTTAATAATGAAAAAAGTTCTTCCACATTATTCTGAAGCGGTGTACCAGTAAGAAGGACTTTGTGCTCCAAATCTAAATACTTTAATCCCTCAGATAGTTTACAATTTTTGTTTTTTAGCCTATGAGCTTCGTCAATGATGCAAGCTCGCCAGTCAAATTGAGATAGTAATTCTATCTCTTGCAATATGACTTCGTAAGTAGTAATTAGGGCTTGAAATTTATAACCTTCTTGAATTCTCTTACTTGTTTGGCTATCTCTGAAATATAATTCATATTCCTGAATCATATTTCGACTTATTTGGGTTCCATGGTATACAATAGCATTTAAATCGGTCCAAGCTTCAAATTCTCTCGCCCAGTTTCCTAAAGTAGATAAAGGTACTATAACTAGAAACGGTCCCCTAATACCATATTTCGAAATTTCTTGGAGAAAAGCTACACTTTGCACTGTTTTCCCTAATCCCATTTCATCAGCAAGAATGCAATTCTGTTGATTATAGTAATTAAATAATAACCAGCTTACACCTTCAACCTGATATTCTCTCAAAGTGTTCCCGTCTTTATACAAAGGTGATGTTTTTAATTGTCTCCACTCAGCAGCAGTAGGTCTCTCTATAGGCATTAATCGTTTCAAAGGAGGTACTTGATTAAGCTTTTTATATTGTTCTATCTTATTTGGATCAACATCAGCTGCTGCTTCCCATGTAGCTTCATCATAGCCTAAACCCCTCCACTTAACCAAATATTGTAAAACAGTTTCTTCACCATCCTTTCCTTCAGATTCATCTAAAACTTTTTCGACCTCCACATAATCAGGATTAAATAGATCATCTTCATCTAATTGTAGGAACGCAGTTTCTTGATTTCGTTTTAATTTAAAACGACGAACTTTCTGAGAGATGCGTTTGTCGAATGGTTCTAATTCTTCAACTGTTCTCCACTCACAATGCAAATATGAAAAGTTTTTATATTTCACAAAGATTTCTTCAACTTCAAACTCTTCGACTTCAACTTTATTTTCAGGCTCGACTTTAATTTCAGATTCCTTTTTAATATCATTTTTAACTTTAGAGTGACCATTGTCCTCTGAATCTTCTTCTGTTTTTAATTCCTCCTCTTGGATCGGGGATTTTTCCTCTTGGACTTCTTTACAAGTTGCTCCTTGATCTTTTTCAATTTTCCTTTTTGTTGTTCTAATTCCTAAGATTTTATCTATGGTCAAGGTATCTTCCTCTGTATGTGCTTCCACAAAATTGGCTTGTTCAGCACCTGTATCATTGTTGTTGAGATACATTTCCGTATCAGAGAGATCTAATTGAGGTTCTTCGACATATTTTTGTCTTTTGGTTCTACCCGATCGTCTTTTCTCAACATGAGCTTCATCATACGTTGATGGAAGGTCATTCACTTCATCCATTTCCTCTTCAGAATCGCTTCCCTTTCTCTTCCTTTTCTTGGCTTTCGTTGCACTGATTTGCTGCTTGCTTTTTTTATTCTTAACTGCCTTAAAACGTACACGAGGATCTTCGTACGATATCTCCTGTTCATCATCTTCTATATAATTCTTTTTTTTCTTTACAACTTTTTTAAACTTTTTTGCAGGTGAGTAATATGAAGGACTTGGTGATCTCTTTAAAGAAGACGAAGGGGAAAGACTTGGTACGGGAGATTGGTATGAATTAGCAGGATGAATGACTTGTGACTCTTTTTCCGATCTATCTACAATATTCTGATCATCACCAGAGTGTCTTTTTAACGGAGTTAATTCTTGAAGAGAATTCTGTTCAGTCGCAGTCTGCTGTTCCATACTATTTGAGTTTGATATAGGGCCTGTTCTCACCGGAGGAAATTGGCTTTGCTGACCTGGGGGATATTGAGCTGGCATGTTATACTGATCCATTGGAGGTTTGTGATACATTGGTTGACGAGAATGCATCTGTGGAGGTATATTTTGATGATAAGCGGGAATTAAATGAGGAGAATGTTGAGGAATTTGATGAGGCATTCTTGGAGGCACTTGAGGGGGTGGCATATTGCCGTTTGGTCCTTGAAGCGTGTTTGTAGGCACGTTGGGATAACGAGGTCGCATATAAGCAGGGGGTATGTTTCTAGGTCCCATTGTAGGATGGTCGACTACCCCATTTCCATTCATTTCTGGCGGTTTTACTCCATTAGTAGCCTCGTACATATTTGGAGATGGGTAAGCACGATTTGGAGGTTGAGGTGAAGAATAATGTCTCATCATTTGTTCTTGATATTGTTGAGAGTTACTATATCGGGGCGGGGCTGGTGCATGAGGAGGTGCTTCATTTATAAAACCGTTTCGTTGCAGAGGTCGTATTTGCGATGACATTGCCAAGTTACTATTATGACCATTCCACGCACAAGTGGTTGTCTGATTAGTTTGCGAGAAAACAGCTTCTGAGACAGCTGTGCTAATTACACAAGAAGAGAGAGCGGGATAACTCTCCTGAGCGTTATTTTCATCCGCGTCGTTTCTTGTATCAGTTTGAGAAACGGTAGTAACACTTGGTGCTTTGTTAGGCGACAATGTAGGTTTGGGTGAATTTGGTTGGCAAGTAGATGAACTTACAGTGCCCCCCACCTGTTGCGGTGGAGTGTAATGCAAAGTATGCGACATTTGACTAGCGTGATACTGCTGAGTGCTAGCTGGCAAGGGTGCGGATCGTTGTTGTTGCTGTAATAGTACTTGTTGTTGCCTAGCGCGAACTGTTCGTAATCTCTCTTGTAAATCAAGCAATTGTTGCTGAGTTTCTTCCGTCTGTATGCCACGAAGAAGATGAGAAATCTGGGATTGTAGCTGCTGAGCCTCAGAATCTGAGGGAAGAGAGTGACAGCCATCGTCGTCCTGTGATTGTGGTGTTTGCTGTTGTTGCTGATGTTGTTGTTGCTGATGCTGATGTTGTTGTTGCTGATGTTGTTGCTGATGTTGTTGCTGATGTTGTTGCTGATGTTGTTGCTGATGCTGCTGCTGTTGTTGTTGTTGTTGCTGCTGCTGCTGAAGCTGTTGCTGCTGATGTGTTTGTTGAAGCTGATGTTGATGTTGCTGATACGACATTCGCATATGCTGTTGCGGGGGATAGCCATAATTCATTTGCTGGGGCATTCTTTGAGAGCTTCTATGGCCCATATGTGACAACAACTGAGAAGCAGACGCAGAGTGAAATCTGTATGACTGTTCAGAATGGGGCCAAGGAGTGGAGGCAATATTAGCCATATGCATCAGACGTGCTGAACTACCATTGTTAGACCAGTTTTGTGAACCAGGATTTGATCCATATCGGTACTGATAAGATTGAGGGGGCGTTGGTGTCTGAACGTTGTAGTTAGGTCCATGGTTATAAGGGAAATTATATTGCGGAGTTTGTGGATGAGGAGGTTGTGGATGAGAGGCTTGTGGATGAGAGGCTTGTGGATGGGGAGGATGTGGTTGGGGAGCCGGAGCGGACGGTTGCTGCGGAGGCGATTGCCTTACGCAGTGCGGCGTATTCACTGCAAAATTATTTTGAGGCTGTGCCGGTGTATCGGCAACTGGTTGTTGAGTGGAAGAATTTGTATTTTGTTCTGATTCGTTCCACGTATCAATACCAAGTTCTTGCAAGAAGCTATTGCTGAACGGGTCGCCGAGTTCATCTTCGAAACCGCTCGACATCCTTGATTCAGCGGACGTCTCGCTCTGTTGATAAATATTGTTCATATATTAAGATGCACATATATATAATCATATATTATTGTTATAAGATCTGAGCCTTTTTAGCACTTACAAATACTCATCATCATTTGGACTTTAATAAACATATTATGTATTGCCTGCACAAACAAATTCTTTTTTAAAAGAAAATGTTTTATTGCATTAAATTATATTAAAACAAAACATTCTTGAATACTTGCGAAAAACAAATATTTACATATAAAATTTACATATATTATCTAAGGGTATATTCTAAAACATAAAAAGATTATGTTTTACTCATTAAAAAATTTTAAAAAAAGAATGTGTACAGGGGTCAATTCCTTTCTTAAAACTGCAATAAATACATGCTTGTCCACAGCATGTACATGTATGCAATATATATAATTTAACACAATATATAAAAATTCTTATTTGCTACATATATATATATCCATAAATATGTTGCATTATATATATATATATTATATATATATATATATATATATATATATATTATATATATATATACATATATATATATAAATTTATATACATAGATGTGTAATATATATACATAAG